>JAWNZC010000011.1:4530000-5090000 GCA_035771165.1 Paragorgia papillata | reverse complement strand
GAAACTTTTTGTCACCTCTGTATTCTGTCACTGTTTAACATATCTGATTTTCTGTCACTTCTATTTTTGTTATCTATAACCTCCTTACAACATGATTCTCTGTCTTTAATTTCTTTTTTGTTTTGTTTCAGCTCACTTCCTTGGCAATGGAAGCATAATCGACATCTTGCAAAAAAAAGGTTACAAAATATCTCATGTTCCTCCTGAAGCTTCTTTGCCAAGGTATTGTTAGCCTACGTTAGACATAAATTATTTTAATCTACACATCCAAAAGCGCATACAGAACTGATATGTAATCAAGGTCGGGTTTATTCAGTAAAGTATATAGCAAGGAAACTCTGTTTGTTATAGTGTGTCTAGCAGTGTTTGATTCAAAATTTGCTTTTGAAATATGCCATGCCACAACTGTATAGTAACGATGTCAAGCAATACCAACATTTTCTGTTAGATGTGCCCTCTATAAATTTTCATAGAGAGATATTCCTACAATCTATTAATTACTCCAAAACTAAACTTAACCGTTGTAAATACTGATCTATAAGGTTATCGTACATTTGGTTTATTTGGTCCTAAATTTGCTAACTTGTTTTCAAAATTCAAATATTTTAAGAGAAGCATGCCTTAAAACCACGCTCTTGACCTGTCAGTGACTTCGGCTATGCCCCTTTAATCAGTAATTTTGCTGCCTAGCCCCCTACTTTCAAACACGATCCGCCGCCCGCTGGTTAGACCTATTGCTTTATATACAAATTACGTCATTACGATATAGTATAACAAGCACTAGCTTCAATCTTACCCCAGTATACATGCACAGATGACGTCACGAAATCCCATAAGTCAAATTAGAATAGTCAACTACATGCGTCTATAGATATGAGGCTGCTTGTAGATAATACATGACGTAATAAAACATTGATTTTATTTTGTCCCTGTAATGATTTTACCGCGCAATATTTCTCTCTTTGAAAGCTCTGGTTACCTAACAATTTAAGGTGGCTCCATACAGTTTCTAGAAAAATGGAACAATCCTAGTTTGAGAGTTCAACGTGCATAAACAATTCGGAAAAAGAATAAAACTAAATGTTATGCATAGTTAAACAGCCTGACAATCAAAAACTGTTACCAAATAAATAGCAACAGTTGTTGCTATGGCAACAATGACGTTTCAAAATGGCTGCCAATTACCCTTCAAACTAATTTAAATCGAAAAGAACAAGAAAAGTTTTAATGGAAAAAAAATTGGGGGTCACCAAAGTTCTTTTCGATTTAAATTAGTTTGAAGGGTAATTGGCAGCCATTTTGAAACGTCATTGTTGCCATAGCAACAACTGTTGCTATTTATTTGGTAACAGTTTTTGATTGTCAGAATGTTTAACTATGCATAACATTTAGTTTTATTCTTTTTCCGAATTGTTTATGCACGTGTTTTGGACCCTCAAACTTGTATTTTCCATTTTTCAAGAAACTATATGGAGCCACCTTAACTCATTCCTGTGCGAGGGCTTCCCCAGAGATGAATAAAATCGTCTGGCGTTAGCCAGAATAAAATACTAAAGACCAATTCGGACAGGAAAGAGTTTTAAGGTGATCTACATTGCAATTAACTGCGCATGGTTACGTGCGAGTTTGATTGCATAATTATGGTATATATAGTTACCTCCCAGCTTCGTTCCCAGGGCCTTTTGGAAATTGGGACGGCGGGAAAAGGGCCTGACATCGGCTGGTCACAGCACCCAGGAATACTGGGTGTAATAAATTATAAATTTAGTTTAGTATGCAAAATTATTCTGAGTAATGCAGTCCCGTGGGAGAAATTCATTGTACTGGCGGTCCCGTTGAAGCTATTAAATCATAACTGGCACAAAACTATCAGTGTTTCAGGTGGAATGTTTAAGAAAAGCAATTATTGCCAATCAACCAATGAAAGTGCATAGTCCACCCGCTGATACCAGGGCCTTTTTCCGCTCTACCAATTTCAAAAAGGCCCCAGGAACGAGGTTGAGTTACCTCCGCCAGAATGTCATGTTTTACCTATGTTTGTTTGTCTGTCTGTCTGTCTGTTTTTCTTTCTGTTGCCAGCATATCTCACAAAGTACTGCCCAGGTTTTCATGAAAGTTTGTGGAAACATTGATCATAGACCAAGAACCAACAATTAAATTTTGGTTTTAGAAGAAGTTTGGTTTAGAAAAAATAATTGAAAAATGCTTCATTGCGCTTATTATTATGCCTGATATATACATAAACCATATGCAAGCAATCCCGGTATAGTATAACTAAAACTTGGGTTTCAATAACCAGCTAGCGGTATGCAGTCTCTGTGTGCCCTCTTGTTTATTTACGTTTTCACGAAAGCTAATACGGACAGGGGCGCCGGAGCCACGCTTGCCCTCACAGCGCGGGGGCAGCACGGGGGCAACCAATTGCCCTTTCACGTAAGAGGAATGTTTTCTACAGGAATTGCCATTTGTATTATTGTATTAAATGACTTTTGTATTAATACCTCAAATGTCTCACAAGCTAACTTATTACTGCAGACCATGCAGAAGCAGCAAACTAATTTTGCCTTAGGTTAGCTGTGTCCAACCTCGTTCTCAGGGCGTTTTTGAGATTTGGAGGGTGGGAAAAAGCCCTGGCATCGGCTAGTCACAGCACCCAAAAATACTGGGTGTAATAAATTAGCAAGTTTAGTTAGTATGCAAAATCATTCTGAGTAATGCAGTCCCGTGGGAGAAGTTCATTGCAATGGCGGTCCTATTTGTCCCGTTGGCGGTCCCGTTGAAGCTTTTTTATCGTAACTGGCCCAAAACTATGCATAAATATGTTTCACGAGGAATGTTTAAGAAAAGCAAGCAACCAATGAGAATGCCGAATCCAACAGCCGATGCCAGAACCTTTTCCCACTTTACCAATTTCAAAAAGGCCCTGAGCACGAGGTTGAGCTATGTCTTGTGCCCAGACTTTTTTCACTTGGCAGGTGTTTTCTGATTCATTAAAGTTGCCATGTTTTCTTAAATGTAAATAGGAATGTACCATCAATATGTACAATTCAGTCGTTGAATTTTCTTTCTCAATACATTGTCATTCATTATATTATATACCGTTATGCTTTTTGGTTATTTTATGCTATAGAGCAAAATTGGCGAACATTATTTCCCACGTGTAAAAATTAATGCTGAGAAAAAGTGCCCTTTTTATATAGCTTCCCCCGCCGCCTTAACACTTTGAAGGCTGACAACGAGTCTTTAAGGTTTATTCTGGCTAACGCCAGACGATTTTATTCAGCACAGGGAGAGGTCCAGGCCTCAAAGTGTTAAAACCTATCTCTTTAACACTTTGAAGCCTGACGACGAGTCTTTAAGGTTTCTTCTGGTTAACGCCAGACGATTGTATTCAGCATTGGGAGAGGCCCAGGCCTCAAAGTGTTACATATTCCCCTGAATACTAATTAAATTTCTAAACCAACTATTTTGAGTCACGCCCTTACAATTGGCAAAATCTACAAACTTAATGTCATCTGTAACTTTAGATATGGTCCAGAAAGAAAGGAAAAGAAAAACAAAAACAAAAAAACAAAAAGAAAGAGAAAACACAGATTTTATATACGACTACAGCAGAGGCGGCGTCATAGTATTGATAATCCAAGGATTACATTTTCTTCTCATGGGAATGTTGTAACGTAAGTACATTTTTAAGTAATATTTAAAACATGAGCACTGCAAATGTTTTAGCAGATTTAAAACACGGGGCGATAGCCGCGAGTGTTTTAGATCTGATAAAACACGCACTGCGAATGTTTTAAATAACTTAAAAAACGACCCAGTTGGTATAGATCATTGGCGTAGTAATTTTTAAAATAACGTTGTCTAAACCGTGAAAATCAAGCTAAAGTTTATGTAAATATAGAGGATTTTTTGTCATACAAGAACAACGGACATATGGTACTGATTTCCTTTGTGTTTTCCTCATGAATTATTATTATGAGTTTTTTAAGTAATATTTCATAAACGAGTGGGAGTGTTTTACTAGGGGTTACAAACACAAGAGGACAATGAAAATCACGAGGCCGTTAACGGAATAATTTTCATGCAATGTTCTCGTGTGTTTGTAAAGATGAGAGAATAATGAAAATCACGAGGCTGCAGGCCAAGTGATTTTTATTGTTTTCGAATGTTTTACGAACACGAGAGAACATTGAAAATGACGAGGTAATAGGCCGAGAGTAATTATGAATTCAGTTACCGCGATCTTTACCGGGATTCAAAACTCATGCACCTGATCAAATATTTTTCTTTGATTGGCTAATTAGTCATTAATTATTAATGAGTTTGAGAAGTATATTTAAAAGAACATAAAACAATCGTTGATGACATAGGCGAATGTGAAAAATCCACACGAGTTTTCCATGCTAAGTGGATAGATTGTATATTTAACAAATAGATTCCATTTTGCCGTTGTCTGTTCAGTTGTAGATGCACAGATGACGTCACAACGTGGTAAGAACAGAAAAGTAACCCATGAGACCATAGTTAATAGAAAATAGACATGGTTTGGAAGCTCACAAAAGTCATTGTTTTATGTTTTTGTTCAGGTTTATGGAAATTTTTGCACTTTCACGGTTACTGAACATATTGTGTTTCCTGTACAATGAAGTAATCGTCCAATAGCAACGTTTGGGTTCAATCACTCAACCGTACTGTTTAAATATTAATAAACCTAAAACAAAGGATTTGGCAATTTCATGTACCTTTCAACATGAATCGTAGCTTGATTGTTAACCGCTTTGAAGTTTTCCGGGTTTCCAAACCATGTCTATTTTCTATTAACTATATGATGAGACGCAGTCGAGTGGGTCACTGATGTTCTTACCACGTTGTTACGTCTTCTGTGCATCTATAACTGAACAGACAACGTCAAAATGCAATCTATTTGTTAATACAGTCTTCCACTTAGCATGGGAAACTCGTGTATATTTTGTTTTATACAATACAAAAGTTTAAAAGGTTTTTATCAAAACTGTTGTCGGATTTTGGGGCCGATGAAGAAAGAAAAAAGCAATTCAGCTGACGTGATCCATGTGTCTGTCCTAACTTCTCTAATAGATAATGGGCAACAGCCAATGAAAACACGCATAGCAACCAGGGTATTGTATAAAGTATAATATATTTTAGCAAAACAATTTATGTTTTATCCTAAATATTTTTGCGCATGTATACTACGCAGCAACTGATTTACTTGGATCTGACTGTAAAAATCTTTACCTCATGCTCTGTTCTACCAGATTTTTTTGTTAAATTTCATCTTGTACAAACATGTTTATCAAGGAGCTAGTTTTCTTTTTAATGAAAAATAGAAATTCAAATATACTACACGTTTCTTTATTATAGAACACCTGGGACAGTCCGCCTACCCACAATTCAGAAAGTTGATAGTTTGCTTGCCCTACCATCTTCTTCTTCGCCGTCTATTAATACTGGCCAGTGGTTGTGGTTCATTTTTCTGATCCTTTACTTTACGACGACTATATTTAAATGGTAATCAACCGCAGGGACATTGTTTCTCAATCTAGTCCCAAATGTATTGAACTATGCGGATACCATTTTAACCAACTACGTGTACCCCTCCTTATTTTCCACCAATTAGTGCAGCAAAAAAGGACTCAGTCCGACCTGTAGATATGGATGATATTCAAGATATAAATATTCAAAAAATATTTAAGAAAGTTGAGTCCGTTTTTACGCTCATGACGCGTGAGATATTTTTGACAATTAAAAATTAAATAATTTCGGGCCGTTTGCCAAAGATTTTTACTCAGGAAGACGTCTGAAGTTCGCCGCCTTTATCTAACCAAATTAAAAGAAAAAGCAGCTGTCGAAAAGAAAGATTTGACCTGATCTAAAAGGTTTGACCTGATCCACAGTAAACTTTATCCTAAGCTGAAACATTAATAGACAGTGCAAAAATACCGCCATCGTGCATGTCTCAAGAACGTCCTGGGGACCGATGTTGTAGAGAAATTATAACCGTAAAAGATCCGTAGTATTCTTGGTTTGCACTTGACGTTATAGCGGGTATGATGGAGGAATCTCATTAGCAGCTATTGTATTTGGAGTATGTTTTCCTCCAACATGGCCGCCGTATCTTTGTCTCCTAAATCTCAAGGGATTGATTGCAAACCACCAATATGTGTTTGTTTGAAAATGCATTATTTTACAGTTATAATTCAGTACCATCTACATGTAAATGCGAACACGGTGACAAAAAAACACACTTCTTAAAACGCTCTCTACGTGTAGTGCTGTTGACGTCAAGAATGATTCAAGCATGGAGAAAAACGTTGCATTTGAACGTATACCTGCATATTTTGCGTTGGATTTGAACGAAAATATAATGTGACTCTTATGGAAATCTAATGTATACAAAAATATATTAGACAACAATATAATTTTTATCAAATTAGATTTAGCGCATGTTTTCCATGGTTGGGTATAATGCAGTGAAATAAAAGTAGCGTGCTGAAACAGCAATTAATCGTAATATAGTAAGGTTTGATATACTGCTGAAACAGGGAACGCAGGGGCAGGGCCTTCGCTCGAAACGTTAGACTCCTACGTTCTAGGCTGTTTCGGCGTATAATGCAGACTTGTGGATTCCATGTATTGTTTTTGTTGTATAGCTGCATGATTATAATAGCTGAGATTTCGTTTTTGCTACTCGCTGCACCAATACTTAAAGGTGCTGTCCACTCCGTTCTGCGCATGATCCGAATCTTTGTTTATCGTGACCCTCAAACATGATATTCGTAGATAATTACATGAAGTACTCAGCTCAGAATAAACCATTAGGAACAACATGGCAGAAAACCAAGCGATTCGGCGAGGATATCTCTTCGGATTTCTTCTATTTCTTCTGAAAATGTTTTGTTTTGGGTACAAGTAATGAAGAGGAAGCAAAAAAAGCTTACAATCTTGAATAAGGTACCAGTATATTTTTTTCTAAATGGAGATGTAAACATTAGTTTCGTACATGCGCAGAACGGAGTGGACAGCACCCTTAATACTTGCTATACTTCTAAGCCTTTGCAAGTTAGAAGTAGTAAGTGTTCAGTACACTAGTATAGCATACATCAACTATGATAAAATCTTTAAATACTAGTGTATACTGTGTCTCATTTGTCTAAAAAAAATAAACCGGCAAAAATACCGTGATAAAATCTAAAGTATTAATTATATTATTCATTGCGATTGACATGCACTTTGTATTACTGTAAATTGAATTATATCGCGGATGCTTTCCGCTTTAAACGGATTTAATATAAATTACACTATATCTCATAAACACGTGATAATGAGCATTGAAAAATCAGTGGATACTGTATAATTAGGTGGGATGGTATCAAGGTATGACTATCTAAGCTGAGATCATTTCAACAGTTCTAACCGTTCGGTTTCAGACATAAAAGTCTGTGCCATCTTACCATAGATATTAATGAAAGGGGAACTGAATAGGAAACTTAAAACGATGTTACGAAAACGCAAACGATGTTTGCACAATTTGCTATGGTAATTATACATTTATAAGCAGCCAATGCACCTAACCGCGTTAGGTCTCATGGCCACGATCAGCTATTTCTGAAATTAAACAATAGTGTAATATCACTTAGGTTCAGTAGTGTCTGATTTTAGCCATGTGGGCCCATCCGTTAGGCGCATTTTAGCCGCTTATAAGTACATAATTACCATAGCAAGTTGTGCAAACATCGTTTCAGGTTTCGTAACATCGTTTTAAGTTTTCTATCCAGTTCCCCTTCCATTATCCAGGATCTTACCCATCTCAGGTGGTAATGATAACAGCAAGCGGCAAAAGAAGCGTCTCATTTTCAAACTTGCTTCCACACCCATCCTCATGACCTTAACGAGCGTTTTTCTTAT
Organism: Paragorgia papillata; assembly: GCA_035771165.1. Lineage (NCBI taxonomy): Eukaryota > Metazoa > Cnidaria > Anthozoa > Scleralcyonacea > Coralliidae > Paragorgia > Paragorgia papillata. Next base: position 5,082,071 of record JAWNZC010000011.1, on the reverse strand, counting down.
TTTTTTTACTTAATTCCCTATATTTATTTATTTTAATCTTTTTTTCTTTTTGCGGATACTGGTTGCTCAACCATATCCGCTATGTCATGAGCGCGGTTGTGTGTTTGTGTGTGTGTAAGAATGTTTTCGTCAATCACGTGATCAACGGAAACAACCAATAGCGGATCCGAATCAGCATACTTCAGAAGTCTTATTTGTATGTTCGAAAGGTTTACGAACGTGTACCAGAACAACGAATGGAAGATAGAAACAGGGCCATCGAGAGACAAAACGGGACCTTCTGGGACCGGGCCCCGGGGTACTTACCCCGCCTACTCCCCCCTCTCGACGGTACTGGATAGAAAGTTGGGTTTTGCTTCAGGTAGACATTTATGACTTTATGTATGTATGTACTGTTGTTTTATACTATAAATACAAGCGTGCAGTGACTGCATATATACATGCAATACTTTCTCGTGTTCATCTCAGCATCACATAATCAAACCATACAAGGTGTTTATACTATAATAATTCCGTAACGCGTTTAGACTTTGTCGCCTAAACGACAAGCTTTCCAAGGACGAAGAAACAGTGTGAGCGCTTGTTTGGCTTCGGATTAAAGATCTTTCTGAAATCTGAATGCCCTTTTAACTATTAAATGTTTCAAGTGTTTACGTGTTAGGCGCTCGGCCAAGATGTTTTAGCTATAAGTTTACACGCAGAAATCCACCGTGCTTGGGACTTTTTATGTTACATGTAGACGTATTCAATACTTACTCAAAAAACGCGTCGAACATTGATATATTGAGACGCATCAATGCATGTGTTACTAGAGTCTAAAACATAGACATATAAAACATAAAAATATCATATTGTTTAAAAATGCGATTAGCGTCCACGTTTCCTGTTTTTGTCGATTTACCTAAACGTGAGTTCAAATATTTTAGTATTAGGCGTTAGAGATTGGGGTTAATCGTTAGAAATTAACGATTATTGTTATTGTTATTTCTATAGGTGAGACGTAAGAGTACATGTTGAAGGGAAAAAGAAGGCAGAAGGGTGCAGTCAATTTATAGCGTTTTTGCTCAGACAAGAGTGTTAACCGTTCGAATCAATATTTCTGAAACCTGAATAGCCTTTGAATTAATGTTTGAAATGTTAACATGATAAGCGCTGGGCCGAGATGTTAATTAAGCGATATAAGTATCATATTTTTTAATGCGATTATAGGGACTTTGCAAGTTGTCAATTCTGTTTTCAACGTTGTTCATGTCTCGCTCATCTTGCAGATAGTTTTCAATAGTCAGCAAGTTATCAGATTGTGAGCATGAGTAATACTTTTCAGTATTAAAATTCAATAAATCATATAAATCGTTTATAATCAGTTTGTCTTGATCGAGACAGCGGAATATTAACCCAGATCTAAATATACTGTAAATAGCTCAGCACCGTTTAGCTATAGTGTAGATTTGCCGCCATCGAGATATGCAGTTGTAAGCGTAGTGAGCACAATTTTCAGCCACATGCAGGGCTCGAAATAACAGCCGATCACCGATCAATGATCGGCGAGAAATTGTTTATGATCGGCGGAGAAGCAAGGTTGCCGATCATGTTGATCGGCAAGAAATATATTTGACCATTGTCTCAAAAACACGCTTACCTGTACAGTTAAAAGACAAATAAAATTTATAGTAAAACGCATTCAAAAACACGCGAAAAGATCTTGTTTACTGTTGATACGACAGGAAAGAATACTTTTCTCGCTATAAATGTCATTTACTATAAACAGTCTGCAATCCGAACCGCTGACCACGAACGTTTTTGTTTTGCTGCAGGTTGAAGGTTGAAGTGAGTAGGATTTTCATTTCAGAAAGTCATGACTGCCGATCACCATGATCCGGAACTTTGGGAACGTTATTTCAAGCCCTGCACATGACTGATTAATAACAGTGTTCTAAAGTTACTTGTGATCTTCTAAAAGCTTCAAGACGGAGCAATACCACATCGACAGCACACCGCGTGGTTTCGCAAAGCCTATCGGGATGATGCAATAATTGCAATTTGTCGACCAGAAAAATAATACCGAAACGCCACCGAAACCTAGACTCGGCTACCTGTGGTAGCCCAAGTAATAAAAATAATAATAATAATAATAATAATAATAATAGATAGGTAATTGAATGTCATGAAAATTTAAATATTTAGATTCACTGAAATAGTAATTTAGCCTGAACATGTTGTAATTAGTAATACAACCAAACATTACGTCTAAATAAATATTTTGAATAATACAACTACCTCGAGTTTTGTGCTGGGCCCTTATACATGTCACAAGATTCTCTAGTATTTTCAGTTTGTTTTGGTATGTTTGCATGAAATTGAATTTACAATCCACAATTAGTTATCTTAGACTCTCACGTCAAATAAATACCAGTATCCGCATGTACGCATTGCGTACCTATTTTTTTATGTGTATTTATTCCTTTTAAGTTTTTGTTTTCCACCGCTTTACACTCACTGTTAGCCCTTTGAATATTTTCCTCATTACTTGCGTATGGTTGTGCGTATAACGAGTGAAATGGTCCATGAAAACTAGTATAATGTACTCCTATCTATACCGCAAACGAAATAAACAAAATGCTATATTCAATGTCGAATTAATCTACCTGGCCCATTTTTTACCGAATGAATTACCGACTCAGCAGTTCAATTCCCAACCAAAGACTAATTGAAAATCACGGTCTGAAAGTAATGCGAACGTCTAGTTTTTGAGATATTTTTGCATTTCTGGTTTATTTGCCATTCGAATTCCGCCACAGTCAACGGCTGAAAATGACGTTCCCCCAGAACTACAGTCTACACAATAAGCTTGTTGTGTGATAAAATCACATAGTTGGAAAAAGATATGTAGAAATAATTAATAGTCAAAGCGTCTTCAAAAGTTGCCGTTGACAAAACAAGTGTGGTTTTTTGCTCAGTCTTCAAATCCTCTAAATCAGTCTGCTTGCGGGGTCATCGTGAGCGATTTTCGAACGTGTTACCCATTTTTCCAAAAGAAAATTTTGATTCAGGAAAACAGATGAATAAACATAAATTGCCTTAAAGCTATTTTGAAAGTAATGCGAACGGCTAGACTTTTTGCTTTCGTTCGTCAAAGAGGGGGGTTAATTCCTATTTTTGTTGAAAATAGAGTAATTCGATCAACTCGTGTTCGCAAGAAAAGCTTTAAAATGAATATGTAAAGCACATTTCGGGAGCATAAAAGTATAAACTAAATATCTGAACTTATCTTGAGGTAAAAGAAAACGTTTAATCGATCATGTGAGCTCGAACAAGAAAACACTCGAGGAGTTAAGTTGAAATCAATTTTCTTTTTCTTTTAAAATGCCGGACTTCCGCAGCTCCGATTGCGAACCTTTTCAGCTTCATGGAAAAACACCAAGTTGAACAGGAAATCGCTGGATCGACAAGCTTGGAAGGCATATTTAAAACGAAAAGAATTCGCTATTAAGATCGAGCTTGGAACACTCATGTGAGTAGAGTTTAGTTGGTCTCTCCTGTGCTTCGAGGGTTTTTCGCCGGGTTCTCCGGTTTTCCTCCCTCCATAAAATCAACACCTAGGTCTGTGACTCGTGGTCTGACATGTGTGTCATAAATGTGTCGTAGAGAGGCTGCTTCGAGCGCCTTTAATATGCCTTCGACTCTGCCACTTGAAATTTAGTAATGTAAATTGCTCTTGAAAAGCCCCTTGTGGGAAGAAGTAATTAAAATCTGTATTCTGTATCTGTATTAAGCTATATATTAAGACCCTATTAAGATTCATATTAAGATCTCGTACTCGGATAATTCGCTATTAAAATCGTATTTTGACTTTCGCATGAAATCAATAAAGAACAAATACGCCCGCGATTTTTTGGTCAGCGCAGGCAAATTGCCCACCTGTGCAACACCTGTGCATAGAAACAAATAAATAAATAAATAAATATTCAGGTCACAAAAATTTGTTCAGATATCACGCTTGTCCACGCGTGTAAAATGTGTCCACGCGTGTCGATGACTAGTTTATAACATCTTTTTGTGTTTCTGAGAAAGCAAGTTCACAGATTTTCATGTGGTTATGGAATTTCTAAGAATTGTCGATTTAGTGACCTTGATAAATTATTATTATTATTATTATTATTATTATTATTATTATTATTATTATTATTATTATTATTATTATTATTATTATTATTATTATTATTATGCAGATAAAGTCAACAAAATATGTACGTTTTTTAGTGTTTTTTTTATAAATTAAAGGTCTTAACTCACTCAGACCACCTTGAAATGCAAATTTGGTCAAAAGGTTGTCTTTTTGAGATTTTGACATTCAGTGTAAATACAAAAAATCAAAATTTGTACTATAAAGAGGAGCATATAAAGAATTGATTTAGTAGATATTTGAATATTTTTTTTGTATAAATTAAGCCACCTTAATATATACAGTAATTTAAATTTAGGTTTACCGTAGAATCTAGACAAACTAAATTTTTGTTATATTTTGGTAGAAGGAGGTAGGTTACCCTAGCACCCGGGTCAAAGTTATCCCGGGTTTACAATAAAAATTTCACAGGTAGGGTCACCGTGCTGCCCGGGTCAACTTTATTAGACGTGGTTACCAAGCACTAAAACAAGAAGCCTGGAACTAGTAAAAAGTTGTCCCGGGTAGGTGAGTTACCCCTTACCAAACGCGTTTACAAGGACAAAACATAACCTGGCTGCTAAGGGTAACCCTAGTGGCGTACTAGGGTTACCCTAGCAGCCAGGTTACCGTGGCGTCCTTGTAAGCACGACAAACAAAAAAACAAGAAATATACGAGAGCTAGGGTAACCATACCCCTTTTTAAACAGACCCTAAGAATATATACCATAAGACCAAACCCGGGCCAGTTGCGAAAATGCGACAAGGCCTTATCGGGCTAGCAATCAATATGTTACTTGTAAATTAAATTTTGTTGTTTTCAACGATTTATGTGTATACAAGTTAGTTGTTTCTTGTTACAACCATAGAAACGTTAGCACCAAATTTAAACAAAGTAAACTGTGCTTTGGTCAAATGGAAGTAGAATGTTATTTGGGATTCCGTTGGTTTTTCGTTCAACCGACTTCATTTAATAAGTCAATAACATTAAGAAGGACTTAATTTTCAAGTATTACGACCTTCTCGACCTTCGTGGTACATAAGAGCGCTAGCCGAGAATTTTACGCTCATTTTGCATAGAGAATTAAATATATATGATCAAATGAATATAAATTGGCAAATTCAACTACTCTGCTTTAAAATTTACATATTTTAAATTATCAAAGTTTTGTGTGGAAAACCAGTCGAACGGCCATGACCTAGAGCCGAACGGCGTGTCGAGTGTGAACAGCTGAAAGTGGTACGAGATCTTGTCGAGACCGACCTGAAGTACCACTTGCAAGCGGGTTGCGCCCCACGCTACGCAAAGTGCGCTCCCAACGCCGGAAATATAAATGGTTATATTTCAAAAGTACTCTCAAAAACGCAGGAAATCCTACGCAGGAGTCCCTCAAACGATTCAGTACGGAGAGCATGCTTCCGGACCCCCTACATGGCGTTCATTTGAGTACCGCCCTCCGTAAAGTAAAATTCTAGATCTGCCATTTGTGAAGTACTTTATCTTCAACTTCGTTCCTAGGGCTTTTTTAAATTTGAAGGCGGGTAAAAGCCTTGACATCGGCTGGTCACAGACCCAGAAATAATGTGCGTAATTAATAAATTAGGCATTTAATTTAGTATCCAAAATCATTCTGAGTAGTAGCATGAGTGCCGATGGAGAAGTTCATTCTAGTTGGTCCCGTTGCCAAGGCCTTTTCCAGCTCTACCAATTTCAAAAAAGCCCTGGAAACGAGGTTGCTTCATCTTATCAAGTAGTGGCTCTTTGTGAAACCGCTGTTTAAAAGAAAGCATGTTATAACTAAGTATAACTGGATATATAGTCGTGCTATATATAGCCAAGTAACTTAGTAGACGCTTCGCGGTTGCGTATACATGCGTTCTGCGCATCTTGTCTGGCTTTGCTTGGTTTTGTTTGCTTCGCTTTGTTTTGCTTTTCTTTGCTCTGCCCAGTTCACTGGCTCTGCCATGTTTACTTTTACATCCGCTATTTTTTAATTCGATCCCGGTGGTCTTCGTCTGAATCCAATATAAACCTACAAGCGAAATCGAATCTGTCATCAGTCGATCTGTGTGTCTCGATAATCGTCCATCCATCTCATTTTCTGAATTCGATAGCAGAAATGACCAGAACACCAAAATGTTTATACAGAATGCTCTACTATTATTCATCAGCCATCATATTTTCAGGAATGTCGTCCCTTCTGACGTTCTTCATTATGAACGTCATGAGAGGTACTTGTCACTATTACTCATCCACATTCTTCCATCTTGCCCATGCATATTACTACACAGAAATGTTTGGTAGCTAATTCGTCTCGTTTTTGGATCGTCTGTATTGTAACCGGAATTGCTCTTATTTTCAAACTAAGTGAACTAAGTGTAAAGTAAGACACATAAAAAAAGTTTGCTTCCGCAACAAGTTGGTTGTCAATGGTTACTAGTTGCTTTTCGTGCAAATGACTTAACCATGCATGGTATTAAGTTAGTTTTTAAAGAAACGATTATATAGGTTTGTTTTAAACAACCAATTAGTTGTCGATGCATGGTTACTTTGTTAGTTGTCGATGCATAGTTACTTTGCTAGTTGTCGATGCCTGGTTACTTTGTTAGTTGTCGATGCATGGTTACTTTATAACTTGTTCAAGTACAATATATAGTAATGACAGCTATCCCCTATATATATACCGCAACTTAATATAATAAAAAAAAAATATTGCATCACTGTGTTTTTGAAAAATAATGTTACAATCCTTCGAATTCATTTAGTGTATTTCAAGTTCAACCAAGCCTTAACCGAAACACTATGGGACCATTTAACAACAAAAAAAGTTAATTCATCGTTTTACACACGTGCAGCCTTGGACGTTCGTCAGTACAAGAAAGTCCTTATACTCTCTTTACCCAATTAACTTAATTTTAATTTTAAAAGTTATCAACCGTGACTTTATTTTGATTTGATTGGAATTGTCAGCACTTAAGTCGTAGATCAGTGATTTTTCTTTTTTATAAAATTATCTTCTCTTTTCTTCTTTCTTTCTTTCTTTCTTTCTCGGTTTGAGAAATGTAACCTAAAAGAAATATACACCGTTCACCACCGGTTGAGTCTTTCCACTTAGCAAAGCTAATCACGTTATATTTAATGAGGCGATAATGATCTCGAAACCTTGAGAGCTGAAGAGCTCCTTGACTTTTATTTAAGTATTCATATACTCATTACCTATCAGGTCACCCACAAAGATACACCACTGATAACTCTCAAAATGTCATCATATGCATGATTGATGTTAAGTGTAGTTTCTTGATATAGACCTAGGTCGAGTGTACTTTCTCAATCTAACACGCATGTATTTGTTTCTTTTTCTTTTGAATTTTTGATAACCAAAACTTGGTTATATGGCTCTTTTGATCTAAAACTATTCTAGTTTTTGCTTTATACTGCAATAATGGTAATATAGTACACATGCAACCTTGCATGTAACCTAAATTAACTGAAATTATTCATACAAGCATTGACAGATTCCGCCAACTCCGCCAAGCTACTCAGTATATTAATTTTTAATATTTGTCTCTTAGTTTTAATTAAACCTATATTTTTTTCACACTAAAAATCTTGCTTCGTCAATAGATTGATCAAATGAGCTAAATCGTATAAGAATTTAAGAATTCAGAAACCAACATGGTATCTATCGCTTGGTAATGAACAATGCAGTACGAGGAATATTAAAAGCAGTTCCCAGCAATTAACACCACATAAAGGCACTTGATTACTCAAAGAACACACAGAAAGCTTACTTCTCCAAATGACTTTCGTAAACAATTTATTATTCAACTTACACAATAAATCTAATACAAAAGGCAATTTACCTCTCTATAGGAGTACGATCTCTATAGACTATATTTATATTTGGGTGAACAAATTGCACAGTTTGCCAAAAAACCTATTTCTCTACAGTTAAATCATATTTATCACTATACAAAGTGAACAGCTGAAGGGATTTGATCACTCAAATCTACGAGAAAATATCGTTTTCTAAGTAACGGTTTATGTTGAACTACAATTCTATATTTTTACAATTTTACAATATTACATTCTACTAAATCTGTCCAAGGATTTTGAATCTAAACCTCAGTATATGTTGCTTGTACTAAGTACAGTTTGTTGGTCCATGACATGTATATTGTGCTGCTCCGTCTATGTATTTACAAAGAGACGAGTTGAAGTGACCACTCACATTAAGTATCCAATTTGTTTCTCACAGAGAGACATCAAAGCTTTCAGTCAATTCAATAAACGGCCATGCTCGAGGTTAGCATGTATTGTTCGCTCTTGTTCAAAATTCTCATGCCATGAGTCTTAATTTCGTTATGGGGTTTAAGGAATTTTCTGACAGATTCTTATCTTTGTCTTCTGCTTGGGAGCAATAATAGTCCCCTTTACTCTAAAAAAGTCAAAAATGGGAATATTAAGTGATAAAACAGGTGTTAATTGTACTTCAATTAGCTTAGAACAAAAGGTTAGGCTAGATTATTTTGAAAACTGATTAAATGTGTTGATCTCATTTTTCACGGAGGAATGTGTGTTACTATTTGCTCGCATGCTCTACCTCAAATGTTTCTTACGATAAGTGATTACAGCTTCTGTGATAAATCAAAGAAAAATCCCAAAGGTTTATTATTAATTACCTCTTCCTTCGAACTCGCTTTTTCTTGCATACTAAACCATCATCACAAGGACAATCGTGATTGACAGTATAAGCCACTCCGCCTTCTAAGACGCCACATTGCTGGTGTTTTCTCAGCATTGCTTTGCACACAAACTCTCCGTGACTCTTAGCACAACACAGTCCTTTCTTGCAGTCTTTGTCCTTCCTGCAACGCGATAGATAGTTGCCTGACTTCACCACCCTTCTGCAGCTGCCGAAAACACATTCAAGGCCTTTGCAACAGACATGATCACGTCTACACATTGCTTCGATGCTCTTACATTTGTGACAAGTACGATAATGCCGGTGACAGTAGCCTGTGCCACAGTGACGGTCCTTTGTGCAGTATTTCTGAAAGAATACGACGCCAAACTGTTAAAATTTATGAACTAGTAAATTTTCTATCCCACATCTCCAATACACTACGGACACGGTCAATTTTTAATCATTATATATTGATTTAGTACCTGTTGTGTGCCGTTTGAGTCCAATGCAAGGCTGGAGTTATGCTTTGAAGCTGAACCTTTCTGAAGCTGAACTTCCCAAAGAAAATTGAAAATAACACATTCACTAGCTTGGATGAGACACAGGATCTTGAACGCGTTGACAGCAAACGACTTCATGTCTCACAAACTAAACTGGTTGAAACCAACAACAGTTGAGCAGTGTATTATATATGTTCCTTGTTTATAGTGAACTTTCCAGTGCTGGGGATGACTATTTATCTAAAGTCGTTAGAGGTGTATGGCAAGATTTATGCTTTTACGTAGCCAATCAAAATCTCCTAACATATTAATCTTGACACTTAAAACACAAGAAGGCGTGACCAGTTAATTTTGAAGGTGGGCAAGCCCGCCTACTGTGACGGCTTAAGGACTCCTAATTAATCCCCCAACTCACATACACGTCATTCAATGTGTTGAGATCATCGTGGCCAACAGTGATAAAAACAATATCGAAAATATTCAGCTGTTTGCCACTGAGAACCATTTTATAGCTTCATAATAACAATAAGACAAACATCTGTGACTTCTTCAGTAATCGTGAACAAGAAATCAGGAACTGTTAATATAATTTTCTGTCGTGATTGATATGACTTGAAGTCAACAATGAAACACTGCTCCGCCTTGCCAATGAATTAACTAATATGAAATTATTTTTGAAACGCGATGTGTCCTGTCTTCATGCAGGGGCAATCACGTTCTATTCTGCCTCTTTTTTTTCAAATGCAGGAGGGGAAAGTCAAGTTTTGTAAAACAGAATTGATTGGAATGCGAACAAGCTTGTCGTTTTGCAGTAGGAAAAGCATTTATGTGAATGGTTTTTCTCATGCTGTGAAATCCATTAAGGATTCTGATGCATGCACTCTTTAAAAATAATTGTTAATAAGTAAACTCCATGAAATATAATTTAGGAAAACTTCCAAACAGGTATGTTTTCTCAACAAACGAAATGTCTTCAAACAAAGAGTTTCCTGCGAGATTGCGTGGATATAACATGTTCCATCATGAAGAGATATGTCTCTTATAGATTAGTGCGGACACATAACATTAATATATAAGAGCTTCAATTTAACGACAAACTACGTTGTATTTTAATAAAATCTTCTATGCAATAAAATAATGATCTTTTTCTTATAAATAAAGTCTCATTTTATTTTTGTTGATATAGCAGCATGCCTGTTGTCCTTATTCGTAAACCACAGAATCTTTTCTTTCATAAAGTCATCGATTAGTCTTTCACTGATGTCTTTTTCATTTAGATAGAATGGCTAAGCTTGAACATCCTGCTGAGCATCCTTTAGCAAAGGCCAACTCACTTCTAAAAGCTTTACAAAAACAATCCATTAAGGCTGACCTTGTTTTAGTAAACAGTTTGTGCCTTAGTAGCAGGATATCATTTAGCACACAGCATGATAACTTAAAGCTTATTTATGGCAAACGATTGAATGAGGTGCAGTTGGGCCGAATGCCTTCCCTTGTTTTGCACACAGCTACTGATTGTTATCGTGTACAAGTTTGGTAAATGACATTGATTATATAGCTATTAACCCAGGCTATTTCTAAGTCATTCCGCAATTCACATTCCTCTACGTCATCTTTAAGTCATTCAACTTACATTCTTCTACACTGATAGTATATCAGTATGTACAAACTGACGTATTCACTAACAGTCAGTGAAAACATATATCTAACTATGTTTAATGTTCTCATTCAGCATTCCTGTATTAAAAACAATAAAAATATAGTCAAAATTAATTTTTATGTTAGCATATGAACACTTTATCTAAAGGAACTGTGTGTCCGTTCCATGCTCACAAAGCATTGTAAGGTCGAGAAAAGGAGGAACAACGCCGATCTTAAGCTAAGACTAGTAAAATTAATGAAGAATGGTGTTAGTGTTTTGACATATCCACTGTCATCACCGATATATTAATTGCAACAATTTTAATGTATATATGGTCAAGATTTTACAAGTTACCAACATGCTTTCAGCTTTAGGCATGCTTTTTTGTCAATCTTTAAACGTCGTAAATCGTTCTCTTGACTAACAAAATTGTTTTGGGAATAGTAAAAAGTCGAAACTCAATAAACCTTGGGGGGTAATGTATTTATGGAGCTCAAAACAAACTATGTCTGAACGTTAAACCCCTATGAAGTTAACAATTGTTTTGGAATTGAACAGTCAAATACATTGATCAGACAGGAAACGCTTGAGACAATACTGTTAAATTGATTTAGTCAAACATGCACGTACAAGCTCACTAATACAAGGCTAAATCTGATACTCGTGATCTTCTTAACACAATGCCATTGGACATCTGGCTATTGATTTTGACTGACACGAGAGTCGGCTTTCATATTTTGTTCTAAAATATTTTGTTAATTCACAATTATTCATTCTTTCTTATTTGTTGATTTAAATTATTACGACTGTCGACCTGTATTGTTTTAATTTCCGGCGTATCAAGTTGTTCATAGATTGTGGATTTAGCTAGAAGGTATATTATGCATTTAGTGTATACAGATTAACTGGAATAGTAAATTCAAATTTACATTTTTGTTCACAATTCAGTATGACATGGACGCAAGGAGTACTATATATATATATATATATATATATTAGGTCTAATTATGATATTCGGTCTGATGAGAGCATATACATGCAGTTTATGTAGTCTATATAAACTGTATAATGTCCTTCGATAATATCATTCGAGGAATATATATTTAATTTAAGTATAATTGAAGCCTGCAGGCCAGATTTACCTACAAGTATAACTGTATGCCGAAGCACGATAAAAATGAGGGAAAACGTCTTATTACAGTACATGAACGAAGCTGTAGACGTACTAATTCACTACGATACAATTTTTTCTTACAAGTTACAATTCAACAATTCAGTTGCCATGACAATAATGCATGCATGTATGCATGCATGTATGTATGCTGGTAATTGTTTCGTACTGTGTAAAAGTGTGCCTTGAAACAGTTTTTTACCTCTTTCAATTCACTGCTATACAATCGACAGTCGAAATTGAGAAATATCGCAGTGAATGAGTTATCTAGCCCATCTTAGCCTATCTCAAGTTTTGATATTTTCACTGCTACATGCAGTCAACTTTTAATATTTTACTCTGCATGGCTATCACCAGACGATTTTGCTCGTTGAAGTGAGAAACCTATCAGTGAGAGTGTTAAAGGAAGGTGACATGAAGCTATAATAGAGCCGATTTTTCCTCACACCATGCATATTTTCGCGTCTATATCTAGGCGACCAAGAGTCTATGCTATAAATATCGGAGACACTATAGCTAAGATATAAATTAAGCTAAAATTGATTTTTCTTAGAGTAAAACTGGAGAACTTAAAGAGAAACCAACAACTATACTAATGAAACTTAACCTATAGGTCGTATACAGTTGGTCACCCTCCTAGCGGTGGGAGGCAGCACGCTAACAGCCCACGCCACACGCGTGCTTTTATATGCATGAGGTATACATCCTACATACACGTGCTTCCTCTATGATATAAACCATATTCCCTGCAACGAGCTCAGTAGCATCAAGATTAATCTGTCACCTTATTGTTTATTTTATCTCATCTTCCAAGCGTAAATATTTATTTTTATGATTTGAAGGAAATAAATAAATAGTACATTCCATTATTGTTACACAAATTTCAAGCGAGCAATTATTACTTTCAAAAAGTACATGTTTAAAGATGAAAGATATTTATTTTTTTAACACTCAGATGTAAGTTTATTTTATTCTTTAAAGGTGATCTACAGTGCGATCTGCACATGATCCGCCATCTTTGTTTTGATGGCCCACAAACATGACATTCATCGATAATTACATGAAGTACTCAGCCCAGTGTAAACCGTTAGGAGCAACACGGCAGAAAACTAAGCGATTCGGCGAGGATATCTCTTCGGATTTCTTCTATTTCCGCTAAAAATGTTTTGTTTCCAGTACAAGTAATGAAGAGGAAGCAAGAAAAGCTTACAATCTTGAAAGAGGTATCAGTTTTTGTTTTTGTAAATAAAGATGTAAACATTAGTAGATGTAAACATGCGCAGAACGTACTATAGATCACCTTTAACAATAGATTGGAGCAAAAACAAAAACATCAGAAAATATACTCAAATGCATGTGTATACAGAAAATACAAAAATATATACAAAAATACAATGTTGGATTGGTTTCTATATATACCCGTTGCTATATAGACATTGGTTGAATGCCGTATATATGGAAAATTATAGAATATGGAATTCATTACGGAAAATCACGATTATTAGGCTACAACAATTTCTTAATCATTTTATTAGATATAGAAACCGAATAGGACATGGACTATATATATGGTGTAACTGATAACTTATGATACATTTTATATTTATTTTTAATATTTTATTATTGTAATCTTATAAATTATTATTGTAATTTTATAAACATGATTTCTAAAACTCATTAATAATTCATGAGAAAACACAAAGAAAATCCATGTTTAATGAGGGTCTGTATATGTGATATAGATTCCTCTTGATTTACATAAACTTTAGCTTTAATTTTCTCGACTTAGACAACGTTTTTTTTAGAAAAATTACTACGCCAATGAACTTACCAAATAGATCGTTTTAGAAATAATTTCGTCCGTTATGTATCGGGATACAGGCACTCGGCTTCGCTTCGTGTCTGTATACCCCGATACAGAACGGCCACTCATTCTGTAAATCGTACGAAACGTTCAGTTTAAGTAAGAGTATATATCTTATATTTATTTTTAATTTGCATTTTATTATTGCAATCTTATAAATTAGTGTGATTTTATAAAACATTGTAATATTCAGTTCTATAAAGAGGGCCACAAGATTATTAGTACTAAAATAGTAATATAAACTAAAGCGGACTTTGAAATCTTTCACACGTTGTACTATATGGCTAAAGTACGAAGTAACATATTTTGAACTATAATAGATGTTGCTGCATTTGCTTAATTTTACTATACAGTTTCTGCGTGTTTAGTACTAAGCGCTAGCAGTCTCAGCATGAGATCTGTTTCCGATTAATAAGTCTTTGATAGCACTCCACTGCCTCCAAAACGAAATAAGACATAAACTTTGGTCATCTTTTATTTCTTCTCAAACCTCAATTTCCTATTAAATTAACAGACGTGCGGTGGACGTTCGTCAATCTCAATTATACTCAGAAAAGATTTCTGAGACCCCTGGTTTGTTTTACACTTTTACCAACTAATATTTTATTTGGATTTTATCTAAACCGCTGTACTTGTCCAATATAGCTTGCATGTTTTTTTTATTCCAATTTCATTACTGTTTACAAGAGATACTCATCTTACGGAAATTTCTCCCGCTTGGTAACTTTTATTTTATAGTCACTGCTTCTTGGCAATGAAGAACATTGGAGAGCAAGCTCTTTGTGCAGAAAGAACGTTTTGATAAATTATATAAATATACTAGTCATATGATATTTCACAGTAGTTAACTAGCAGATTTAAAAAGTGGAGCAATATTTCATTCAAAGAGTATCCTGCATGTCTTCCATGTCTTTCAATTCCAAAATATATAACCAAAACCCTTTGTTTATTTAATTTCCACTATATCTGTAACGACACTTAAGCATAAGCATGCACCCATATAAGCAGATACAATCAGCTGTAATCTCCCCCACTTGGTTTCTTTCATTTCAATGTGAGTGCTTCTTGGTAATAACAACTGTGGAGGGCTTGTTCCGGTTCATATACTAATTAGCAGAAAGAACCTTCATTGTTATTTCAATATTATAACAAGTATGTCCAAAAATTAACAAGCAGTGTCGGAAAGTGGAGCAATACTTCAGACAAAGACGCGAAGAATTTGGCTAGAGTATTGTATATTGCACGGACCTCAATGTAACCAATTTATTCAAATAAAACTGATTGTCCATCTTCATTCAGTACAATCCAATTTTCTATATAATTATAACATTTACAATTCATTTTGCTAAACCAAACAACTATTCAAAGAAGTACTCGTCTTGCAGGAGTGATCCCCCATCCTGTAGAGTCTTCATTTTTAATCAGCTTTTTGGCAATCAGAACATTTGCATTATATGCATACGACATTATTTAATGAAGGATAGGATATATTCAAGTGTACAACGCCGCTTACAAATAAGAAGTATCTACAATACATGCATTAAGGTAATCCAGAAAGGGGACAATATGATCTTTACCAACATACCCATTGATGAAACCATCGATATTATTCTCGATTACTTATTCTCCTCGGCACAATTATTTCATGGTTTTCTCGTGAACAATTGAAAGATTTTCGCAATTTAGCACTCAAAAATTGTCATTTTGTTTTCAATGGTAAATTCTATGACCAAATTGAAGGTGTTGCCACGGGCTCGCCACTCGGTCCTCTTTTTGCGAACATTTTCATTCGTTCATGAACAAAAATAGTTAAAAATGGTTTGATAATTGCTCTGCTCAATTTAAACCGGCTTATTATATAGACGTTTAATTTTGTTGACGATTCCTTTGTTCTATTTAGATCTAGTACATGCATGCATTGTCTATCTTATACAATCCAACTTTCATATTAGTTAATGAAGATGTTTGAATTGGCTTTAGTATTTTATTCTGGATAACGCCAGACATCAATTTTATTCACCTTTGTGCTTGAAGTACAAGGCACAATAAAAATTCTTCGAAGCGATCTAGGTGCAACTTTTAAGGGTTTGGCCTCAACACTTGCTTTCGAAATCGCTCAACACAATCTCTGTCAAAGTCGCCAATCATGTACGATTCGAGGCCTTGACATTGGCACAAGCAGTTAGCGAGCTGCTTCTCACCACTAACGTTAAGCGCGGTCGAATGGGGCCAGTTAGTACTCGGATAGGTAACTTCATGAAATGTGTAGCAAATATAATATTCACTCGAATTTGCTGCAAAGTAAACGCGGGGAAGCCCGTATTTACTCAGCATTTAGCAAATATGTAACAAATACGGGCTACCCCTTGTTTGCCCTCAGGTAAATCTCAATAAATATTATATTTGCAATATATTTACCTAGTAGCAAATTTGAGTAAATCCATTTCCCCCTGAAGAATTCATGTAAGTAGAGTTAATTGTTGATTTTCTTCTGTGCTTCGAGGGTTTTTCATCGGGTTCTCCGGTTTTCCTCCCTCCGCAAAATCAACACAAATCAGGGATAGGAGTGCCTAAAGGCTCTTTTCCACTCATCGCAGAAAATAGTTCACAGCTTGCTGTGAGTACTTGTATCTCATTAAAAAGAACTCACAACGAGAGAACAAGCACTGCGAGTACTCGCAGCGAGCTGCGATCTGGTTTTTGCGATGACTGGAAAAGAGCCTTTAGGGTAGTAGCCAACTCAAAAAAAAAGGTCAACTTTAGCACGCAAATTCTACGGGTGCTGTTTTCATGACACTTCATGACCACACTATAACTGCTCTATAGAAATAATCGATTGAAAATGTGTTTCAAAAAGTTGTCTGACGATCGCACGAACGCGTAAAACTATGAGTAGCAACACGGGCCGTTATAGTTATGAAATAGAAAATCATTGCTCGTGTTTATATCAGTGGCGTAACGAACTATGGTCAGGGTTATAGCAACTCCTAAGGCCCCCAACCTGAAAGGGCCCCTGGTGAATTTATTGGGTTAACTAGTGACTTAACTGATGGGGTTAAGGAAGCCGTAGTGGGGGCCCCCAAACACAAATTTCCTAATGGCCCCCAAACAGCTCCGTTAAGCCACTGGTTTATATACTGCCTACATGATATATTAAACATATCCGGGCCGTAGCAACCGGCGGGCTGGTGGGCCAGGGGCTGCAGCCCCCCAATAATTTGTGAAATAAACGAAAATTTTGGTCCAAAGTGGTCTCAAAAAGAGCATTTCAGAGGCCTTAGATTTTCAAACTTTTCAGGGGGAGCATAACCCTACCCCTAAATGTTCTTGACAGCCACCCTCCCCAATCCAAAAGAGCTTCCTACGCACGGCACTGCAAAGGCAGAACTGATGCAATGCACGTATACCTATTATATATATATATATTATATATATATATATATTATATATATATAATGATATTAGGTGTTACTCCGAGTGACGAACTATATGCCGGTAAGTAGAGTTTTCTCTACTTGACCGGTATAGTTCGTCACTCGGAGTAACATCTAATATCATTATTCTTCACCCGAGTTCACTGTCCCATAATAATTGTTCTAAATCTACATGATATCGAGACTATAGTCTTTATACATGTAGATTTAGAACAATTCCTTAATAATTGTTCTAAATCTACATGTATAAAGACTATTGTCTCGATATTGAAGAAACTAGTATCTGTTTCGAAATATCAAATAACCCAAGTACTATCATTCGACCACCAGCTCCCAACTTGACCTGTAGCTCAGTCGGTAGAGCGTCGGACTAGTAAACCGAAGGTCGCGGGTTCGAATCCCAGCCGGGCCAAGTGGAGTTTTCTCTACTTGTCCGGTATGGTTCGTCACTCGGAGTAAACACCTAATATCATTATTCTCCACCCGAGTTCACTGTCCCATATAATAATTTGTTATTTTAAAACGCCTGCAACTAAATTAATTTATTACTGCCACGGTTTTCCACCCACAAGGTAAAACACTGATTTAAACATTGGTGTTCGTGGGAACACCACATTTTACACGAATGATGCCAATATGCCATCTGGCTAATCTGAAGCTAGTATAAGGTAAATTGTGAAAATAAGCAACGAGTAATTTTTTATTATTACCAATTCCCAAACTGTATTACAACTGATACAGATATTACACATTTCAGAGAGTGGCCCCGTTAAAGTGAGTTAAATAATATTGATCGGAGTTAGCGCTAGCCAGAATTTAATGTAAAAGACTCACCCCAGGGACCATGGGGTGCATAAAAAGACAAAGTTATGGAACAGCTGGACCGAAAACTGTGCATCGTTTCCCTTGTCATAAATCTGTAAGGCGGTGATGTGTCGTTGAAGACCAGGGCGCTTATATAGGGGGCGGTGAAACGGCAATGGGCGCGCTGATCGATGTGTGATGCAGACGACTGGTAACTAGCCAATCCCTGTCACCATAGCGACGAACGCTAAGTATGGCGGGTGAAGCAAATACGCTGTGGAAGTTAGAAGAGGTGGATTCAGCTACTATATTCTCTGGTGTTACCCTCAAAAAATTTGGAGTCGTTGCTGAAATATGAACAAATATGTCGCTGAAAAATATGAACCGTTGCTTTCGCAAGAGAAATGACGCAAGAAGTATTTGAAAATCTTTGTTTGTGCACGTTATCATTCGGCCATGTTCGATAGAAGAAACATCTTGCATTGAATTTTAGCTGGTATGCTATCTTTCCAATTGAATATCAAGAAATAATCAACTCCAATTTGCATTTTTGCAATGAAACCTAACAAGTAGTTATCTTGGCTAACTGATGAGGTGTGGACGAAATTTTATCACATCATGCGCTCGGCATGCATCCCAAGCAAGTGATTTTGATAAATTGATCGGAGAGTAAAATTTGTTTACAGCTCACAGTTATCAGTTCTAATCCAATGCTTCAAAAATCCGATAAAGTTATTGATATAATTACTAAGAATCGTAACATGGCAAAACTATACGTTTTGTTTACTTCTCTTGCAGCAGTTGAGGAACTAAACAGGCAAGAGTTAGCCCATAAAAATACCTAACATCTCCAAATAATCAACTCCGATTTTTATGAAAACTATAAGATATAACCACACAATTATAATCTTCAATCCCAAATCTTGTAATGAAATTTTCCATCAATAGAAGTCATCAAAATGATCGAGTCATTATCCATAATAACTCCTTTATAGTACAACATTTTACGCCAAACAAGTATTCATACATTAAACGAATAAGTACTTCGTTGGTACACTGTAAAAGGTTCCTCCAAAATTACATAGTTAAAGAAAAATCAGCGACAATATGCCAGTGCCCAAATTTCCACTTTTGCTCAAAAGCACGCTCGTGCCAGTCCTTTTGTGCATCACACATCGATCAGCGGGATATGAGCGCGTCGCAACGCCCCGTATATAAGTGCCCTATTGAAGACGGTTTCCAACAGCGGAACCTTGGATGGCGTTTCTGGTGATTTGTCCTTTGTTGTTGGAAGAGCGAAACAAATAACGATTGCGCAGATTGATGGGCATGAAGTCTGTTAGGTTAACGTACAGAAAGAGGTTAGTAACCCGGCAGGCCCGCAGGATCGAAACATGCGCGCGCAGCAAAAGTATGGACATCGTTTCCCTGGAGAGTTTTCCCAAATGCATTGTAACTGTGTGCGTTGCTAATACTGTTCTCGCGGGCTACGTCGACCAGCGCTGCAAGGGCAGCGAAGGAAACAAAAAAAAATACCGGCGGGTTTTGTAAATTCGTGCCTAAGTGGAGCCAAGGCCACCGCAACGGTGTGGGTGTTGCTCTTTCTCAACAAGAGTGCGACTTTGGCATGAAGAGCGACCAGCGTTACTAGCTGTAACAAAAAAGAGCGAGTTGTTTTGTGGGCTTATTTTGTATTTGTTTGTTTGTTTGTTTGTTTGTTTGTTTGTTTGTTTGTTTGTTTGTTTGTTTAGTGTGTACATAGGTAATTTTACCATCAAGTGCCTGATCGAGAACTCCGTCGTCGACAGAGTGTAAGGCGTGTATTCAGAATTGCCCCTCTCGAATCGAGATAAAAGATGAGTAACCCCCTCCCCGGAAATAACGTTTAGTAAATAATCCAAGGGTCTAAAAGCACGATCAATCTTTTTGAAAAGGTGTCCTAAAATTTATATTTAAACTGGCATTTACGTCTATTAGAAAGTTAGATTTGCCTCGCACAGCGGCTAAGTATACCTCATTCATACCATGTTCATACAGAGCTCATGAGCTATTCTATTCTGACATATCTTAATCAATTGCCTCACAAAGTCAAGAGGGCTTCACACAGTGGCCCCGGTGTCTGAACCCTGTCCTACCATTGGTCAAGTATCGCATAGTGATCTTGCCTCACGAAATGACCACCTTCACCAAATCAAGAATATATGTGCACATGCAATTAGACTTGCCCCGCACAGTGGCTAGACCTGCCCCAGACAGTGGCTAAACTTGCCTCACACAGTGGCTATAGACTTGCCCCACGCAGTGGTTAGACTTGCCCCACACAGTGGCTATACTTGCCCCACACAGTGACTATACTTGCCTCACACAGTGGCTAGACTTGCCTCACACAGTGGCTAGACTTGCCCCACACAGTGGCTATACTTGCCTCACACAGTGGCTAGACTTGGCTCACACAGTGGCTAGACTTGCCTCACACAGTGGCTAGACTTGCCTCACACAGTGGCTATACTTGCCTCACACAGTGACTATACTTGCCTCACACAGTGGCTATATACTTGCCTCACACAGTGGCTATACTTGCCCCACACAGTGACTATACTTGCCTCACACAGTGGCATAGACTTGCCTCGCACAGTGGCTAGACTTGTCTCACACAGTGGCTAGACTTGCCCCGCACAGTGACTATATACTTGCCTCACACAGTGGCTAGATTTCCCTTGCACAGTGGCTAGGTTTGCCTCGCACAGGGGCTAACCTTGCCTCATGGTGGCTAGACTTGCCCCACACATGCAGTAGACGTGCCTGCAGTGCTGTGAGTAACTTCGTTACAAGTAACTAGTTACAGTAACTAGTTACATTTTTAAGTAACTGTAACTGAAACTAGTTACTTTTTCTGAAGAAGTAACTGTAACTATAACTAGATACTTTTTGAAGAAGTAACTATAACTAGTTACTTTTTTAAAGAACTGTAACTAGTTACAATATTTGGTTCAAAAATGTGACTATAGTTACTGATATTCCAAAGGAATGTAACTTTGTAACTAGTTGCAAAATTTTTGAAATAACTTTGTAACTGTAACTAGTTACTTTCTTTTCATTGTAACTTTTATCGGTAACTAGTTACTTTTCTAACGATGTAACTGTAACTGTAACTGTAACTAGTTACAAAAATTATGTAACTTTTACAGCACTGCGTGCCTCACACAGGGGCTAAACTTGCCTCACATAGTGCCTACAGACTTGCCTCACATAATGGCTAAACTTGCCTCACATGCATATGTATAGTGGCTAAAATTGCTTCACACATGCAGTAGCTAGACTTCCCTCACACAGTGGCTAAAGACTTGCCTCACACAGTAATGCATGTGGCCCCCAAACCGTGTAAATGCTTAATGACACTATGAAATTGGGGCGAAGAATAATTCTTCACTCGATCTATGGTCACAGGTAGGTAGCCAAACGAATATTATGAAGAATGTATAACACTAATCGCATAAAATAAAGAACAACCGAGAAAACCAAAGTTGTTAACACAAGCTAACATGCGGCATTGGCAGCGGAATTTTTTCACCATGCTGCTGTGGAGGCACTATATAATATAGGGCGGCTTGAGCTTGTTCTGGTTGGTTTTCCGCAGCTGATTCATGAGGTACAGTGTTAGGAGAGTGTTCCGCGTTTAAGGCCTCCAAGAGCTCGGCAACGTCTATTGCTTGAAGAACAGCTTCGTTGTCCATGTGTAGACGTAAAATAGTGTGGCTCATGCAGCCGCGACACAATTGGGCATTTTGTGAATCTTCCTCAACAACTTTGTGCTTCTTCTGCTTTCCAAAGTAGAATGCGTAAAAATGCTTTCAGGGCCCCTTTTTAACATTTTCCTGGTTCCCAGTGGTTTCCCCTTCCAGCAGCTAATAGGGTCTCTAATCTCCTTTTTCGGTACAATGCGGCGGAATTCCCCAGTGAGACTAGTAAAATATACGACTTTTTTAAAGTGCCTATGAAACGAAAATTAAGTTTGTCTTACTTCAAAGAACTCTCACATCTTTTGCAGATTTTCGTTTCCTTGCTTCGTTGTTAAGATATTTCAGTCTGTTTGATATGTAAATTTGACTTATAAGATAACTTTACGTCGCAGTTTGCATAATGACTTATATCGCAAAGTGTTCAATATTCTTGTTATCTTATTGAACAAAAGCACTTGACGAATTAGGAACCATGTGCGAGTCTACAACAGAGTTTGTAAATTTTAAGTGTTTTTGTCTGACAATAACAAAGATATATAATGTTTTGCGATAAGTCATTATGCAAAGAGTGACGTAAAGTTATCTTATAAGTTAAATTGCATATCAAACAAACTGATAACCAAAAATTTGGAAACCAAAAACTGCAAAATATGTTACTCTATCATTTTAAGTGTTCTTTTAAATAAGACAAACATAATTTTCGTTTCACAGGCACTTTAATGCAAAGATGTTTGACCATTATCATATATATAGCAAAACAACCGATTGGATACGTTGTATAACCATCAGTGGTAATAGAACTGAATCGGACCATCAGTTTGGTGTGTAATTAGAGAGGCTGTCAGTTTCCCAATTAATTTTCTCCTGATAACATGCAGGGGCTATATATTTATTTTATCAAAAATATAATATTAGAAGTATATATACAACGACAAAGTATATAGTACATGTTTTTGAACGAAAGAAAGAAATCGATCGAGCAATTCTATAAGACCTTGTCCACACGTATCCCTTTTCATTTGAGAACGCAACTTTTCAGTTTTATCCGTTTTCAAAAAAATCCGCGTGGCGTTTTCAAGAATTTCCACTTTGGAGATCATCTTCGCAAAGTTCCGTTTTTGATAACCGCTTCATCGTTTACGTGTGGACACGGGTCACGGGGTCTCACATTCTGCCGTTTACATCTATAGATCTGTTAGAATATGAATTTATTTATATAACCAAGCTAACTTGTCGTGAAAACTTTACCTGTAATTTGTGGGTTTTGGTCGGTAATAACTGACGTAAAAAAGCATTTTTAAAATATTACTGAAGTAGCATCGACTGCCAACGAGGGTTAGCTATTAAAACACGCAAGGCATTTGAAAGAACTACCAAGTTTCCAATTCTTAATTATAAGTTTCGGTTAGAATTCGTCGATCGAGCGATCTATAATGTACTAACGTTTGATTTATATTACTGATTAATGTTGATACATGCATTTTCAACCGCAAGTTGTCAAACAAATCTGTATTATATTACCTTCGTCCTTGTACAACATTGGGATTACAAGGTGCGCTGTATATATATATATATATATATATAATTTGCTGTTAATTCATATGGGATAAAACAATTAAATAATACAGTTGTTTTATATGGACAACTACTACAGTCACCGTATACAAACCCAACTAATTCAAATGAAACTCTCAATTTTCAATAACTCATTGAGCAAAACGCTCCGTTATAGTTTTTTTCCTATTTACTAATGAGAATAGCTCATGGTATATGTACATGTAGTAGTTCTCTATATAATACACGATTATAATTAGATGCATGTACGCATATATACAGAAATGTATACATAAACGTTTTTGGCTTGTATTTTGTGTATCACCTGCATGTGTCACCACGCATGCAGTAATAAATTATTCACATTTTAGACCTAAGTAGAATGAATGCTATATATAATTGTGAAGGCTGAGGGCATAGCATGCATGCGTGCCTGAACGATCGACGCACTTTCAGTTGTCTCAAGCGTAGAACTTTAATGGATTCTATAAACAAGAAAGACTCGGCTGAAGTTCAAAGCACGTTACAATCACGACAAAATACCGGGAAAGATAAGTCTAAAGAATGTACTAAACCAGCTAGCGGATGGATAGCAAAGTTCCGTAAGCGACCTGGGAATGAATGGTTGGAAGAAGTCGATCGCGAATTCTTAAAAGATTTTACTAATCTAATGGGATTGGAAGATGAGATATCTTTTATGTCGCAGGGTCTGCATACGGTACTTAGTGACGGTCTGTACCTCGACACCAATGGCAACAGTAAAGTTTCTTCAAAGACAGAAGCAAAATACTTAGACGCTGCTGAGACGTTGTACTGCTTGATTCACGTACGCTACCTCTTTACAAGTAAAGGGTTAGATAAAGTTTTAAGAAAATACAAAGAAGGGATCTACGGTGAGTGTCCGAGACACTACTGCGAAAAAACAAATGTCTTACCTATTGGGATATCGGATAAGGTTGGTCAAGATAATGTTAAAGTTTACTGCCCGAGCTGTGAAGATGTATATCATTCCTGTCTACCTGGAGACCCAGCTCCAGACGGGGCGTATTTTGGAATGAACTTACCACAATTTTTTTTCATGGCTTACCCAGCTCTTCATCCAACCCCGACGATTGGACGCTATGTGCCACAACTTTTCGGATTCAGAATACACGGTACGGTGAAGTACGCGGCACAAAGTGAACCGGAGGTGGACAAAAGCAATCACAAATCTCTGGATACTAAACATACCCGTACAAAAACGAAGACAAAAGATAAATTAAAGGATACGAAAAAACATGACGCAACGCAAGAGAATAAATTGAATTGTAAACTTCCACAAATTAACGGGCATGTGTCTGCACAGTTAGAAAAAACACCAAGACGACGGCGCAGGCATAAAAAAACCGTGGAGGTCGAAGAGGAGTAAATTCAAACTACTGGATATACCAAAACAATAAAAAAGAGTAGAAATTACAAAGACTAGTTCAGTTCAGTGGAATGTGGCCTTGTGGTTTTTATTTTTACAACATTTAGTACAAGTATATTTATATATACGAACTGCCCTTGCATGAATAAATAATGACTTTCATGCAAGACCCCACATGTCACTGATAAACTGAAGATGACGGCAATTTAAGTTATATCATTCTCACTATATTTATCTTGTATAATTATATAAATATAACTCTGATGTGAAGTTTTAGAATTTCATTACTTTTCAGAGAATATATTTTTTATATGTTATCAAATCGCTGATATCTGGGTGTAACAACCACTGCATGCATATGGATATGAATGACGAAGTTTTACAACTATCAAGTCTATGCCTCTCAGCCCTCTCTCTATATATTATCACTCTGTAGAGAAGATCTGTGCCAAAAGTATTTAAATACCGTGCGACAACCGGACGACCCTTCAAACCTGGATCCGATCTTCTCGTGATGTATATGCGATTGACTGGTAGATTTATAACTTACGAGAGGTTTGGGTCTCTTCTCTCTTGCTTGCGAACAATATATAGCTGTTGCTTTTATATGTAAATCACATACATCAGGATAATTAATCGATCCGATTTATTGGATCGTGTGGACGCGCCTTAAGGGTAAAACTCATTCCCAGTTAGAGTCAGGCACATTTTATGTCAAAGCCATTGGGCAACTTGTCAATCAAAAAGCTTGCCTTTCGTTTGGGGCGCTGCTGGCGTAGTATACCTTCACTCCAGATGATTTTGCCAGGGTCTGAGTTATGCAAACATGCATTCAAGGAATTAAATTGTGGTTTGCAATCAATCCCTTGAGATTTAGAAGACAAAGAAACGGTACGTGACCATGTCGTAGGAAAACATACTCCACATACAGTGTGTATCAAAAAAACCTGAACCCCTTAGAAAACAACCCATTGTAGTAGTTTGAAAGCCCTAAGCACTTCGCTGAACCCATAGATGCGTAAAACACATGGTCTTATACACCTGGGAAATTAAGATAACTTGAAGTGTATGCATGGTGAAAGTATTTAAAAGCTTTTTCGCTTCGTTTAACTTATGTGCATGCTGATTAATTTATAACGCAGCGCTTTTAGGGCTTTCAAACTACTAAAATATTTAACAGTTATACCATGAGCTCGAGTCGTATATGAGCTCATAGCCAACGAGGCGCTTCGCCGAGTTGGCTATTAGTTCGTATACGACGAGAGCGAATGGTATAACTGTTTTATTATATAGCCAAGCACTGTACAAGAGACCAAAATTACAGCGAAATGTTTGAAACAACAAACTTCCGGCATAGGCAACTAATACTTCCGCCATGCGTAATGATGCATTGATTGCATTCACACAGTTTCTCGCGCTGAGCTGTTCGGTAAACAGCTTCGAAATGTTGTATAAATGTTACTCGAGAGGCAAAAAATGTGTTAAGCAGATCAACAAAAAAGATTAAAAGGTACTAATATGAAGTCAAAAGGTGGGTCAGTTGTTTATATTAGCGTTGCTGTCGTGAAAAAAGTTTTGATTTCATGCAATAATGAAACTGAAACCCCTTCGGCAGTGAAACTAAATTACTTAGTTGGTTGTTTTTGAAAAAGAACATGCTTTTTACTACTCCAAATGCTTATCTAAATAAAAAAAGTCTCTTTACTGGTGATCTCCTACGAAATGTGTGTTGTAAGCTTGATTTTAACCGTGAGTTTCTTTGTTTGGCAACAAATTAATATCAACCCGCTAATTTAGTCGTGTTTTTGAAGTCAAAAGACGTAATTTTTAGGTGAATTTTACCATTTGACATGCTAAATTGTGTATTTGTTAATGTATTTTTACACAATGTTGTTTTTTTACACATTTGTTAGAGGGTGTTGATGTTTTTCTGTATAAAAATCCGTCAATTTCATCTCTTTTCGGCAGTTTAAAAAAACATGCCGCCATCTTGTTTTTCCTCTACTAGCAGGATATGAGCTGATAGCCTGGTAGTAGGGAACCAATCAGATTACGCAAAAGCTCATATCCGATAGCATGCTATATAATAAATATATATATATAAACAGGTTTCAGAATTACTTTACGGGGATTATTGAGGAACTTTAATTAACAATGCTTATAATGTAGGCCAGCAGCTATTGTACAGTGTGTATAAAAAAACCCTGAACCCTTAGAAAACAACCTTTATTATATAGCATGCAATCGGATATGAGCTTTTGCGTGATCTGATTGGTTCCCTACTACCAGGCTATCAGCTCATATCCTGCTAGTAGAGGAAAAACAAGATGGCGGCATGTTTTTTAAACTGCCGAAAAGAGTTGAAATTGACGGATTTTTATACAGAAAAACATCAACACCCTCAAACCAATGTATTAAAAAACAACATTGTGTAAAAATACATTAACAAATACACAATTTAGCATGTTAATTGGTAAAATTCACCTAAAAATTACGTCTTTTTACTTCAAAAACCCGACTAAATTAACGGGTTGATATTAATTTGTTGCCAAACAAAGAAACTCACGGTTAAAATCAAGCTTATACAACACACATTTCGTAGGAGATTACCAGTAAAGAGACTTTTTTTATTTAGATAAGCATTTGGAGTAGTAAAAAGCATGTTCTTTTTCAAAAACAACCAACTAAGTAATTTAGTTTCACTGCCGAAGGTGTTTGGCGTGTTTCATTTTCATTTTTGCATGAAATCAAAAGCTTTTTCACGACAGCAACGCTAATATAAACAACTGACCCACCTTTTGACTTCATAAAAGGTACCTTTTAATCTTTTTTGTTGATCTGCTTAACACTTTTTTGCTTCTCGAGCATAATTTATACAACATTTCGGAGCTGTTTACCGAACAGCCTAGCGAGAAACTCTATGTGAAATTGTGAAGGCATCATTACGCATGGCGGAAGTATTAGTTGCCTATGCCGGAAGTTTGTTGTTTCAAATATTTCGCTGTAATTTTGTCTCTTGTACAGTGCTTGGCTATATAATAAAACAGTTATACCATTCGCTCTCGTTGTATACGAACTAATAGCCAACTCGGCGAAGCGCCGCGTTGGCTATGAGCTCATATACAACTCGAGCTCATGGTATAACTGTTAATTATATATATATATATATATATATATATATATATAATTTATATAAAGTTCGGTTGGATCACGAAATTATTTTTCAACGATCATAACGAAAGAAATATTTGCCAGAAAAAATGGTTTCAGCTGAAATGCATGTACATTAATATTACTATGGAAAAAGATCAAAGAAAGGAAGCTAAGAAAAGATGTGGCAGCGAGAAGACGCAACAATAAATACGACTTAAAACCACTAAATTAAAAAAGAATAAAAAGCCAATAAAAAATTTATACGATAAAGACCGAAAACGACCGAAATGTAACTGAAAGAACAAAGATGTGTCCTGAAACTGTTCAAAGCCGGTAAACAATTCTGCTCTGGTGTATATTCTATTTAACTCGAGAGAGAACGATGAAGAAATTTTGAAACAAACGGCTTTTAGATCATGAAGTGAACTGAATGATGCCTTGTCATATTTATTTGTCAACAACGACAAAAGTAAGAAACCGCGAACGAGAAAAACAATCTGAAAATAGTAGACAGCGGAAGAAAGTTTAACGATAGGAGATTTGTATTTACCAGTTTAGCTGAGTTAAAACGGAAGAAATCTTGAAAATGAAAATCAATATAAATATTATTGGCATTGTCTTTTCTTGGCCACTATATTTATATCTATTTTTGAATGAAAATTTGTCATTTGGTTCATGTATAAAAAATGCATATAAAGCCGGCGAAGGGTTGTTGCGTTCATGTATTTCTAGTGTGTAAAGATTTAAGTAGTTGGATTGGTCAAATGCTATGATACTGAACATAAACTTGTAATGTACATGTATTTCTGTACCTGCACATTTTTTTCTAGTGATACTTGAATTTCTTTAACGTGAATTATGGTACCAAGTTTCTGATGACACAATGATTGTATATTTTCTTGGTATTTCCTAGAACTAATTAAGGCTAGTTTTCACTCAGGAAAATTTTCCGTAGGACCGGAACGGACAGGGAAGTTTTCTTTGTCTTGTGGGCTCTTGGAACTAACGACTTTAACACAAAGGAAACTTTCCTGTCCGTTCCTATCCTGCGGAAGACTTTCCTGAGTGGAACTCGTCAAGGCTGGACTCGTGGACTCGGTAAAATGACTCGGGTGGTCGGTACTCGAATATTCATATGCATGCCGAGGCCATGGTGAGAGTTATGCCTGGTTTTCATAAGATCTTCCCAATCGTCTCAAGAAACGATTCATAAATGATGTTACGTCTTAACGGTTGGACAACGACAAATTGACTTAAGTACTTGTCTTGGAATGGTATAGATGTGGGTTTACATGCAGCTGGAGTTGAGTGTGTGATTGCATAGAAGTATATAGGTGGTTTTCACTGTGACGTCACAAAATTCTAAAATCTAAATTGTTAAACCTATAATTATTATTATAGTATATATATTATTACGAGTATTTCTGGAAAATTTTGAGTCTATACAACTATTTCTTCGTGAGTTACAGCGTTTTGAATTATATTATTGCTGACGTTCAACCTACAAAGCTTGGTTAAGATTAAGAAGTGACGTCTAATTGCATCTGATATACAATCTAAAAATTCTGGTTGAAACTACACTTTTTATGAGCATTTGTTTTTTGGCCACCTCGCAGACGCCAATTAGGTACATAAACATGGCGGCCAAAAAACAAATGCTCGTAAAAAGTGTAGTTTCAACCAGAATTTTTAGATTGTACATCACATGCAATTAGATGTCACTTCTAAAGCTTAACCAAGCTTTGTACGTTGAATTGCGTGTACAAAGTGACTTTTAACGAACATTTGAAAATTATGCTGACGTCAGCAATAATATAATTCAAAACGCAATAACTCAAGAAGGAATAGTTGCATCGACTCAAAATGTTCCAGAAATACTCGTAATAACGATCTACAAAATATATAAAACCACCAGCTTTATAGGTTCAATAATTTAGATTTTTGTGACGTCACAGTGAAAACCTAGAGGGCCTTTACACGAGCCCGGGTTGAGAGCCAATCTGGGTTCGTGCGTGTAAAGCCCCCCTTAGGGGCTGTTTTCACATGAGGCGGGGTAGCCGGGTTACTGGGGCTGATTTTATGTCACGAAAATCTTATTACGACTATTTTGAGAACGGCAGAATAATATAACAAAACAAAATTGGCTTCGTTTCTGTAAGCATAACACACAGGGTATTCTAATTCTTTTTTGCGATCATAGAAAGATTTTCGTGACATAAAATCAGCCCAGTAACCGGGCTAGCTCGCCTCATATGAACAGCCCCTAAAAAACACCTATTGCAACACCAAAAGAAAACAAATTCCATAAAACATATCGTCAAAACACTTGGATGCGAGGTTTTAATTCTCAAAAATCATTTGGTTCACTCACAAACAAAGAATATTATACATTTTTTATAGAAAATGGTGAATATAGTGTAAAAGTTATTTTCTAACTGTTTTAATCCAGCATTTCTTAATCGCTACCGCTATCGTAGTGATCAGCGGATATCGGCTTTTTCTTATAATGGCGCTTCTTCTTCTTGCTATCCTCAGGTTCGGAATCACCGTCGTCACTTCGTCGTCGGCGAGTTTTTTTGCGATCGTCGTCCGATTCGTCGCTACGATTTTGTTTTGGCCGTTCTTCCTGGTCGTCCTCACCACTTTCTCTCGCATGCTTCTTACCTAGTCACCAACAAAACACAACACGGGAAGGTTAAAGGGCATATGACTCGAAAGTTAAGTTTGTCTTATTGAAAAGAACATTTAAAATTATAAAATAACATCTTTTGCAGTTTTTGGTTTCCTTGCTTCGTTTTTGAGATATTCCAGCTTGTTTGATATGCAAATGACACAACCTTTTACGTCACATGTGTATAATGAGTTATCAGAAAAGGTTACATATCTCTGCTATTATGAAAACATGGGCTTAAGTCAAAGGAAGCATGTGCGTGTTTCTACCTACAACACCAAATATGTAGAATTCTAAGTGATTTCGTTTCACAATAGCAAAGATATGTAACCTTCTCTCGGTAACTCATAATACTCATTATGCACGTGTGACGTAAAAAGTTGTGTCATTTGCATATCAAACAAATTGGAATATCTCAAAAACGAAGCAATGAAACCAAAAACTGCAAAAGATGTTATTTTATCATTTTAAATGTTCTTTTCAATAAGACAAACTTAATTTTCGAGTCATATGCCCTTTAAGAACAAGCCAAGCAAACCTATTCACCTGATTATCGATAGTAAACTATAGCCTCATATTTACGCAGATGACTTTTTCTGGGCATATTTTCAGTAAAGATCTATCTAATATGAACGACTTTTCTGATCGGCTATAAGTCACATTGCAATTATCAGTTCGTTCCCATGCATGCTCCTTACTGATTAAGGTTAGGACAAGGTTAGGATAAGTTAGGTTATCTAAACCAAACCAGTGAACTCAATGTAAGTTAAAATGTGGTAACTGGAAAGCAAAAGGTGAGGCAAAAAGTTCCAGGTCCCTGCGGGCTTTGCAGGTAAATTTCAGTCTCCCACAAAATGTTTCAGTACACGGCCCATCTTAAGCGACCTGACCTGCGAAAGCTCGAAAAAAGTATTTATTAAATCATTTTGTCAAGCTATACGTGCATTTAATGGTTTCCCATTGTTGTGCAGTGCTGTTGTTCAGTCGTTTTATTGACGAAGACGTATTGATTCTTGTGATATTTCATGATATACATCTAATGTCATTTTCTTATTTCTACTTTTTTTGTTTGAATGTGTTAAACGGCATTTTGTATTACTAATACTATTTTGAGACCTGAATTACTGACAACTATATTGTTCTATTTTAACGTTTACTGCATATTCTATATACTATAAAGTTTGTGTTGATTTTTTGTATCCTCTTATGAGTAACGAAAAGTTTGATTTTAATTTCTTGACTGACAAACTAATTCGTGCACGTTTTGTAAAGATGACTTTCACAACAAATAAACAATTACATATTTAGTTCGACAGCATAGAACAACCAATCAAAATTTAAAATGTACGTAGCAAAGCTCAATAAATAATTTTTCAAACCTTTTCTCGAGCCTTCACAGTTCACTCAAGACCGGTGGTCGTGTAAGAAACATTTTGTTGGAGACTGAAACCTACCTGTAAACCGCGCAGGGGCCTGGAACTTTGCCTCACTTTTTGTCCGACAAATGCAACATGTCTTCTCGCTTAGAATTCAGGATTATCCTGAAGCCTAGGGTACTTCTCTGTCCCACATGCGGGATGTTAAACGAAAAAGCATATAACTAAAAAACCAGTAGGGGTGCTGTGGTCGAGGTCTGAGAAGCGGAACTTTCTTCCTGGATGGTTATGGTTAGGTTTAGGTTTGCCACCAGGGTTTTTTGGTTAGATTTAAGTTGCAGGGGGGTTGTGGTTAGGTTTAGGGTCAGGTTTGGTGGTGTGGGGGGTTGGGATTTAAGGTCTTTAATATTCATGATTATCCTGAATTCTAGACCATTTCACAATTCAGGATAACCCTGAATTCTAGATGAGAGGATATGATGACCAAACATGGGGCTGTTTATATGGGAGGCGCTACGGGACGTTTGCCGGGACGGGACGTTAAACGGGATCTCGCCATGCATGTATATCTCTTATATTTATCACGTTCCGTTTATATGGAAAGATGTTTGCCGGGACGTTTTTCGTCCCGTCCCGGCAAAGCGGGATCCCGGTTTCCTGGCTTGCCGGGACAATTTTCGCCATATAAATGCTCTGTCCCGCCTAACTGGGACGATATGACGGATACCGTTTCGAGTATTTATTTTGATTCTTAAGCTGTTTATTCGATACAAATGAGTGATAACGGCTAGTAGGAGGACAGCAGCTCTTTATAATACGTCAAATTCTATTTATTTCTCTGTTATTCTGTGGTTTTTACATCTTTCTAGCTGCGTTGTGAAACGTCCCGGTCGCAATTGTCCCGCCTGAAAACATTCTCATATAACCCGTGATGAAAAACGTCCCGTCTAACGTCCCGTCCCGCCTTCCATATAAACAGCCCCTTAGTATAGGAAGGTATCACCTCCTTATTTTCAAGCAGGGCTTATTTTGACGGTTCGAACGATTGGAGGGAATTTTGCGATGCAAATTATAAGCTATATATATTATAAAGTACGCGAAAATGTTGAAAGCTTGGTGTACTACCAAATTATTGGATACACCTGCCAACATCCAATAATTATATAAGTACACACACACGAAAGAATGTAATCTATTTGTAAATAGCAAAGTGATAAGACCACGCTTCACGTAATAGATCAAACACGAGTGCGAGTGTTTCATCAGGGGTTCCAAACACGAGAAAACAAATGAAAACGGAGGGCGTAGCCCCGAGTGTTTGGAGTCCCCTGATGAAACACGAGTGTTTGATCTTGCTTCTCAAACGAGTATTCGCATCGCGATTTGCGGAGTTTTCTTCATTGATTTCAATATGCAGATTGAGAAATGTGATCCAGTTTACTAGGAAGTTTCCTACAGGTTTTCATTGAGTTTGAGAAAGTTGCTAATTCTTAACTACAAAACAAGGCTTACCTTCGTATTCGTCATCACTACCGCGTCGAGTGGAACCTTTATCTCGTCTTTCTTTCTTTTTCTTGTGCCTGAGAAAAAAATGTTCATGGAAATAAGCAACGTTGGTGCATAAATCAAGGCCAGAACTATTGGAGGAACTCGTTCTTATAAACGTAGAACTGTATTTTGGTATAATTTCACGAGTGATTATTCAACAACTAGTAGAAACTTACTAGTATACTAATACTACTTCACATGCAGCAATCTGGCTACTCCCCTCGATATCTATTCGTCAATAAATAGAGTAGGACAAGACCCGCGTGGTCGTACAGTAAAACAACATGGAGGCGACGAGAATGTTTTACCTTGGTTTCCACACACAAACAATGGTTATGCTTCGTTTTTTGAAGTACTTGTGCACCGTAAACCTGGTTCTCGCTTGTCGTAAGAATCGGGGATTTTTCCTGTCCCCGATCGTTTGGGATTGTTACGACAAGTGTGAACACGGTTGAAGTAACACGGGTATAATTTATATTTGGAAAATGCATCCCAAACCGTCGCCGACGATCGTGGATTCTTACGACTAGTTACAAACTTACGACATGTGTGAACACGGAAGAACACTGAAACCACTCGTCTGGGAAGATCAAGGACATGAAAAATCCCCGATTCAAGGATGAACGTGGCTGTCGTAAGAATCGCCGACAATCGGGGATAGAAGTGTCCCATATTCTTACGATTCTTACTAACCCTTTCATGTATGGCTTTCCAGACTTCTCCCCTTGACGAATAAAATCGTCTGGCGTTAGACAGAGTAAAAAGATAAAGTTGTTCCACAACAACAATGCGCACGAAAGGATTAGTTTTTCGGGATTATTTAAAAAAAAACACGAAGCATAGTCACTGTTTCTGGGTGAAAATCGAGGTAAACAAATCCTCCACTACTCGGCGACTTCATGTTTTGCTGCATGACGGCAAAATGTGTTTTTATCCTCTTATATAGTATCACGTGCAAACTGACTATATCACTAGTATAGAAACTGTATAGTTGTCGAGCTTCCAAACCATGATTATTTTCTATTATAATAATTTTATCGAGCATTGTGGTGTATTTTGTGGGTATTTTAGCCCGCTGATTTGGGCCTATCGTTTTAACAGTTCTGAATCACTATTGGTTTGTTGTTTACGGAATTGTATACTTTTCTCGTAAAACTTTGAAGCAAAAATTGTTTTGATGACAAATGTTGCCTTTTCCCGCTAACGTGTAAGTTATGAGTTGTGTAAATATTTATTGCAATGAAATACATGCCGGCGGGATGGCGGCGCTGTTCAATATACTGTTTACTGTATACTGTCTTTGATTTTCTTCCAAATGCCCACTAAAATTATTATAATAGTAATATAGTAGATGTTCGGCTCGGGCTAAAATGAGCCTGAGTCGGACCAAAAACATATTTATGCCCGCAAACATCAACCCTATTGTTATATTAACTATTTTCAAACCTGCTGTCAGCGTCAGATACCCTGACATATATGTTATATTACTAGAGTTGTTGTTATTGTCCATGCTGTCGAAATTAACCATCAATCCCTCACATAATTCTACATTTAATTTAAACTACCGTAAATTGTAATAAAGCCATTTTTTCCTACTTTAAAGACGATCGTCTTGGGGATCTAGATGGAGATCGACTGTGAGACTTATCACGGGACCTTTTCTTCTCTCGTTGTCGACTTTTTGAACGAGACCTTGATCGAGACTTCTCTTTCGGTTTTTCTGCTTTCTTTTTCGACATTTCTTTCCCTTTAGACTCTCCCTTTTCCTCTTCCTCCTTGTCACTACGTTTTTCTTCTTCATCTTCCTTTTTCTTATCCGGTGACTTCGGCTCTTCCTTCTTTTCGCTTTTCTTTCTCGAACTATCTTTCGACTTGGTCTTTCCCCGATCACGCGACCGATCACGTGAGCGATCCTTCGACCGACGCCTCGCTCTGTCTTTTGACCGACCTCTGGAGGTAGAACGACGACGTTTACGATCTCTGATTAAAAGAAAAATGACGTTAGGAAATAATAAGAGGAGTAACAAAAGATTGAATGAAAGAGAAAAGGAATGGAGAAACGCGGGCAGAGAGAGAGAGGAGAGAGAAAGAGGGGAAGACAGAAAGCGGAAGAAGAAAATAAAACAACAGGCAGGCAGGAAAAACGGAATAGAGGCAGAGAGGAAAGAAGAGAACAAAATTTAATAAAGAAAAAATGAGAGGGCGAAACTGCTTCTTAATTTTGCTTGTTTCCCGTGGGCTTTGTTATTAAAAAAATAGAAAATTTCTCTAGTTTCCAATTTCCATCGACTTATAGCAACACTTGTAAAAATCTGGGAATAAGCCATTTGCACGATGACGTGAAATAGCGTTGAGGGACTACAACTACCAGAATGCTTTGCCAGTACCCTCCATTTATCAGAACTAAGATGATAGCAAAGCATTCTGGTAGTTGTATCTTACGTCATCGTGCAAATGACTCAATGTTTCCAACGGCTCTTTTCCCTTCTCCCAAACGTTCACTCCTGTTTCTATACTTCGACGGAAAAACAAAACATATTTTTCTATTTTATAAATAAAAACAATTTAGGTGCTGTGTTCCTATTTCCTTTATAATTTCCATTTTCTTTTTCACCTGCTTGGACTTGGGCTCTTGGACTTGTGACTTCGATTGTTAGATCCACGCGCAAGGCGAGATCTTGATGAAGATCTGTGCGATCGTCGTCTGTAGGGCGAGGGCGAACGTGATCTAGTCCATGAGAAAATCACGAAGAAGAATTTATACAATTCAGATATATGATATCACAAAGTATATGTAATATAGCATATTAGTATAAATTTGTCTTTCCTGTTACAAATCTGTGAATCTTGTTGGCTTTCCCGCTATTCTCTAGCCGTGGATAGAAAATTGCAATGATAAGCCAATCAAAATGTTTCATTTATGCCAAATTAACCAATCAAGATGAAATATATCCAAAATAAATCTTTATCTTTTCTTACCCGGAAGTAAATATATAAGAATGGGAGCACGGGTAGCGTGTGCTGTTAGTGCGCTTGCCTCTCACCACTAGCCTGGTTGTTATTTGCCAGCACCGCTCAGATCAGTTTCAAATTTGAATAATTCATTCTCTATAAGGAGAACACAAAAGCTTAAGTGTAAACTAAAGCCTTGAGATCCTTTGATAAACTAAACTTTTTTTGCACTTCAGTAACGAGTCAGCCAACTTGGATTGGAGTTTCCAAAACCCAGTCTATGGTGGTCTTGAGATCTATCTTTGAGAGCCTCTGGGGACAAGAATGGTCGTGATAATCGAAGGCAAACACGCCAAAAAGAAACAATAACATCACCTATGTGCTTTTTCATGAAGAGAGTGAAACTAACTGCAAAAACATCTAATTTTGTCTCCTTAATTGACCAATCATTTGCGCATAGTAAATATTGTTTCTTGTACAATTATCGGAAGATTTAGGTCTTTAAAAAGATCAACTTTGATAGGAATGAAGTCCTCGCTTACCTAAGCCATGTTAACGTGATAAACAATGTTTAGTTGTTGTTTGAGCTGATTTGAAGTCGCAAAGCATTATGGTTAAATGTACCGCCGCCATCTTTTTCGGTACCGTCAATTGTGCCGTCATTTAAGAGAGTTAAATAAGCAAACTCCAGGGAAAAGAAAAACTCGCCATTAAATAGATTATATAAACACAGAGTGTCGATTTTCCATAAAATAAGAATAGGGCGAAAACCCCAACTTATTTCCCAAAACAATATACAACACACGTATGTAGCTTACCGACTACGGCTTCTGGACACTCGTCGCGCTCCTCTGTATCTTTCCCGTGAAGGCGAGCGTCGACGTGCTGGACGACTATAGCGATCTCTACAAATAAATACTTTTGTGAGAAGAAACTAATATACCTCACACTGTACTGCTCACAACTATACTAGAAATACATTAATGCAAACCCCTCGTGTTTGATGTTTATTATTATGAATACACCCTGCCTTCAATCCCAGGAAGGGCTATCCTTCAAATTCAGGATAGGGGCGTACCACTGAACCCTTAAAACTATTTTGTTACTCCAGACAAAGGAATTGCATATTTTTACCCTGGTTCACACAAAATGGCTAAAAATGGTACCCAGATCCAAACTGAAAGAAAGGAAAACATAGGGTACCTTGTGCTCGCCTAAATAACTGCCAGTATATAAGAACACGCCTTGCACCAGATCAAAAGTGTGATAATTATTACACCGGTACCCTGTTCCAAACTAAAAATGGCAAAAATGAAAACCATACCCTTTCCAGTGACACATTCCTGTATAGTCAATATTTGGGAGTCCCGTACCTCCCAGGCCTTCAATTTGCCTGCTTCTTTACTCCCATTGTAGCATACCAGTATAAATTATACTGTCTTTTTGCACAAAATACTAGAAATACATAAATGCAATAACCCCTCGGCCGCTTTTACATGAATTTTTGTAAATACTCCCTGATTAGAAAATATTAATGCAACCCCCCTTGCCCTATTTTCTATTGGGGGACTGGAAATAGGCTACTGAGGCAAGCGTAAAAATTTTGTCAAAATATTAAGGTTATATTTTACAGTACTTTCATTCTATGTTTACAAAAAAACATCGCTACAGCATCTGAAAACATTTTTCAAAAACATTGAATTGATTGAAAACTACTCAAACAACAACCTGGCTGGCTGCCACGGCTAATATTCATTGACGGCATTTCAAATTCGTTTAAGCTATTAACAAAAACAATTTTTCATTTCGAAATCTGAAGTGCTGAAACTGTCTTCACCTACATGTTAATACATATTTCCACAGCATTTGTACGTTTTACAGAAGAAGAATTGCTCCTTTTTACCCTGCGAGCAGAGCCTTCTTTTCCTTAATATTTCTTCGCTGAGAGAGAGGAAGAAAAGTAGGCTCTGCTGTATTCGTGACTGGTTTCCATTGCGCATGCATGTCAGTTGCTTGGTTACAATCTCGAACCCAGTCCCAATCAGAGAAGAAACAAAACGAGAACCGGTTAAACGGGTCTTAAACGGGTTACTTCGTCCTAAATCTTGGACGAAGCCAAACACGAATACAGCAGAGCCTACTTTTCTTCCTCTCTCTCAGCGAAGAAACAAGGAAAAGAAGGCTCTGCTCGCAGGGTAACTCCTTTTCCGAGTTTTATGCCAAATTATGGACAAGCTACGTTAAGTCACAAGTGGTTTTACAATAAGAAAACCATTTAAAAGAAGATATTAAGACGGCAGCCACAGTGATAAAAAATACAACAGGCAAGCAAACTGACATGCAATGGATACGTTTAAAATACTTTAAGGACACACAAAAAAGAAAAGAAAATTAACAGTGATAGGATGTAAACAGGGAAACTCGAACAGTTTTGCTACTAAATGTTCGTGATTACTGAAAGCGGCTGCTCTATATTTTTACCGTAAACTCTTTAGTTACTGCTTTTTCCTCCTTTCAGAGTTTCAAATTGAGGCGTGGCTACAGTTCTGCCCACTGCAATCCACTTAGAGATATTGTAAGAACTCGACCTAATTACCACGATCATCTTAGGTCTCAACCACATAATATAATGATATCAAATACAGAAAGATTTAAGAACTTTATTACTGTTAAATAATTAATGTATATAGAATTTAGGATATAGGATTTAAGTTACTATTGTATCGTGTAATTCAGTGTTATACTGTAATGCGATTTAATTAAACAGATTATTATTATTATTATTATGGTCCGTCCACACATATATACAAATAAATATTCAGATCACAGAAATCACGTTTGTCCACGTGTGGAAAATGACTCACGCGTGTCGAGATTAGCACCCTCACCGGGCTCCGGGCCTTCGGGCCTACACCCGGGCTCGGGGACAATATTTTTGACAACCCATTTGTACCATGGGCTTATTATACCACAGCAGACAAATGTCTGTTCCCAGGTAAGCATTTTTAAAAATACTGTAGATAAATGCCCCACTAATAATAAATGCACACATCTAGAAATAAGACTATACATGTACAAAACAATGTGCAGTACAGTACAGTAAATGTACAAAAATGTCAAATACATGTACAGTAGATATATGCCACCAACAATTCCTACACAGATATATTGTTACTACGTTTTCTTTTGTCATTAATAAATAAATGTTTTAAAAAATATCTCTGCGGCCTCTATCCATTTCTCACATGTGTTTATATTGAGGCATGAATTCAAGTAAATAAATAAATATATATATATATATATATGTGAAACGAACTTAGATTCTGTCTTATGTCGAGCAAGACCTCTTAACTGCCACAATGTTGTGCTAAATTTATGTATAATTCCGTTTGTACATAGAAATATATAATCAGTTTTTTTGTCTTGCTCAGATCTTACAATGAAGTTTGACTTGTCTATGCTACTAATTTCAGTGTGACGACGACATGCAAATATTGTTAATTTCTGCAAAGTTTGCCTTTTGCTCCAAAACGAAAATCATGTGATTTCATTCTCTGGTTGTATGGGAACGCATTGTTGGTAGAAGTTTACCGTTGAAAATTGCCGTTGACCCCTCATTTCGTCTTCGAAACCATGCGTTTGTCGCTGTTATTATACGGCTGTCATTCTGGAAATGCCACACGTTTGTAAATATATTGTTTGGC
Organism: Paragorgia papillata; assembly: GCA_035771165.1. NCBI lineage: Eukaryota > Metazoa > Cnidaria > Anthozoa > Scleralcyonacea > Coralliidae > Paragorgia > Paragorgia papillata. The sequence goes on along the minus strand of JAWNZC010000011.1, from coordinate 5,041,700 downwards.
TTTCGACATTCCGCGTATTTTCTTTATTTTATTTACAATTTCTATTACAGGCTATGCATGTAGCTTTTGTCGAGATACTTGTACATTTCAAAATGCAGAAAAGCAACGATATTAAATAGCAAACCTTTTCCTGGCCATCCGACCGCCATATTTGTTTACACTGAATTATCTTTGGAAAATCCCAGTGGAAAACCCGCACTAGATTTGCGGCTGAAGCATGCGCAGACAGATTTCCCTGCTCCTTATATATATATAATATATATATAATATATATATAAATAAATATATAAGAAATAGAAAATGGCCGCCCGTGTTTATATAGCCTGATGCAAACACGAGAGTGAGTTGGGAGAATTCGAAAGTTTATGTGAACCCGAGCCGTAGGCGAGGGTTTACATAAGTACTTTCGAATTCTCCCAACTCACTCGAGTGTTTGCATCAGGTTATATAAACACAGGGCATCCATTTTCTATTTCTTTTATGAAATAAGGCTAAAAAATGTGCCGTGACATCACAACCGTGTTTACATAGCCTGATATAAACACGGTAATTGACCAATCACAGCGTGCGTAAGATGCAACCTATTATATATATATATATATATATATATACACACACGAATGGATCCAACGCCAACGTGGGTACAATCCCCGACCGGACTTACCGGCCCATCCGTCAAGATTAGCACCCTCGCGTCGCGAGGCCCGCTTCGCGAACCAGAAGAACACGAGGGGAATACTTTACAAATATATGCTTCTTCAATCAAACACTTCCAAGACGTCCTAATATATACAATCTGTACTCTACAAGGTCTAGTCACATGTCCTGTGACAGTCACACCTATTTGTTTAGACACGCGGGGATTCCTTTAGCCACCAAATTGTAACAGTGGAAATGACTATTGCTGTGGTACCACCATATGATTGCAATCATTGGATTTTCGGTAATGCTTGAATCCCGCAGCTATTATTTTGTATTGTATTGTGGCAAAAGAAGATAGGCAGACACGCAGGTAGAGAAGTAGAGGGGTGCTGTAGATGCTAAGATTATACTGAAATTATACTATCGATTATACTGAAACACTAACACGTATGAACATCGTCCCTCTAGCTGACCATCACAAGGATATATGTAATACATTGTTTACTACCATTGTTAATGATAAGAACCATCGACTCCATACATTATTACCGCCGTCTTATGAGACTAAGCACAATTTGAGACATTCGCGATCATTTAACGTTCCCAGATGGAAGACTAACCGGTTCAAGAATACTTACATAATGTCTTCATGCCTTAATGCTAACATGAAATAGTCATTTTCCAGTTTTTAGAATTAGTTTTAGTTTAGGTTTGACATTGTTATAGCTATTTTATGTAAGTTCATGTAAATTTATTTCACATATAAATTTGTAATTTTAATATAAGACTATCTATTATAACAAATGTAATTTTAATGAAATACGCAATTCAGCCCTTGGCTGCTATGTATTTTTTCAAATAAACCATCTATCTATCTATCTATCTATCTATAGTACTGCGTATAGGCAGTATTTTGGATATAGCAAAGTGTATTTTGATTGAGTTTGAGCTCCGCCACGTCTATCATACCTTGATCTTGAATGTGATCTTCGTCTTCTTGATCTTGAAGGTGATTGCGAACGAGATCGCCTACTGCGAGATGGTGAACTAAAAAGAAAGTGTGATAAGTATATTGATGTTTCAAAACAACCGTGTTGTTGCAACCTCGTTCCCAGGGCCTTTTTGAAATTGGTAGGGCGGGTGGACTCCGTATTTTCATTGGTTGGTTGCTTTTCTTTAACATTCCTCGCGAAACATATTTATGCAACACCGCTGCCAAAGGTTTTGCGCCTGCGATAAGCATACTACCAAAAATATAAGGTACAGTAGGTAATTTGTGCATGGCTTCTTTGTCAATATGTAACATATTCTGAAATGACCCTTTCGTAATTTTCATTAACCTTTTTTTAAACCACAAATGAATAGTCGAGTCTTACTTAGTCTTAAAGTGCCTATGAAACGAAATTTTACTTCAGATTTTTAAGATTGTATTTGGGAGAACACGTTGGGAGGTCAGTTGACAGTCTTCGATAGCTAAATAAACAAAAAAAAACAATAAGAAAAACCTGTGCTTTCCTGATCGTCGAATTTGCTTTTGTTCGGCGGATATATTTCCTTCAATTCCTTTTTGTCGCTAAAAATATTATTGGCAGAAGAAGGTCGGTAATTCTAAAACATATTGGTTTCTTCATTGTCATGATCTGTAAGAAAGTTTAGACCGAATTTCCTGGTGGGTCACAGTGTTAAAAGAACTTGGACGTACGTTTGTCGAACAGCGACAGGAAAAAATTTGCAGGCCCTCTCAAAACTATCGCCTCTAGGGCCTAGTCTCGCTGTGCATAATGGGATCAGTCCCCATTTTGTTTACAGGATCTGGCAGGCCCTCTCAAAAGTGTGCAATGAGGGCCTGCGGAGTAGGCAGGTTTACTCTAGCGAATTCATGCATGCGCAAACGTTTGGCAGCGGTGTTTAATTATGCATAGTTTTGTGCCAGTTATGATCTAATAGCTTCTACGGGACCGCAAACGCGACCACCACTTCAACGAACTTCTCCCACGGGACTGCATTACTCGGAATGATTTTGCATACCAAACTAAATTACTAATTTATTACACAAAGTATTTCTGGGTGCTGTAACCAGCCGATGCCAGGTCCTTTTCCCGCCCTCCCAATTTGAAAAAAGTCCTGGGAACGAGGTTGGAGTTGTTGAACAAATACATACATGTGAGAATCACTGAACTGCAGGGGCGTAGCCAGGATTTTCAAAGGGGGGAGTCGACCAATTTTTTTGGGAGTCCGGGGGCCTACTGCCCTGGAAAATTCTGAAATCTAGAGTCTCTGAAATAGCATTTCCTGCATTACGGGGGAGGATTTTACAATATTCTAAAGTTAAAGAACATCATATATGAATATTCAAAATGCGTAAATGTCACATCATGCATTTAATAATTTCACAGTTACATGTCTGTCGTTTTATATCCCATAAGGGGAGGGGCGAGCCGCAGCTCCCTGGCTACGTCCTTGCTGAACAATACATAACTGGACTACAGTTAAAAAGTGACCGAACGATGTTGCCAGAAATATGGGTCCTTTCTCTCATGGTAGCGACTGCTGACCTTATTCCTATCCAAAATGTTTATTTGACTGCGGGCTCACCTACGCCCGCAGACCAATCAATATAGTTAGAAATCTATTTATGAGAAAAAGGTCAGGGGTAAGGGTTACTATTATAGAACAAAGGACCCATAAACCGCCATCTTGAATCGGTCACTCTGTCAGTCGTTGATATAGGGTACCCGCAGTCCAGTTACAGTATATATAAGTCAGTGGTGATACATCCAGAAAAAAAACACTTTTAAGTTTTGTATTTCTTAATAATTAAGATAACACTTCATGATACACTACATACCGACTTCGTGAACTTTTCCGAGACTTCGTATTATCGTCTAGAAATTAGAGGAACAGGTTGACTTTACTGACATGAATAACCTTATCTGGTGTTAAAATTGGTACGTGTACCGTGTACCAGATGCGTTTGGAGATGTTCGTCAAGCTCTAACACTCAGAAAATGTTCCAGTGATCCCCAGACAGAGATTGAACCTAACCATAATTAAGCCATTGCTGCCTAAGATGTTCGAGGTTCTCTAGGCTCGATTTCCAGTCGTCTCCCGTCCCGGTATACTTATACCTTCCCCGTAAGAGACGCCACAGAACGTGTTTGTGACGTTTTGCATCTATTAATTTCACGATATCAAAAACCATAGAAGCTGACTGAAACATAAGTGACTTCTCCGATCCTGTAGGCTAAAAGACGAAAATATATTGGCCATTAACCAATTTCTCTAGAGCTTGCTGTTGTAAAGCTTTATACGATCAATCTTAAACGTCTCTAAAATGCGATCGCAGGCAGGAATGGGTTACTGGGACTCGGATGAACAAACGTCACACGTGCTCCCTAATAGGCCAGTTGCACGATGTTGCGCGCGCATCATTTGGTGGGCTACATGCATTAAAACGTGGCCAATACTAAACGAAATTTAACTATTTTTAAAGATAGAAACAATTCCTGATGCTAATATCTTCAGATTGTTATGCATGTCACTCGCCAAAAGTATGCCTGTGGTCCGCCAAAGTGTTGCGTGCGCATGACTGTGCAACTCGCGTACAGCGTTAGAGTATAACACCAGAAGTTAAGTTGCAACTTCGATTCCTGTCTGGTTTTTTGAGTATTTGTGCTTGAACGTCGACCAAACGTTTTAACGCAAGTTTAATTATAATTCATAATTATGCTAACTTAGCACAGAGGGAAGGACATAAGATTACGCGAAAATAATCATGAATTTTAGTTACATGAGATCAGGAACAAAGATGTAAGCGTTTCAATCCAACGATTATGCTGTTACCATGGCAACTAAGAAAAGACCCCCAAGGGAGTAATAAATAGCACTTGCGCGGGACATGATTGAAAGAAAAGTAAAGTCATTTAAAAAAAAAAAAAGATTTAATGTGAAGTCAATATGTGTATCCAAATAGTAAACCTCAAAAAATTAAAAAAATACATATATTTACATGAAAAAATTATTTTGTTTGTGACTATGCCAAAATCCAAATTAAAAATCAGAATTTTCAAAGGTATATATTTTCAATATATGAGATTTTGGAGGTTTAGGTTTTAGAGATAGTTACATTGATCAAATCATGAAAATTTCATGTCAATAGGACAAATATGGAATGTTGCAGAGTGTCCCAAGTCCGGTTTGAGCTGTTTTGAGAAAGTCGAGTTTAAAGTTTTGAATAACGTTTAGCAATAAAAAAAATTACACATTACTAACCAAGTAAAGTCAAACATTAGCTAGAAAAATCCTTTTGAATAGGTTTTTCCTTCTTTTTCTTGATTTTTGTCTGATTGCCTTTTCCTTTTACCCCTGAGGACCTTTCTTCGTGTTTTGTTCTTGTCGTCAGCTTTGTAGTTTGACTTCTTTATACGAAGGCTATCGGCTTGTTGAACCCCAGCAAAACAAAAGGCTCCTGGACTTATTCCAAGAGTTTGTAGAACTTTAATTGTGGCTTTGGCACCAATATTAAAGTGAGCCACAGCATCATAAACTCCTAATTGAAATCCATTTGTTCCAACAAATACTGTTTTAGGAATTCGATTCCAAATCATCCCATTGAACGACTCGTTCTGGTTTTGGGTCTTCCCATCAAGGCATTTTCTCAGGAGGTCATCTTCACTAAGGCGAGCATAGACAGGTTTAACCTCAGCAATAACTGGCAGAGGTAAACCTTTGCCATGTTTGTATGTGCTGGTTTTGTTAGCATGGTCCCTCTTGTAACCACACCAACTATTTTCACCATCAGGACAATAGGAATGCAAGGGCCGTTTGTCTGTCGAAGCACAGTGAAACAAAGTAGCGAGCACATTGCTTTTCATTTCAGCCAAATTACCACTATTACTTCTAATAGCAATACCATAGTAGTTTTGAAGTTTGTCTATCATGCTGTCAGTTAATTTTCCTTTTCCACCTAGTCCTTTTTTCTCTTTCTTTAGCTTCCGCAATGCTGTCCCAAGGCGTTTTTGGACATGTCCAACACATTCTTTCTTTTCTATAACCACACCATAATCTTCTTTGTAGATATTTTGAACAGCACTAAAACTCTTGCTGTCTCCATCTCCATAAAATTCATTATATTGAAGATTATGAGTGCTGACTTATCGCTTGAAAATTCGCTTAGCTCCTTCGGGTTCCATAGCAGGTGCGGATCCTCAATAATTTGCCGAGCATTTTGGTGCATGCTCTGTTTTCCAAAGTCTATTTTCCACTGTGTCATCTTCACCTTCCTGCTTCCTGCACTGTTTACAAATCTTGCTCAATGGCTCTACATCGAGAACTTTTCCGGTTTCCATGGAAATTGCAGCAACACAGCCATGTAAAGAGGAGAAACCTCTTCTCTGCCATGTTCCATCACAGGATACAGCAGTCTTCACAATTTCTTCACCATTCTGGCTTTTGGAATTGTGGATTTCTTTGGCAGCATCATTGCATGGTTGAAATTTCAGCGACATCTTTTACAGCCCGTAGAATGGCTTTTGTATGGCTGGCATATGGCTTTGTTCCAACTGGTGGTGGCATGTTCATTGTGGTGAAAAAACGTTTCATTGCTGACAGTCCACAACCAATTGATCTCATTGCATATACCATTCTTCGGTTGACTTGGAAGAAATGGCCCACTCTTTCTGATGTATAAAATGTTCCAGTCCATCCACAGGAATTACACTGAAGAGAAAGACATGACGCACATCCCATACGTTGGGTAATATCATCAACCAATGTTAATTGACAGTCAAGGCATTCTTTGCATGGTAGCATCTTGAACATGGTGCTCAGAATTGCCATATCGATAATGCGATATCCACTTACTTAATTTTCATTTAACACAGGAGTTGGTGAACCATTACTTGAGCCAATTTTTCGGGCAGACGCTGATTGCGACGTTGTAGGCGCTTCCTCTGGTCTTTCATCTTGGGCAGGAAGTACATTTCCCTGATCAGTGATCACTTGTATTTTCAGTTTCGCTACTTTGAGAGCGATTCTCACTCAGCTTTGCGCACTTTGGGCTTGAATGTTGATTCCCATAAAATTTACGTTTCTTTGCACGTGCTCTCCCCATTTAGAAATAGTATATACGGTTAAAACTAACAGTATAAAAGAAGCTTTTCGAAAGTGAATACAAGATGGCCGCTGTGAAAGAAGAAACACGCTTTTGCCATTGATATTAAACCGTCTTGTACTTGGTTTAATTTAGAATGAAATGGCTTAAAATCGTAATAGACTCAGGGAGGGGTGGCTGAGTATTCATTTGGGACAAAAAATCATTACGTAAATGGTTCAATGCTCGCAATATAACAATAACATCTCGTTGCTATGGTGGTTGCTAAGTGACAAAATTACAGGCAAGCAGCTATTTTCCAATATTTATCCATTTTCCGTCAAGCAAATCAAAAAATTAACACCAGAAAACAAAAAAGCAATGATTAATGATGTATAATATGACTGTGTTGAAAATTTGATTTTTTTAAAAATTTTCGTCCAATACCACCTTATAACATTATCGTAACCTGGAAACTTGCTAAACCAGAAATTGCAATAGTATTGGCTATGACACAATTTGTCGATATAGAGTACAAGTTTTATGTATGAGTATGACTTACCATCAAGCTCCTCGCTGACCAGTTTTGAGGCTTCAGTAACTTTTTTCATAGTTTTGTCCAGCACGGTTTTAGTGCGTGCAATCTCTTTTTCCGGCTTCACTATGGCATGTTTAGAGTAATCAATCCTGCGCAATTAAAAATGGATAAAATCCGACATTACAGTGTACACGGCAATGAAAGAAACAGCAAGAAAAAGAATATCGATGCAATGCAACTCTGACATGCGCATATCATTATGATAATAACGATATAAGTAACAGATACATTAGATCGTTTTCAATCACGTGACATTGGACGTCATCTTGATTGATTTTCATTTAATTTCCAATACCCTTGCCAAAACAAAAATAGTGGTCAGCGGTCTGTCAACAGTGTTTGTCAACTGAAAAATCAACCAAGATGGCTTTTAGATGACTAACAAGATGATTAACATGATTTTATAGTTATTTATTTTATTTAAATAATATTAGGCTTATACTTACTTCAATGGCACGCCACCAAATAGAGCTCCGTTGTACTGAAGGGCTCTCCCAACACAACAAGTTTCATTGAATTCGATAAATGCATACCTGCCCAAAGAAATAAAGAACTTCAAATTCATATTGAGCAAGCAATGTTGTGTTTAGGGGAGCGACCTACAGCCGGGGAGCAATACCGCGAGAGGCGCCAAAAAGATGCGAGTTATGAACTGACAACAATGCGAGTTAACGATTTATAGCATAGTGCTGTGTTTTGAATATACCAAAGCGAAAAGGTGGTAAACTTCCCAAATTTGGTTAAAAGGGTTCCGCCCAAAACGTCAGCACTTCGTTGCAAAAAAAATAAAATCGGCAGTTTACCATCTCTCCGCTTTGCTATAAACATAGTCCATGCAATAAACGAGTTAGTCTGTTAGCGCTGTTTACAATGTGTACGAATCACGACAAAACTTAATACTGCATGGTGTACTCTACACTTATATACTGCATGTTTCCTTGTGAGTCAAACCCAAAAATTTAGGTTAAAGTCTACAAAATTTGGTTAAAGTCTATCTATATTTTATATCTACTTTGTAAACATTTCTAGACAGATGCAATAGACGACGTCGTCGTCGTTGTCGTCATCGCAACGTCGTTGTCGCCGTCGTCGCTGCTGTTGTTCTTGTTGCTGCTGCTGTTGCTGTTGTTGTTGTTGATTATGATGTTGTTGTTGTTGTTGTTGTTGTTGTTGTTGTTGTTGACAAAAAAAAACGTGCTGCTGCACAGATAATCCAGAGTAGAAACTCGGAAAAACGAAACATTTTAAAACTTTCAGCTTGGAACTTAGATAACAGATAATTATAACGTAAGATAAATATCCAACCTAGTAACCGATTCCTCTTCATCTCCAACAATTCGAACATATCGAATATCGCCACAGGCCGAAAAAAATGACATCAATTGTTCTGCGGTAATCTGTTAAACATGTTTTAAGACAGAAAGCATTAAATGAAGTCACAAAATTATTCATACCTTGCGAAGCACAATGCGAAGGAAATCAGTTCCATGTTCGTGGCTTTATATCTGATAAAAAATCACCCTGATTTACATATTAAACTTTACCTTTGATCTTCACGGCTTAGACAACGTTATTCTTGAAAATTATAAGGCCAATGAACAGGGCCGTCCTCAATTTTCTCCGACTGCCACATAATCGTCACTCCTCAGTACCGTCTATTTGTCAACCCCCCCCCACCCACCCACCCAACCCCCCCCCCCCCCCGGCCCTACCTAGCCTCCTCCGCAGGCATCTCTATTAATTTTATTAGAGAAGTCAGAAGAGAATCATATTTTTTTATGTTGGGTTACCTGCGGTATCCCTCCTCGATCTCCAAAACGCGCGGCCTGAGCTTATACCACAGGTAACCCAACATAATAAATACGATTCTCTTCTGACTTCTCTTATAAAATTAATAGAGATGCCTGGGGAGGAGGCTAGGCCCTGCCAATGAACTTACCAAATGGGTCGTTTTTTAAGGTATATTCAAAACGTTCGCAGTACGTGTTTTATCAGATCTAAAACACTCAATCTAAAACACTCAGCCATCGCTTCGTGTTTTAGATCTGATAAAACATTACTGGTCATGTTTCAAATATTACATAAAACACTCCTACTCGTTTATTAAACAGTACTTTTATAAAACGAATTTCTACTATCTGTAAGCCTTACATCTTTTGGTAAGTGCCTAATATGAACAGTCCGCCGGATTTCATCAAGCTTTGCTGGTTCAACGTCTGGCAATGGAGGGGGTTGTGGGCATGTCAGTTGCATTCGTACAACCTAAAATTATCGGAATAAATGAATACATTGTTTAATGTGATATTTTAATTTTATATAAGCAGAATATTAATAAACTTTACTATTTTATACTGCCAGTAATAATAATATATTATTATATGGCACGGATTACTTCCGGTAATATCACGCGCTGTGATTGGTTGCTGACGGGGCGAGATTTCTCCGTAATGCCCACGGCATGAAAATTGTTAATGCCCTACGATTGGAAACAAACAAAAAATCCTAATAAGAAACTTTTATTGCCGAAAAACGGCGAAAATAGATGAAATAGACGACGATGAACATTATAAAAGTCAATTCTAGTATCCAGACGAGAAAGAAACAGAAGAAAATAACGCTAGTTCGGTGTTTTGACGAAGTTAAAGGAAGCGAAGACCAAGAAATACAAGATTGATTTTGAAATAAAAAGTTCCATATAATAAACTACTTAATAACCTCGACCGTTCGATCTTTACGGTAAAATATTAAACCTCGGTCTTGAGCGTATTAATCTCGCTATCGCTCGGTCAATACAGCAAGACCTCGGTTTAATATTTTACCCTAAAGACCTCACTCTCGGTTATTAAGTAGTTAATAACGTGGTAATAATGTGAGTCCCAAATTAGGAAAAACAGGTCATTAACTAAAGTCATTCTTCTTGCTAATGCTAATTATTAAGCATATAAACAAACACACAGTAGTGAAATGTCCATCACTTAAATGGCAAAGAAAAAATATTCAAAAGCCTAAGGAAATGCTCATCACTTTTTAGCTTAATTGAACAAGGCTTTGCCAAAACAGACATAAATAAAATAATAGCCAAATCGTTACATACGCATAGCCTCAACTTCATTCTTTTGAGTTCTATTCAGTTTTACTTATTCATCCTAGTCTTTGTCAACCTCGTTCCAAGGGCCTTTTTGAAATGGGTAGGGCGGGAAAAAGCCCTGGCATTGGCTGGTGGACTCTGCATTTTCATTGGTTGATTGTTTTTCTTAAACATTCCTCGTGAAACATATTTATGCATAGTTTTGTGCCAGTTACGATCAAATAGCTTCAACGGGACCAATGGGACCGCCATTACAATGAACTTCTCCAACGGTCATCACTCAGACACTGTCATTACTCAGAATGATTTTGCATACTAAATAAATTGCTAATTTGTTACACCCAGTATTTCTGGGTGCTGTGACCAGCCAATGCCGGGGCCTTTTCAAAAAGGCCCTGGGAACGAGGTTGAGTCTTTGTTTTCTTCGATAGAATTTAAGAGAAGGAATTTGAGGCTATGCATGTCTGATGGTGCACTGTGGTATTTATAGTATGCAACTGCCTCGTACCCAGGGGCGATTGGAAACGGGAGCGCGCATGGAGCGATGGGATTGGAGCGAGGTAGAGTATGCAATAAGCCAGTTCGTAATCTAGACTGCGCATCAAAATGACGCGTTCTGCGTCGGGATAAAACTTATTTTAATTCATAACATCAGGCTGAGGAATTCAGTATAAACGAATTCGGAAGTGTAAATGAAAATGAAAATGAATCCTGCGGCCTTAGCCTGGTGTTATGGATTGAAAAAAGTTTTATCCTGACGCAGAACGCGTCATTTTGATGCGCAGTCGAGATTACGAACTGGCTTATTGTTCAAGCTGTTCTAATTACTGTAGTTCTTACTTACTGGCATAACTGATCCAATGACAGTTTGGACAATACCAGGTATACCCTACAAATTTACAAGTAATAATCAAAACACTAACCAATTCTACTGCTCAGGCCAATGTATTTCAAAAGATCCGCAACTACAGTATACACTATTTTACAGTTGCAATTGGTTGTTCCACAAAAACTGTCAGTATACTAGTATAGTTAATCAATAGGCCAAAGAGAATGGCGTTTAAGGTGATTCCTCAGTTTTACATTGGGCAGCTTTTCTGTGCATAATTATGCAATATTTATTCAAAATGTATCCAAATCAGTGTAAAGTGTTACTAAGAAAAACACATAAAAATGTTACTAAAGAAAGCTAAATCAGCTGCTAATAACCTTGACAAGAAGATACAGTACACTGTTATTTTCAAGGAGTAGTGTTAACTCGGGTGAGAGGATTTTAATAGATTAACTCCTTCAGGGTGGGTTATTTTATAGGAGTTATTTTAACTCTATTTATTGGGTTATAATAACTCGAGCGGAGGGTTTGTTATTTTTTAGGAGTAGCTTTAAACTCACCCAAGAGGATAAGATTGACTTCTTCAGGATATACTGTATTACCCCAGTATAGAGGCCACATCAGATCTTTATGCTATCAGCCATTCAGCTTTCTTCATAAATTGTATCGAGTCTGACCATTCATACAGTTTGATGTAATAAAACATGAATTTTATTTTGTTTGATTATTTTATCCTGCAATTCCCATCTTTTCAAATGCCTTATATGCCTGTACATTATTTTGTACATCTCTAGTACTGTAAAAATTTCACAAAAGATAACAGCTCTAAACTATAGCCAATCAACGCACCCGTTAACAGGTGAGGCGGTTTTTCGGTTAACCGGGGAAAATCGGTTTTGCCGGTTTCCTTCACGGTGAAAAACCGGAAAACCAAAAAAAAAACACAAAAAAAAAGCCCGGAAAACGAAAACCCTCCGGAAAACCGAGAAACTCATTCAGAATATGTCTTAATACATTCTTAAATTCTCTATTTAACGCAAGTAGTGCTCTATCAGATCGTTCGTCGGACAATTCAGATGAATGTATCGCATACCCAGAAGTTGGATCAAACTAAGGAGCACGCCAAAGTTGGTCTTCTTCCAGGAATATTCTACCTTCGTTTATGTTTACGGGCAGCATCTTTGAATAATGCGGTATATGTCATTAACGTATCGCAGGCGCTGATTACGAAGGCCCAAAGCGGGGTAATAATTCCATGTCCTAAATAACCCAGGTACTTCATGAAAGCCTGACCCCAACACACACCCTAATCCTAACCAATAAATTCGTGAATATAGGACATGGATTTATAACCCAAAGCGGAAGATCGGTTTGCCGGTTTTATCGGGTTTTTTGCGTGTCGGTTTTCGGGGGTCTTTTGTACTGTTTTTTTTGTACGGTTTCGTTGTACTGGGGTTGTTGTATTAGTATAATGTTTTTTATTAGTTTAGTTACACTAGTTTGTAAATATGTACTGTTATACATAACCTTATAACTATTAGAATATAATATTAAAAATACCTGATACAATAATCCACCACCATAACTGTCCACCACAGTAGAGGCTGATGTAACTATCAGTAAGGCTTGGTGTTCTTCAGGAATAATTCCTTTGGAAATGTTAAATCAATATAACAATGACAAATTGAATGTTAATGTGCACAGTAATACAAAGTGAAATACATAATCAGGGTGGTTTCTGTAACATATGAAGTAGCTTAATAGTATTAGTTCAAATTTCACGCGTACAAACTCCCATACAAACTGAATTAAATTGAATTGAATTGAATTGTCATTATAAATGCACGGTCTTTATCTGTATAAAACCCAGGGAAGTATACAGATAAAAAAGACAAATCCTTGTAAAATAACTAAAATTTGAACGAAATTAGTTAATTATACCGAGAACCGAGGTATTAAGCCTATACTTCCTATACTTGGAAGGCTTAATGCCTCGGTTCTCGGTAATTAATAACTACTTAATAACCGAGAGTGAGGTCTTTACAGTGAACTCGATGTAAGTTAAAATCTGATACCTGGAACGCTAACGCGTAAACCAAAAATGAGGCAAAAAGTTCCAGGCCCCTGCGCGGTTTGCAGGTAGGATTCAGTCGCCCACAAAATGTTTTTTTTACACGACCGCCCGTCTTGAGCGAACTGCGAAGGCTCGAAAAAGGTTTGAAAAATTTATTTATCATAATACTATTTATTATAATATACATATAATGTCATTTTCTTATTTCTGCTCCTTTAATTCTTTGTTCGAATGTGTTAAACGGCATTATGATATTTTAAGAAATAACTGACAAGTGACAACTAGATTGTTTATTTTTCACGTTTACTCATGGCTAGTTGTTGTTTTTGGTACGAATGCGGAATGCTTTTTAAACAAAACGACACTGACGAAACTGATACTATTAAACGGCATATTCTATAACGAAAAGTTTGATTTAATTTCTTCACTGACGTCTGACAAACTTCGTGCACGTTTTGTAAAAAACATTTTGTGGCCGTGTAAAAAACATTTTGTGGGAGACTGAAACCTACCTGCAAACCGCGCAGGGGCCTAGAACTTTGCCTCACTTTTTGCCCCACGAATGACTGGACGATAGCGCTCCAGGTATCATATTTTAACATACATCGAGTTCACTGGGTCTTATATTAAATATCAAACCGAGGTCTTGATGTATTGACTGAGCGATAGCGAGGTTAATACGTTCAAGACCGAGGTTTAATATTTTACCGTGAAGACCGAACGGTCGAGGTTATTAAGGCAGAAAAAAACCCACCTGTGTTTCCGGTTTCCCGACCCTACCTACCTAGTTTTTTGCTAGCAAAATGCCGACCCTAATCGTTTTATTGAATTTTTAAGGAGCATGGGCCCGAGTTGCAGCATGATTTGCATCTTGGGATAGCAAGCGTGGCGTCAGAACCTAGTTATGTGCTCAAAATTAGCTTTAATAGATGTGCTAGCGTAATTGACATTTGGTGTTGGAAAGAATATTATTGTTATTCCTAGGCACCAAATTAAAAAAAAGTTAAAAAAATAAAGAAATCCGACCTACCCTACCTAAGTTTTTGGGAAGAGAAATAGGAAACCCAGGTATTATTTTTTGGCCTAAGTAGTTTATTATATGGCACTTTTTATTTCAAAATCAATCTTGTATTTCTTGGTCTTCGCTTCCTTTAACTTCGTCAAAACACCGAACTAGCGTTATTTTCTGCTGTTTCTTTCTCGTCTGGATACTAGAATTTACTTTTGTAATGTTCATCGTCGTTTAGTTCATTTATTTTCGTCGTTTTTCGGCAATAAAAGTTTCTCATTAGGATTTTTTGTTTGTTTCCAATCGTAGGGCATTAACAATTATCATAATGCCCGCGGGCATTACGGAGAAATATCGCCACGTCAGCAACCAATCACAGCGCGTGATTTTACCGGAAGTAATCCGTGCCATATAATAACTCTTACTTAAAGTGCTTATATCACTTGTGGGGTTTTAACGTATTTGAATAGAGCAATAAAAGTTAGTTAATAACTTATTTTGCCGTTTTTGATTTACTTTAATAGTTTCTGAGATATAAGCCTTTAAACATGCCAATTTCGTCTTTTCGCCAAAAATTTCCGTCGTTCATTTTTAAGCACGGGGGCCTGGGACTCAGGAACCTAAGCCGACCGTCTTCTTAGTTGGAACTCTCGTGCGTACTGGAAAACGGGTGTGAGCTCGACATTTCGATTTTTCAGTCAAATATATGTGTTTTTGTGAATCAATAAGCCGAAACGTAGTTGTTTTGGATTGACTCGTTCCTGAGTCCCAGGCCCCCAAGGTGTTAAAATGAACGACGGAAACTTTTGAGAATTGGCATGTTCAGAAGCCAATATGTCAGGAACTATTTGACTAAATCAAAAACGTCAAAATAATTTATTAACTGATTTTTTCTGCTTTATTTAAATACGTTAAAACCCCACAAGTGATATAAGCACTTTAATATTGTATCGACAAGAAAATAATTACGAGTATACATTGTGCACTCTTTCGAAAAAATGTTCAACTCACCATCTCCAAGTGGCACAACAATGAGTGCTTGGTCAATAAATACTGTATTTGTTAAGTGCTGTGCTAGATGCACGCTAGATTCATCTTCATACTTTACATAACAAACTTTTGTACCATATGATGTAAGATCCCTTGAAGAGAGCCAAAACAAGAATATTTAAATATATTTATGTAATAAATACAGTTAACGGCGACTATTCCGTGTTTGTATGGGTGTGCATAGGGGGTTGGGACTAGGCCCGGCGCACGACCGATCACGTGATTAGGGGACTATTTAAGCATAGTCAGATCGAGGTCTGGCATTAGTCACAGTTCTCCAAGCCTTGAAGAGATGCCGAGACTGACTAGAAACAGTCTAACAACTCCCGCCCACCCTCTTCCAACCCAGGAGTCACTTAGTTTCAACGATGCTACAAGACTAGAGCGAACACTGGAAATTCACTGGTTATATGTGGTACTTGTGAAGATTAGGCTTCGTAACGGAATTCAAGGTAACTCTCCCTGTACACTGTACAGGTGACATGCATGCTAGGGGATGGTTGAAGGGTTACCGTAAGGGTTTTGTTGGTCAGGCTCTAGGTTACGCCTTTGTATTCCTTGCTAAAAATTCCAGCAGTTCTACGCAACAGTCTACTATGTAATTCAGAGTACTGTAATGTATTGTAATGCTGCCAGCTATAGGTACAGTACACCCAAATACGTATACAGAATAATTGAGAGTGCAAACTAATCAAGCATGGGAACAGAATTCTACACACTGCACACTGAAGTAGTTGTATGGTGCAGAGTCAACCAAACTTCGTATTGTATACGAAGCTTCTGCAAAAACTCACAAACGTACGTGCTTCCTGGCTGAATGACTTATGGAACGTACATGTAAATTCAAACAGTGAAATAAAAGTAGTCTGCTACGTAGGCAGTGCTGAAACACAAATCGCAATATAGTAAGGTTTGAGTGCTGCCGAAATATTGAACGTAGTTTCTAACGTTTCGAGCGAAGGCCCTTCGTCACTTTTCTCTTGGACGAAGGGCCTTCGCTCGGAACGTTAGAAACTACGTTCAATATTTTCGGCAGTACTCAAACCTTACTATATTGCGATTTATACATGTAAATTGGCGATCAGAGGAAGCGTTCACCCTGTGGCTCTGACGAACGATCTACTAAAGGCTTTTCTGAAAGTAAGAGTACGCGCAAATGACGGCGATGTGCTATACGCTTTCACTGCCCTCGGAGTAAAAATTACAACATTCACACGTGGGGCATATTTTGGACACCCTTTTTGTTTGGGAGAGTAATCGAAATGCGCCTGCCTGAGCAACTGGGAAGAGCGAGAGCTACAACCTCAGAAGTAATGGCTAAACTTCGCTGCAATCAACATCCGAGAATCGAATGCTGAAGGACTGAAAGAAAGAAATTTTTTCATGATTTCTTACACTGCTAAAGTCAACCGAAAAATTTCGGCTGACTCGAGCGGGATTTGATCTCGCACCCTCGGCCATAGCGGTCCGCCGCTCTACCTGTTGAGCTAGCTTCCTCCGCAGGCAACTCTGTGTCTTCCAAAACGGCAGCTTTTCAATGTTTTGGCTGACAGCAAGGGATTGGGAGCGGCAGAGTGGGGACTATAAGGGAACTGGGGGGATAAAATTAGACCGAAACCTCACGCTCAGTCTCCCGCGTGAACTCGCGCCCGTGTCAGATAATCACCTTTTCGGATGCCACAGAGTTGCCTGCGGAGGAGGCTACTGTTGAGCTATCGAGCCGCACAGGGATTGGAGGCGAGTTTTATCAATTCTATTACAGAACCATCATGAAAAATGTTCTCATGTTTCTCTAAGGATGGTTCTGTAATAGAATTGAAACACTGCGCTTCCTCACGGATTAACGTTTAAGTTGTCGCGAGAATATCTCGTGCACTTAAGTTCAGACCACGGATCACAGCTAAGATGTTAGGTGTTGATTTTATGGAGGGGGGAAAACCGTAGAACCCGGCGAAAAACCCTCGAAGCACAGGAGAGATCAACTACAACTCTACTCACACGAGTCCAAGCCCGAGAACGGGGTCATTCCCAAGCGGTCACCCATCCAAGTACTAACCCCATCTAACTGGGCTTAACTTTTTGGTGAGAGGCAGCGCGCTAACAGCACACGCCACCTGTGCTCCCCTAATTAACAATAAACTAGTACTATGTAATGTATGATCCATGCTGCATGTTAATAACTCTGCTTGACATTTGACAAGAACTCTGCTGTGTACTATTTAGTAGAAATATTTCGTTTATTCTTATTTGTTGATCTATTCTTTGTAGGAGAAAACTACATTGTACACTGATCAAGGTACATGTATTTACTACTCTTAATAACTTCAGGGAAATACACTAGACTATAGTTTAGCCTACAGGGGTGTGTCGCTTAAACCGGGATAATGGCAGTCTATTATAACAAAACCCTATAATTTGCATCTTGTTGATAGATAACATCATCATTGATTCTATTAACTTGAGAGTATATATATGGAAGCTTTCTCCACAACAATCACACTAGATTCACACTAGATCAGAGTGTTGAAATGTTGAGTCATGAACAGTAAGTAACTTTTTATGTTGCATTAAAAAAACCCAACATTTAAGCCAAAGTAGTGTTAAACTATGTCTGATTCTTCATTTGGTTTCGTTCGGAATTTATCTATTTTCAGTGAGTACTTTTAAAAAATTAGTATAGGAAATAACACTGTTCAAAAAGAATTATTATATATTCATAATATCACAAGTGTGCTTTTTCTTTAATTCTTCAACTCAAGAACAAGTGTTATTTCCTATTAATACAAACATTTCAATCAATTTTACCTTTTCTCAAGCTTGACAAATGGTGAAACTAGCATCAGACAGTATATATTCAATAGAATATCAAGTTCTTGCACTGTGTGGCAATGATTACAGTAACAGCACCTCTGAGTAATGTCTCCATCTAATTTTTACTGTTGTGGCAATAGAAGCATTCTGTAAAATTACTGTTGCAATATATTCCTCAAGTTGAACAATTCATTTGATAAGATTCATTGACAACTTCCTGTTTTGAATTCTCTTTTGAATTTGATTCATGGTGTTTGGC
Organism: Paragorgia papillata; assembly: GCA_035771165.1. Taxonomy (NCBI): domain Eukaryota; kingdom Metazoa; phylum Cnidaria; class Anthozoa; order Scleralcyonacea; family Coralliidae; genus Paragorgia; species Paragorgia papillata. The sequence continues at coordinate 5,023,246 of JAWNZC010000011.1, read as the reverse complement.
AAATAATCCTGTTTCTTATTGGTTATTTAAAAACCAGAAACCAATCAAATTCAAAACAGGAAGTTAGTAATAATTTTCATCAAATGAATTGGTCAACTTGAGGAATATATTGCAATCTTTATGATATTTTAGGAATGCTTCTATTGCCATGACAGTAAATTTAAGTAAACTTTACTTAACATTCTTCATGGCTAACTTCTTGAATGCTCAGCAAATAGCGAATAAACCAGGACTTGTGACGAACTGACTTTTTTACTGTCAGCAATTGTTTCCATCCAGTGCCAGATTTAGGACAGGGTGGACTGGGCAGTCACCCAGGGGCCCCCACAAAATAATGTTTAAGGGCGGGCCTCAACAAAAATGTCTTGAAAGTTGAAAAAATAGGTGTTGAAATGAAAAAAATATTAAGAGCCCAAAATATGAGTCAAAAACAAGACAAAATATATATGGATGATATATAGATGATATATCTGTATAGAGGGTTGTGTCCCATGTACTATATATACTGAATATTACTTACGTATCTTTAATCCTTTCTTATAATTATTTAACTTACTCCCATATCAAATTTACACTGCACCTTCAACCGTCGTTGCCTTCACAAGTTAACAAAAAAGATGCACTTTTTGGCCTAAGGCCATATACCACATTCTTTGCAAATTTTATTCATCTACATTATATAACCCCAGTGTCAGTCCAATTACCTACATCTTATTCAAAAAAATATGACTATATAACTTAGCATACATTCAGAAATAGAATTGATATATTGTGCTGGTCAGAGTGACCACCCAGGGGCCTCCACAGTCCTAAATCTGGCGCTGTTTCCATCTGCCAAACTGAGATGTCATTTTATGTTGCATCAAACATTGCAGCATCAAGCCAGTTTGGCAGATGGAAAAAAGTATTTACCGGTAATAGTACTGCAAACAGTAACACCCAGATGTATAGTATTTAAAAAAAATACCAAAATGTGGAATTATGGTATTTTTCTTAAATATCCTCTGGGCCTGTTCACATGAGGCAAATTATCTTGTGGGGTACTAGGGTTACCCCTGTTCTTTTGTTCACATGAAAGCTAGGGTTATCTCAGGGGCCAGGGAAAATGCAGTACAGTGGAACCTGAGATTTACAACATTTTGGCTGTGCTGCATTAGAAAAATGCCAATTTATAAAGATTTACAAGGGAAATGGAAAAAGCAAGAACACTTCAAAGAAGTGCAGTCTTGATTTATTAATGTTAATATGTTATTAAAAGAAATGAAATTTGACATTTGTGCATTTAAAATCATGGCCATAGAGCCAATGATGTTCTCCACATCAAAATGGTGTTATGACACTTCAGTTTTTGCACTGTGTTTTTATTACGTTCGATTAAATTTTTGTGCTGGTTTAGGCTTGTTAAAGGCTCTTGGCTTTATTTACGACCTTCCAGTAGTATTTTTTAGATGTGAACACTCAGTTTTGTCACTTTCCTTTCCAAGTCCAAAAGCAGTTCATGTAAAATATACGAACTTGTCATGGTAACGATGGTCAAGATCAACTTGTTTAACAAATATTGATCAAAATTTAACAAATATTACTCATTGTTTTGAATTGTTCAGTCATTGTATTAACTCTCAAACATCAACTAAAAAAGTATTTATTTTATTTTTATTTTATTAACTTCGCCATATGTAACATACATAGAAATAAACATATAAATAACAGCAGGTTTAACAATGGCATGAGAACCACAACAGCGTTAGCCAATTACTGTTGATAACAATAATTAATTAATCAATTATCAATTACGTTGATAACAAAAATTCACACAGATTTTCATTAAATAATGCTCAAAAGAGAAGCAAAACAAGAATAAAATGCAGTAACACAGCAATTGCACAACACTTCTGGTTCACATGTGGTCGCATTCGCATTTGTTTACTACAAAAAAAAATTCTTTAATGTACTGTATTTCAGCAGTTTTACATTGAGATGGTTGCTCATAACAGGTAAATATCTTGTTTGGGACACAAAAAAGTGGTTGCTGATCGCATTAGGCAGGTGGTCGTTCATTGCAGGTACATTTCTATTACAAAATCCAGAAAACGTGTGGTCGTAAAAAGGGGGGTTGTAAAACTCAGGTTCTACTGTAGTTGCATTTTATTATAAGGTGAAAACCCTAGCCCCCGAGTTCTTCCTGGCTCTTAGGGGCTGTTTATATGAGAGGCGAGCCAGCCCGGTAAGCGGGCTAGCCCTGTTGGCGAGATCTCACTTGAAAGAGGTGAGATCTCAGTAAGTGGGATGAAAATTTTCCCATGTAAACAATCACTAACTGGGCTGGCCCACTTACCGGGATGATTTTTCAAAGGGACACCGACACCATCTATTATTTTGACTAAAATCATCCCGGTAGGCAGGATGAAATTCATTCATATAAACGCGAGCCAGAAATTATCTCGCTTACCGGGCTGGCTCGCCTCTCATATAAACAGCCCCTTAGTAAAAAAATTAAATTTAATACTGATGTCATTAGCCAATCAGGAATGAGGAAAATTAATTGAAATGTTGTTTATATGCGAATCCGGATAATTTTGCTCTAGTGTAAACGGGGCCTAAAAAGCACACACTACAACCCACAATTTTCACGGCTATTTACTTGTGTGAACTTACTGGCTGGGGAACACTTTTAGCTCCTCGATCACTCCAAGAAATTCAAAAAATGTTTTCAACTGTTCATGAGTGGCCGTTTTAGCGACATTGGTAACTTGAATAACTCTTGTTCCTTCACGTTGAATTTCACCAGTAGTCATCTCCAACCTTGGTATGAATGAAGAAGAACAACTGCAAACAATAATAAACAAACTTCGAGTGAAGATAGATAAAATACTACTTGAAAGCCATCAACAAATCGAGTGAACGCGAACAACAATCGATTTTAGAAGCGGTGCACATGGAGAAAATTAAAAACAGGAAAAGAATAAGTCTTCGGTGTTAATTTTAACTGGGTCAGCGGATACCTTTCTGATAAATTGTAATACTTCATGATCTTATATAGCTAGCCTGTTCGCTGGTAGCCTTACGTCATAGCGTAACTGCATGTCTATTATAAATATATTTTGGAAAAACTTCTTTTCTGCCTGCGAGCGTCTGTGACGCAGGCAGCTCGCAGGCTACATCTTATTATATGCACTTTTACAGCGCTAATCGCTGATGTTGTCAGGTAGACAGGTACGAGGTGCCACCCGTATACCTCATATACGAGAGTACCCCCTCCCCGGGTCGGGTTTGGGATAGGGTGCACAAATTGCATATGTTGGTCTGAGATCATCGGAGTATGGATGCTGATGTGACACCACTAGTGCTGAGATAACGTATTGATTTTTTTTAGGTTAGGTCTGGGATAGGGTCGAGATTTCTAATTGAGGTCACGGCGGCGCACCGGTGCCCCGTACCGAAAAATTGCCACTATGAATGGACCACCAGCCAATGACCACGTGAAGTTTATTATTATCTATACTCAGTTTATTTCAGCAGAGGTTATGTTTTCACTTCTGCGTTTGTCGCCAGGACTCGCAAAATACGGCGTGCACATGCAGGTAATTTTTATGAAAGTTTGTGGAAAGATTGATCATAGACCAAGGACCTACCCGTTCAATTTTGGTCGAATTTGGTTAAAATTTGGATGAGAAATTAATAAAAATCTGACCAAAAGATTGTTCGTGTAGAATTCTTGATTGCGGTCATTATCCTTATTTTATGCAAACATTAAAATTATGCATAATTTTGGTATGAGTGCAATCAAGCATTTTATTCATTCATATACAGCTAAATCAATTAAGGTTGTCCTCGCCAAAGCCAAAAGGCTAAAGCCAAAAGGTCAAAGCCAAGCGTGAAAAGTACGATGTGAATTATACTATTTAAATAGCGAAGCACACATTTACTATATTTATAGGCCAAAATCATACAAATAAACCAAACTTGCCTCTCTCCCCAGAGAAATTAACGAGCATTTTCGCGCTTGGCTTTGACCTTTTGGCTTTAGCCTTTTGGCTTTGGCCAGGACCACCTTAATTGATTTAGCTGTATGTATGTGTAGGAGGTACGGGTCTCGTGAGCTAGCCAGTTCATCATTTCAATCTATTGAGTGAAGAAAATTATTTATTATAGACCCTTTTAGGGGCTGTTTACATGAGCCCGGTTAACCGGGCTAGCCCGTCTCAGCGATCCCCCAGTCTGAGTTATCCCCTAAGACCAACTGCGCAGTTATCCCCTGCTTTTCTTCATTGTTATTGTCGTTGTTCTAACTCAAAAAATACGTATAATCATGGAAACCATACTTTTATCACGTTCTTTTAAACATTTGGTCGTAAGGTAATCAATATCGTAAGTATAAATATAAAACGTCTGTGATTATTACGAATGTCAATACCATGTAACTCATGTAAATAATATAGTTCGCTAAGCTTTCGTCTCGCTAAACTCGATATACTTCATCAGAGCATAAAAGAACGTGATAAAAGTATGGTCTCCATGATTATACGTATTTTTTGAGTTAGATAAACGACAATATCAATGAAGAAAAGCAGGGGATAACTGCGCAGTTGGTCTTAGGGGATAACTCAGACTGGGGGATCACTGAGACCGTGACACCTGCGCACGCGATTGATTAGGATCGTACTGTGGTTTTGAAACTCGCTTAAACTAAATTTACAAAGAAGAATTGGTTTAGTTTAGATGTAAACTAATCCTAACGTTGATTAAAATCTCTTTTTGTGGCCGAGGAAAGAATTTATTTTAATAAGTGCAGGGTCATTTTCCGCCATTAATTGACGTCATTTTCTGCCTTTTGAATTCTATTGAAAATATACAAAAGCTAAGACAATAAACGAAATTGAAAACTTCAGTTAAAAGGGTCTATTGGTGCATCTTACGTCATTGTCGTCATGTTAGATGAATTTGACAAACGTTTTTCATCATCTGCAATTATAATAGGGATTGGTTGCACACCACCTAAAGATTTTCTACTAAGAAAAGAAGACAACTGTCTGGGGCATGATCTGGATCAATTTACGATCAAATCGTATCTAAATGCATGTACTTGTATGTACCAAATCTTCAAAATGCTACGTACTGTATTGAAACAATGTTTTCCCCGAAAACAGAGCGACAAAACTCGTTGCCCGCAAAACTTTTTGTTGATACAGTAATAATATAACTGCTGCGCGAACCTAACTGATACGGAAAATTACCCTACCCATACGACACTTTTAGGGGCTGATTACATTGACGAGCCCGGGCTAGCTCAGCTAACCGAGTAGTTAAAGGAAATGTATTTAAACTGATCTAAACTAACGTGACATATAGACTGTATTTACCAAGCTCGAGAGAGAAAATTATAATGATTGACGACGCATACCGACAGGACATACAGGTTCTCAATATGAGATATAGTTCAGTTTAATATTATTGATTCATTCCTTAATAAAATAATAACGAGAGCATATAGTTGGGTCTTTTCATTTCTTATTATCGTTATTACCATTATTTCTTTGTGCATCATATCACGTTCGGTCTTTGATACGATGCCACGATGGATCTCGTGATTGCATGCGCAAGCTAGAAATGAACATGTTGTCACTTACAATCTGTCATGACCTCGTACGTACAGTATATACGTAGTGGTACTAGCGTGCACGCAGTTATTTTCTCCGTTGTAGCGAAACTATCTCTGTAACCAACGAGAAAATCTAGTATAGCTCAAGAAAACTATTCACGTGACGTTGTGACTAGTGATTTTATATAAGTTTATAATGCGCGCAAAGTGTACACGAAGTGCGTCTGGAGCATTCTAGGTGAGATTCAGTGAACGTGTTCTTTTTGGGTTTGTTGCCTGGATGACTCAAGAAGACTCCCAGCTGCAGCATTTTCACTTTTTGAGAACAACTTTCTCGTATTATAATACAGTCAAACCTGTATTAAGCGGACACTATCGGGGAATTGGTTAGTGTCCACTTAATAGAGGTGTCCGCTCAATAGAGGTGTCCGCTCACAGGTCGACCTCACTCCAAAATTAAGGAATAGCCTTAATTGTCAACTCGCCTAGAATTAAGGTAATCCTTAATTTTAAATGAAAACTCATCCCCAACCCCTAACCACAACCCCCCGGTGGACCTAAACCTAATCACAACCCTCCGGGAAAATGTCTGTGCGAAGAACAAATTTAAATTAAGTTTATTACTGAACGACGTCGAGTACTTATTGTTTTTCTACAAAAAAATGATCGTTAATGCGCGACTGTTTGCGCCCTTGAATCTTCATTTCTTGTAATAGGTAATTGACTTTAGAAATTGCTAAAGAAAGTTTCTCTTGTCCATGATAATGGGAGAAATCTTGCAGCATTTCCCCAAACTTCAAAGCTTTGGCGCCAGACCGGATGCTCGGTTCCTTTTCTTGATATCATCAGACTCGACGGTGAGACAAGCTTGTTTTGCTAATGATGGGTGACAATTAATTTATTACCAAGAATCTCTTCCCTCGCAGTCTCGGAGTCCAAGTCTCCAATAAACAACATTAACTCGAACCAAACGCAGTTTAGAAAAATATACAAGAAACCGTATGTACTGATTATTGTCATGCATTTATTGATTTCCGTCGTGAGACATTGAAAACAGGATTACAGGAAAGACGCTAATCTAATATCTACCATCTTAAAGAGAAACATATGTTAAATAAATGAATAAAAGAAAACACTGTCCGCTTAATACAGGGATTTGGTATCGTTTTACACTGATTTAGGTGTCTGCTATAATATCTGTTGGAGACAGCGCAAGACTCAAATGAACTATTTTTCAATTGATAAATACAACACAGAGCTCCGTGCATGATGTACTTGCTCTTCAGGAAACTTGCCGTCATTTGAACACAAAAAAAGTTCAAGTATAGGCGCGGGGTGACGGAGCCGATAGTTGATCGAGGCCCCTTTAATTTATCACTTATTTCGTGTTCGAATGACGTCAAACGTACCTTATATATTACTGTAAACAGTATATATGCACAGGAGTGGTATGTTTTATAAAATAAGTTATAAAAAACAAAAACAACTTAAGTTGGGTGTTTGGAAAAGTTTGCAGATCACTTGCAGGCCGCGGAGCTCAGCCATGCATACAGAGCGTGCAGGCGGGAACGGAAACCATACATTTTATGATTGGTATTTAGGTGCTGATTGATCAAATGGGCTAGGCCCGCGGTTAACCGGGCTCACGCGATTGACTTAGATCGTACTGTGGTTTTGAAACTTGCATAAATAAAATTTACAAAAAAGAATTGGTTTAGTTTAGATGTAAACTAATCTCAATGTTAATTCAAATCTCCTTTTGCGACCGAGGAGAGAATTTCGTGACACACGAGTCACGGAGTCAGCCCAGTTGCGGCGCAAATGCTGCGCAAGAAAGGCAATGCTGTTTGAAGACTGGGTTTGAATTTGAATTAGAGCTTTTGTTTGGATTGAACACAGGACTCTAGTCAGTAGTCATTCCTGAATCTGAAAACTTGAAGTTACTTTGTAATCTTCTTCTCTTCTTTTATTTTTCTATGGACAGTCCACCTTGGTTCAATAAATTAATGGCGTGACAATGTAGTAAAGGATGGGCCAGATGTTTGCATTAATCTTACTTTTATTCAAGAAAGACAATTATGACGGATCAAAATCGAAGCAAATCAAGGATGTTTAATATCAATATTAAAAGACAAACATCAAAGGAGTATGAGCAAAAATCAGAAAGCAATGACAGGACTGAGGGCGATACTGTTAAGACTAGGTTATTGTCCGCCTGGAATAACATGAAATATGGTAAGCTTTATTTAGATTTACTGTAATATATAAAGAAGAATTTTAATACGTGCAACATCGACGTTGCTTTGTAATAAATAGTGGACAGAGTTTCAACAGTAAATATCTTTTAATATCGTCAATACACTGACCAGTTTTTTAAAGACCAATCAAATCTTTCAAAAAAGTTTTGAGTCTTTATTAAACTTAATTTTACTGTACATGTTCAAGTTTTGCATTTTATATATGCAAACTGCTACTGCTTAAACTGGCTACACTGGGATAGTAAACAAAGTATGTAATATTAAACAAATTATTGGATGAGACTTTTTGAATATCAAGAATTATCATTCAGGCCAAAGTCTGAGACCTTGATAATTCTTGATATCAGTCATCAAAATAGTCTAATTTTGACAATATAAATTGTTTTATTATAAAGAAAATCAGAACCAAAAAAATGTTCAAAAAATGCAAATATTCAAAGGCAGTTCCTTCTATTAAGAGCATTTAAAATTTCATGCTTTGATTGTTCTAGCTTCAGTGAAATTTGAAATGCATGTCAACTTGCAACATCTAAAATTAACTATTACAGTTTGTGACAGGATCTAAAGGTACATTACAATGTAGTTGTAATTATAATATCTTAAAATCTAACTAGATGTTACTGTACATTACACCATAAGATGTTAATGTCGCTACATTGTAATACAGTACACTATATTGTAAGAGGTTATGTTACACTGGGATAGACTGGATCTAAATCTGTTTCTAAACAGTGTTACATTACATTTTAAGATGTTACGCTACAGTACATTGTATTAAAGACATTACACTACATCATAAGACATCATGCTACATTATAAGACATTACACTATGTTATAAGTAGAGATGAGCCGATCACTAAAAAGTGCCGATAGCCAATTTGATTAATCGGTGGCCGATCACGGCACATAATCGGCCGATTAATTGGCCAAAGCTGATTAATTTCATGTTGTTAATTATAAAGACATTGCTGAATAATTCACTGACATTCATACTTTGGTAGTACTTTTCTGTCGCTTGACTCCAGTTTTGGGAAATAAATCGCTATGTCAGTAAATAGTAATGTGTGTGCAATTTACACGCTTCCAAATCCATGAACTGAAGAAGACAGTGAAGAAACGAGAAGACAGCACTGATTTCAAGTATTTTTGTAAGATGAAAGAAAAACTCGTACATAATCAGCAAAAAGCCGATTATGCGTTAATAATCGGCCGATTACCGATTATTGAAAAAAGGCCAATTATCAGCTGATTAATTGGGTTAACTGATTAATTGGCTCATCTCTAGTTATAAGATGATACGTTACTTTATATGACATTGCACTACATTCTTAGACATTGCACTACCTTGTACATTATAAGATGTTACTTCAGATCTTGTGACAGTTCACTATCGAAATTTTCATGTTAATTCCTATATCTGGATACTGAACTAGTATCCAAAACTAAAATCTGATACTGCAAGTTTCAAGCATTTTGGCAGGATAATTGCACTACATGTATTCTATTCAGAGGGAGGAACAGTAAAGTACACTGTACACCATAACTTTTCAGACTCTAGACTATAAAAAGCAGGACACTTCATGAAATATTGGGGGGGGGGGGGGGGTCAAAGCAAATTTCAAGACTGAGAATAAAATCGTCTGACTACTCTGGTCTTAGCCAGGCTGAGAGTTAAATTTGTGGAGTCTTATAAGGCTGAAAGCCTGGAACTCTGAAATAATTATGTGAAAGTTATAAGTTAAATAATTGAAAGCTCTAATCATCTACAGTAGAAATAGCTTACCCAAGCTATTAAGAAGGCAAAGTCACGAACTACAGTAGAATTCTGTTTAATCATAGTGGCTATAGATCTAACAACCTTCTTCACAAAGTCTTTTTTGAAATTGACCTGGTAGAAATTTCACTAATTAAATTGCACAGTTCCATCAATATTGCAACACTGCCTGCAGGTACACTGTTCTTTGCTGTTTTAATGCGGGTACAAGAATATTTGAAGCTGAGTTGCAGACTTAGTTGCCTAATGATGCATTTTTATATACTAGAATTTCAATTAAAGTTCATTAACTGTGGCATTATATGTGTGAAACCATCAGGTTCTGCAGCAGTCAACTGAACTCTGAATTTGAGCTTTTGATGTTTTGATAAGCTCTGCTGTGTAACCACATCATTAAAGTATTAAATAAAAGTATGAATCACGAAAAGCCAAAAATGCATTTGGTTCAGCTGGTTTGTTTTTTTATTTCGATTTGAAATAGTTACAGGGGTGATATTTTCATATTTGAAACCAGTCGCACTCTATCTATACCCTGGGTACCAGAGGCTCTGAGTTTGTGTTTGGGAGAGGGAGAGCCTCTGGTCTCGCAAGCTTCAAATCTCACTTTGGTGAGTTACTTCCTGTTGATTATTCTCACCGTTGAGTGAAATTTGAAACACACATTGCTATCTTACGATTGTTCAAAGTCCTCAATACGCAGTAAAGAACGCTGTCTGGCACACTCGTTCGATGTTCGTTACTTCGTTTTCAATAAGGAAACTATGGATTTTATCACAATTCCAACTCACTGTGGAAATAATTATCGGACTTCCTCTGTTCACAGAAACTAGACTTTCGCTTTGGTATTTCAGTGAGCTGAAACGGCAATCCGAGACTCAGAGGTGTATGGTTTAAGTTTTTAATATTTTTAATTACTCATGGTCACGCGTGACTTGCTTTGATTAACCAATAGTAACGCTTTCAGAAATTTAGGCCAATCAAAAACCGAGTTCAGATATTGAACTTGCCAAAGTGAGATTTGAAGCTCACAAGACCAGAGATGCTCTCCCTCTCCCAAACACAAACTCAGAGCCTCTGGTACCCAGGGTAACTCTAGGGGCTCTGAGTTTGTGTTTCTATCACGGTTGTAAAAAATGGTTACCATTTAGTTACTGAGCCAAATAGCTACTGTATCCTTGAAATTTTAATTTAGAAATTATTGGGGGGCAGCTGCACCCCCCCCCCCCTATAGTGTCCACCACTGCAGTATATTGAGCATACAGTACAAGTAGATGACCCCCCCCCCCATATAGGGACCAAAGGGATGCCGCCTGATTAATATTCACAGTGACTCACGAATATGACTCACGAATGACTCACACATAACTCGCGCATGACGCGTATGACTCACGCATGACGAACGCCTGTGACATGATTGGGCACGTAGGTAGAAAGAGCATGTGTACAGCAAGCTTTAACGAAATAGACGTTCTTTCCAAGGAACGAGAGAGAAATTGACAGAGACACTTTATATTTTTTATCTGAAACCTCATCTGTGTGAGTATAGAGAGTTTGGAGCGATCTAAATGTCTGAATCTGCTGAGATAACTTAACTCGAATATTATCTGAATAAGCTATGAATATTATATTAGGGTTAGAACCTAAATGGTCAACCAACTTGTTTATAAGTGAAGAAATCGTGAGAAGATAGAATGAGGAATCACTTTGAGAAGCCGTATATAAGAAGAACTTAAGATAGTGTGAGGAATCAATTCGAAAAGCCGTGAGCTAAGGGGTTTAAAACGTATTGAACACTGGCACATAGCAACGTAAAGCTTGTATGTGAATATTATATTAGATATTTGGTTCGCTTTTGTGGTGTTTATACGTTTAAGAACTGTGTAAAGTTCATCAAGTTTCGCTTTGGATGATAACTCTTAGCGAGTTGTTAGTCTAAATATATTTAATTGTAGGAGTCTACTTCGGAATATTACAGAGCTTGGTTAAATAATTCGATGCTATGGTTTGGTAGCTCATAAAAAAAATAATCAGACTCGTACGTGTAAAACACAAAGGAGAAAATCATTAGAAACTCGTTAAATGTCACTAATGAGCAAAACACCACGGATTTGCATATATGGTAGAATATTTAATTGTTTTGGTGGGTTAAAGGAGGATAATAAGGGGCATGAGGAGGTATTCATGCGTGGGCATGTTCGGGCGAGAAGGTCATTAGCAGTGTTACCATAGCGAAACCGCGTTGCCGGCTCTGAGCGGCTCCGAGCCCTCGGCGCTTGGTTCCGAGCGACTCCGAGCCCTAGGCTCTTGGCTCCGAGCGGCTCCAAGCCCTTGCCTCTTGACTCCGAGCCGTCGGCTCTTGACTCCGAGCCGTCGGCTCTTGGCTCCGAGCCCTCGGCTCCTGGCTCCAAGATACTCCGAGCGGCTGCGGCTTCTCTTTATCTTCCTTATCTGCCTCTTATCTTCCTTTTATCTTCCTCTTATCTTTCTTATCTTCCTCTTATCTTTCTTATCTTCCTTTATCTTTCCCTTATCTTCCTTATCTTCCCCTTATCTTCCTTTTATCTTCCTCTTATCTTCCTTTTATCTTCCTATCTTCCTTTATCTTCCTCTTATCTTCCCCTTATCTTCCTTTATCTTCCCCTTATCTTCCTTATCTTCCCCTTATCTTCCTTTTATCTTCCTTTATTTTCCTTTATCTTCCTCTTATCTTCCCCTTATCTTCCTTATCTGCCTCTTATCTTCCTTTTATCTTCCTGTTATCTTCCTCTTATCTTTCTTATCTTCCTCTTATCTTTCTCATCTTTCTCTTATCTTCCATATCTTCCCCTTATCTTCCTTCTATCTTCATTTTATCTTCCTCTTATCTTTCTTATCTTCCTCTTATCTTCCTTTATCTTCCCCTTATCTTCCCCTTATCTTCCCCTTATCTTCCCTTATCTTCCTCTTATCTTCCCCTTATCTTCCTTTATCTTCCCCTTATCTTCCTTCTATCTTCCTTTTATCTTCCTTTATCTTCCTTTATCTTCCTATTATCTTCCCCTTATCTTCCTTTTATCTTCCTCTTATCTTCCTCTTATCTTTCTTATCTTCCTCTTATCTTTCTTATCATCCCCTTATCTTCCTTTATCTTCCCCTTATCTTCCTTCTATCTTCCTTATCTTCCCCTTATCTTCCCCTTATCTTCCCCTTATCTTCCTTATCTGCCTCTTATCTTCCTTTTATCTTCCTCTTATCTTCCTCTTATCTACCTCTTATCTTCCTCTTATCTTCCTCTTATCTTCCTCTTATCTTTCTTATCTTCCTCTTATCTTTCTTATCTTCCTCTTATCTTTCTCATCTTTCTCTTATCTTCCATATCTTCCCCTTATCTTCCTTTTATCTTCCTTATCTGCCTCTTATCTTCCCCTTATCTTCCTTCTATCTTCATTTTATCTTCCTCTTATCTTTCTTATCTTCCTCTTATCTTCCTTTATCTTCCCCTTATCTTCCTTATCTTCCCCTTATCTTCCCCTTATCTTCCCTTATCTTCCTCTTATCTTCCCCTTATCTTCCTTTATCTTCCCCTTATCTTCCTTCTATCTTCCTTTTATCTTCCTTTATCTTCCTTTATCTTCCTATTATCTTCCCCTTATCTTCCTTTTATCTTCCTCTTATCTTCCTCTTATCTTTCTTATCTTCCTCTTATCTTTCTTATCATCCCCTTATCTTCCTTTATCTTCCCCTTATCTTCCTTCTATCTTCCTTATCTTCCCCTTATCTTCCCCTTATCTTCCTTATCTGCCTCTTATCTTCCTTTTATCTTCCTCTTATCTTCCTCTTATCTACCTCTTATCTTCCTCTTATCTTCCTCTTATCTTCCTCTTATCTTTCTTATCTTCCTCTTATCTTTCTTATCTTTCTCATCTTTCTCTTATCTTCCATATCTTCCCCTTATCTTCCTTTTATCTTCCTTATCTGCCTCTTATCTTCCCCTTATCTTCCTTCTATCTTCATTTTATCTTCCTCTTATCTTTCTTATCTTCCTCTTATCTTCCTTTATCTTCCCCTTATCTTCCTTATCTTCCCCTTATCTTCCCCTTATCTTCCCTTATCTTCCTCTTATCTTCCCCTTATCTTCCTTTATCTTCCCCTTATCTTCCTTCTATCTTCCTTTTATCTTCCTTTATCTTCCTTTATCTTCCTATTATCTTCCCCTTATCTTCCTTTTATCTTCCTCTTATCTTCCTCTTATCTTTCTTATCTTCCTCTTATCTTTCTTATCATCCCCTTATCTTCCTTTATCTTCCCCTTATCTTCCTTCTATCTTCCTTATCTTCCCCTTATCTTCCCCTTATCTTCCCCTTATCTTCCTTATCTGCCTCTTATCTTCCTTTTATCTTCCTCTTATCTTCCTCTTATCTACCTCTTATCTTCCTCTTATCTTCCTCTTATCTACCTCTTATCTTCCTCTTATCTTTCTTATCTTCCTCTTATCTTTCTTATCTTTCTCTTATCTTCCATATCTTCCCCTTATCTTTCTCTTATCTTCCTTTATCTTCCCCTTATCTTCCCCTTATCTTCCTTTATCTTCCTCTTATCTTCCTCTTATCTTCCCCTTATCTTCCTTTATCTTCCTCTAATCTTCCTTCATCTTCCTTCTATCTTCCTTAACTTCCCCTTATCTTCCTTTTATCTTCCTTTATCTTCCTCTTATCTTCCTTTTATCTTCCCCTTATCCTCCTTTATCTTCCTTTTATCTTCCCAGGAATAAATAGGGATAAAACATAGCGAATCAACAAACTTGATATTCAATGCAGCGACATTTAGTGTTAAAATCTTTGCACCGTTCATAATAACTTCGGGTACCAAACCATTCTTATGCAAATATTGGAGAATGAAATAACCGTCATACCCCTGGAAATTATGAACCATCACTATACTGCCGGAGTTGTTCTCTTGAAATACCCACTCGCAAAATTCATCCCGTGTGTTTGCACCGCTAAACACCCACTCTTGACCGCTTTCGCCGTGAACAACGCATAAATTCGGTACGTGTTCGCCGCCTTCTTGTATACATTCAAAGTCGAAAAACAACAATTGATTGTAACCTCCCTCGCCCCCGTCGTCTTCATTCTCGTCTCCCCCAACTTCCATAGGAGGCCTATAACAAGAACAAACTAAGAATTTAAAGCCCGAACATGATATAATCTCAACCGTCACTACTTCTATATTGCATGTTACTCTTCTCCGTGATAATCAGCAATCTTGTACACTGGCGGTCGTCTGGGTACTCGCTTCGTGATGGTGAACACCTCTTCGGTCCAGTTAGGTAAGTAACCTTTCTTAAATGTACGTCTTGCTTTGCTAATCCGAACTTGGTCATCAATGTTGATCTTCCCCTTATCTTCCTTCTATCTTCCTTTTATCTTCCTTTATCTTCCTTTATCTGCCTCTTATCTTTCTTATCTTTCTCTTATCTTCCTTATCTGCCTCTTATCTTCCTATTATCTTCCTCTTATCTTCCTCTTATCTTTCTTATCTTCCTCTTATCTTTCTTATCTTCCCCTTATCTTCCTTTATCTTCCCCTTATCTTCCTTCTATCTTCCTTATCTTCCCCTTATCTTCCTTTTATCTTCCTTATCTGCCTCTTATCTTCCCCTTATCTTCCTTCTATCTTCATTTTATCTTCCTCTTATCTTTCTTATCTTCCTCTTATCTTTCTTATCTTCCCCTTATCTTCCTTTATCTTCCCCTTATCTTCCTTCTATCTTCCATATCTTCCCCTTATCTTCCTTTTATCTTCCTCTTATCTTCCCCTTATCTTCCTTATCTGCCTCTTATCTTCCTTTTATCTTCCTCTTATCTTCCTCTTATCTACCTCTTATCTTCCTCTTATCTTCCTCTTATCTTCCTCTTATCTTTCTTATCTTCCTCTTATCTTTCTTATCTTCCTCTTATCTTTCTCATCTTTCTCTTATCTTCCATATCTTCCCCTTATCTTCCTTTTATCTTCCTTATCTGCCTCTTATCTTCCCCTTATCTTCCTTCTATCTTCATTTTATCTTCCTCTTATCTTTCTTATCTTCCTCTTATCTTCCTTTATCTTCCCCTTATCTTCCTTATCTTCCCCTTATCTTCCCCTTATCTTCCCTTATCTTCCTCTTATCTTCCCCTTATCTTCCTTTATCTTCCCCTTATCTTCCTTCTATCTTCCTTTTATCTTCCTTTATCTTCCTTTATCTTCCTATTATCTTCCCCTTATCTTCCTTTTATCTTCCTCTTATCTTCCTCTTATCTTTCTTATCTTCCTCTTATCTTTCTTATCATCCCCTTATCTTCCTTTATCTTCCCCTTATCTTCCTTCTATCTTCCTTATCTTCCCCTTATCTTCCCCTTATCTTCCTTATCTGCCTCTTATCTTCCTTTTATCTTCCTCTTATCTTCCTCTTATCTACCTCTTATCTTCCTCTTATCTTCCTCTTATCTTCCTCTTATCTTTCTTATCTTCCTCTTATCTTTCTTATCTTTCTCATCTTTCTCTTATCTTCCATATCTTCCCCTTATCTTCCTTTTATCTTCCTTATCTGCCTCTTATCTTCCCCTTATCTTCCTTCTATCTTCATTTTATCTTCCTCTTATCTTTCTTATCTTCCTCTTATCTTCCTTTATCTTCCCCTTATCTTCCTTATCTTCCCCTTATCTTCCCCTTATCTTCCCTTATCTTCCTCTTATCTTCCCCTTATCTTCCTTTATCTTCCCCTTATCTTCCTTCTATCTTCCTTTTATCTTCCTTTATCTTCCTTTATCTTCCTATTATCTTCCCCTTATCTTCCTTTTATCTTCCTCTTATCTTCCTCTTATCTTTCTTATCTTCCTCTTATCTTTCTTATCATCCCTTATCTTCCTTTATCTTCCCCTTATCTTCCTTCTATCTTCCTTATCTTCCCCTTATCTTCCCCTTATCTTCCCCTTATCTTCCTTATCTGCCTCTTATCTTCCTTTTATCTTCCTCTTATCTTCCTCTTATCTACCTCTTATCTTCCTCTTATCTTCCTCTTATCTACCTCTTATCTTCCTCTTATCTTTCTTATCTTCCTCTTATCTTTCTTATCTTTCTCTTATCTTCCATATCTTCCCCTTATCTTTCTCTTATCTTCCTTTATCTTCCCCTTATCTTCCCCTTATCTTCCTTTATCTTTTATCTTCCTCTTATCTTCCTCTTATCTTCCCCTTATCTTCCTTTATCTTCCTCTAATCTTCCTTCATCTTCCTTCTATCTTCCTTAACTTCCCCTTATCTTCCTTTTATCTTCCTTTATCTTCCTCTTATCTTCCTTTTATCTTCCCCTTATCCTCCTTTATCTTCCTTTTATCTTCCCAGGAATAAATAGGGATAAAACATAGCGAATCAACAAACTTGATATTCAATGCAGCGACATTTAGTGTTAAAATCTTTGCACCGTTCATAATAACTTCGGGTACCAAACCATTCTTATGCAAATATTGGAGAATGAAATAACCGTCATACCCCTGGAAATTATGAACCATCACTATACTGCCGGAGTTGTTCTCTTGAAATACCCACTCGCAAAATTCATCCCGTGTGTTTGCACCGCTAAACACCCACTCTTGACCGCTTTCGCCGTGAACAACGCATAAATTCGGTACGTGTTCGCCGCCTTCTTGTATACATTCAAAGTCGAAAAACAACAATTGATTGTAACCTCCCTCGCCCCCGTCGTCTTCATTCTCGTCTCCCCCAACTTCCATAGGAGGCCTATAACAAGAACAAACTAAGAATTTAAAGCCCGAACATGATATAATCTCAACCGTCACTACTTCTATATTGCATGTTACTCTTCTCCGTGATAATCAGCAATCTTGTACACTGGCGGTCGTCTGGGTACTCGCTTCGTGATGGTGAACACCTCTTCGGTCCAGTTAGGTAAGTAACCTTTCTTAAATGTACGTCTTGCTTTGCTAATCCGAACTTGGTCATCAATGTTGATCTTCCCCTTATCTTCCTTCTATCTTCCTTTTATCTTCCTTTATCTTCCTTTATCTGCCTCTTATCTTTCTTATCTTTCTCTTATCTTCCTTATCTGCCTCTTATCTTCCTATTATCTTCCTCTTATCTTCCTCTTATCTTTCTTATCTTCCTCTTATCTTTCTTATCTTTCTTATCTTCCCCTTATCTTCCTTTATCTTCCCCTTATCTTCCTTCTATCTTCCTTATCTTCCCCTTATCTTCCTTTTATCTTCCTTATCTGCCTCTTATCTTCCCCTTATCTTCCTTCTATCTTCATTTTATCTTCCTCTTATCTTTCTTATCTTCCTCTTATCTTTCTTATCTTCCCCTTATCTTCCTTTATCTTCCCCTTATCTTCCTTCTATCTTCCATATCTTCCCCTTATCTTCCTTTTATCTTCCTCTTATCTTCCCCTTATCTGCCTCTTATCTTCCTTTTATCTTCCTCTTATCTTCCTCTTATCTTTCTTATCTTCCTCTTATCTTTCTTATCTTTCTCTTATCTTCCATATCTTCCCCTTATCTTCCTGGGAAGGTAAAGGAAAATAAGGAAGATAAGGGGAAGATAAGGAAGATAAAGGAAGATAAAAGGAAGATAAAAGGAAGATAAAGGAAGATAGGGGAATATAAAAGGAAGATAAGAGGAAGATAAAGGAAGATAAAAGGAAGATAAGGGGAAGATAAAAGGAAGATAAGGGGAAGATAAGGAAGATAGAAGGAAGATAAAGGAAGATTAGAGGAAGATAAAGGAAGATAAGAGAAAGATAAGAGGAAGATAAAGGAAGATAAGGGGAAGATAAAGGAAGATAAGAGAAAGATAAGGGGAAGATATGGAAGATAAGAAAGATAAGAGGAAGATAGAAAAGATAAGAGGAAGATAAGAGGAAGATAAAAGGAAGATAAGAGGCACATAAGGAAGATAAGGGGAAGATAAGAGGAAGATAAAGGAAGATAAGGGGAAGATAAGAGGAAGATAAGAGGCAGATAAAAGGAAGATAAGAGGCAGGTAAGGAAGAAAAGGGGAAGATAAGAGGAAGATAAAGGAAGATAAGGGGAAGATAAGGGGAAGATAAAGGAAGATAAGGGGAAGATAAGGAAGATAGAAGGAAGATAAGGGGAAGATAAATGAAGATAAGGGGAAGATAAGAAAGATAAGAGGAAGATAAGAAAGATAAGAGGAAGATAAGAGGAAGATAAAAGAAAGATAAGAGGCAGATAAGGAAGATAAGGGGAAGATAAGAGGAAGATAAAGGAAGATAAAGGAAGATAAAAGGAAGATAGAGGGAAGATAAGGAGAAGATAAAGGAAGATAAGGGGAAGATAAGAGGAAGATAAGGGGAAGATAAAGGAATATAAGGGGAAGATAAGAGGAAGATAAAGGAAGATAAGGAAGATAAAAGGAAGATAAGGGGAAGATAATGAAGATAAGGGGAAGATAAAGGAGGATAAGAAAGATAAGAGGAAGATAAGAATGATAAGAGGAAGATAAAAGGAAGATAAGAGGCAGATAAAAGGAAGATAAGGGGAAGATATGGAAATAAGAGGAAGATAAGAAAGATAAAAGGAAGATAAGAGGCAGATAAGGAAGATAAAAGGAAGATAAGAGGCAGATAAGGAAGATAAGGGGAAGATAAGAGGAAGATAAAGGAAGATAAAATAAAGGAAGATAAAATAAAGGAAGATAAAAGGAAGATAAAAGGAAGATAAGGGGAAGATAAAGGAAGATAAAGGGAAGATAAGGAAGATAGAAGGAAGATAAGGGGAAGATAAAGGAAGATAAGGGGAAGATAAGAGGAAGATAAAGGAAGATAAGGAAGATAAAAGGAAGATAAGAGGAAGATAAAGGGAAGATAAAGGACGATAAGGGGAAGATAAGGAAGATAAGGAGAAGATAAAGGAAGATAAGGGGAAGATAAAGGAAGATAAGGGGAAGATAAGAGGAAGATAAAGGAAGATAAGGAAGATAAGGGGAAGATAAAGGAAGATAAGGGGAAGATAAAGGAAGATAAGGGGAAGATAAGAGGAAGATAAAGGAAGATAAGGAAGATAAAAGGAAGATAAGGAAGATAAGGGGAAGATAAGAGGAAGATAAGAGGAAGATAAGAGGAAGATAAGGGAAGATAAGGAAGATAAGGGGAAGATAAAGGAAGATAAGAAAGATAAGAGGGAGATAAAAGGAAGATAAGAGGCAGATAAGGAAGATAAAAGGAAGATAAAGAGAAGCCGCAGCCGCTCGGAGTATCTTGGAGCCAGGAGCCGAGGGCTCGGAGTCAAGAGCCAACGGCTCGGAGTCAAGAGCCGACGGCTCGGAGTCAAGAGGCAAGGGCTCGGAGCCAAGAGCCTAGGGCTCGGAGTCGCTCGGAACCAAGCGCCGAGGGCTCGGAGCCGCTCAGAGCCGGCAACGCGGTTTCGCTATGGTAACACTGCTAATGACCTTCTCGCCCGAACATGCCCACGCATGAATACCACCTCATACCCCTTATTATCCTCCTTTAACCCACCAAAACAATTAAATATTCTACCATATATGCAAATCCGTGGTGTTTTGCTCATTAGTGACATTTAATGAGTTTCTAATGGATTTTCTCCTTTGTGTTCTACACGTACGAGTCTGATTTTTTTTTATGAGCTACGAAACCATAGCATCGAATTATTTAACCAAGCTCTGTAATATTCCGAAGTAGACTCCTACAATTAAATATATTTAGACTAACAACTCGCTAAGAGTTATCATCCAAAGCGAAACTTGATGAACTTTACACAGTTCTTAAACGTATAAACACCACAAAAGCGAACCAAATATCTAATATAATATTCACATACAAGCTTTACGTTGCTATGTGCCAGTGTTCAATACGTTTTAAACCCCTTAGCTCATGGATTTTCGAATTGATTCCTCACACTATCTTAAGTTCTTCTTATATACGGCTTCTCAAAGTGATTCCTCATTCTATCTTCTCACGATTTCTTCACTTATAAACAAGTTGGTTGACCATTTAGGTTCTAACCCTAATATAATATTCATAGCTTATTCAGATAATATTCGAGTTAAGTTATCTCAGCAGATTGAGACATTTAGATCGCTCCAAACTCTCTATACTCACACAGATGAGGTTTCAGATAAAAAATATAAAGTGTCTATGTCAATTTCTCTCTCGTTCCTTGGAAAGAACGTCTATTTCGTTAAAGCTTGCTGTACACATGCTCTTTCTACCTACGTGCCCAATCATGTCACAGGCGTTCGTCATGCGTGAGTCATGCGTAAGTCATTCGTGAGTCATGCGTGAGTCATACGCGTCATGCGTGAGTTATGTGTAAGTCATTCGTGAGTCATATTCGTGAGTCACTGCGAATATTGATGAGGCGGCATCCCTTTGGTCCCTATATGGGGGGGGGGGGTCATCTACTTGTACTGTATATAGTGTTATATTTTGGTTTATTATGCTCATGCTTACACCCAGGGTAACTTCAGTCCCTCAGATGAAAAAGAAGGGCTGTGAAGTACGTACACTTTGTAATAGCTACAGTATGATGTTGGTGTTACTTTTCTGTTTTGTTGATATTGTACAGGTTTAACTTCACCAAGTACTACAACTTTTTCTGAGGAATACCCAGCTTGGTTGCTTGGAAAATGTTATACATTTAGTCCTGACATTGAAGGTAAAGTAAATGAGACAATATATACAGTACAGTCATGATCACATACAGTATTCTAATTTATAAGGATTTAAAATATTTTAATAATGTTTCGTAATTCTTTATTTATTATGTTTGCCCATACATTATGTATTTAAGAAATAGAAAACATTTTGTGTGTTTCTATAGAAACATGAGGAGAAGTTTGGGAGAATGAGAAATTACAGTGTGGGAACACTAGCCCACAGTGTGAGTGTTTCCACACTATTTCGAGTTCTTCCAAACTTCCATAAGTGTTTCTATAGGAACACAGAAAATAAGTTTTCTTTTTCCTTTATAAAATAACCCGTCAAAACGTGGCCGTGTCGAGGCATATCAAAGGCGCTCCAGGCAGCCACCATACGACACAGTTCAGACCACGTATCACAGCTAAGATGTTAGGTGTTGATTTTATGGAGGGAGGAAAACCGGAGAACCCGGCGAAAAACCCTCGAAGCACAGGAGAGATCAACTACAACTCTACTCACATGAGTCCAATCCCGACAACGGGGTCATTCCCAAGCGGTCACCCATCCAAGTACCAACCCCGTCTAACCGGGTTTAACTTTTTGGTGCGAGGCAGCGCGCTAACAGCACACGCAATTTGAATTTGACATACACAGTACCACGTGACATATACCATATCACAAACACTCACACTCCTTCAATCAATCAATCCATACGCCAGACGATACTGAGCGGAGAACCTCACAAGAGGGAACCCCCAATTTACAACTGAAAAGGAAAACATTTACGATGGCACAAAGAGTTGGAATGTCTAGGAAAAACAACACATTCAGTAGGCTTTCTTTACCTTTATATTATCGCAATGTACCTTAATCTATAAACTAACATATCTAACTCTCTCTCCCTTTAACCCCGTTCTTACACTCTTCCATATTTCCCATCTTTATTAGTTTATACGAAACAAACAACAGAACTCCTATTCCCCTAAAAATCCCTTGAAGAAGACTGTAAGGTCGAAACGCGTCGAGGGTTTCCAGCTTTACAGAAAAAATACACCTTTTCCCTAACACATTCCTATCCATTCACCCTAATATCCTTCACGTTCCCCTTCTCTCTCTTATTCATACTCTACCTAAAGGCGGAAATCCATTCTGTACTTTTTGTCGCGCGATCGACGATTTGCGATCGCTTTCTTTTGTCTTATGGGCTCAACAAAGAAAGCGATCGCAAAAAGTCGCTCGCTCGACAAAAAAAGTTGAATGGAAATCCGCCTTAAGGTCTTTACTAATAATGAAAATCGCACATCTTCATTTTATATATACATATCTCTTAAATTAGTTCATTTCAGTAATCCTCCAATTTGATAATGTGTATTACACACAATGTTTAACACCAGTGTTGGTCCAATTACCTATCTATCAAGGAAAAGTAATTGAAAGTTCATCTAATGGCGTCACAAATCCAATATGGCGGAATCCAAGATGGCCGAACAATTACGTCATATAGTGACGTCATCAATTAATATTTGCGAAAAATTGCTTTAAAAGTTACGGATGCTTATAGGATACTTCAGATAATGTCTAAAGATAGAAAATAGAACAATAAAGCTTGAATATAACATTTACCTTCTTATCACAACAACTAACTAAATGGCCATAAACCAAATTCTTCCTAAATTTTAAGTTTTATAGTTTCATCTTCTTTCTACTGCCTCTAAATACAGTAATAATCAAAAAAATTGATTTGAGAGTTTTTCTTATTTAGTCTATTATTTGGCTGTATTTCACTTTGTTGTATTTTTAGGTATGACGTCACTAATGACGTCATAGATACGTAACATCTGGGTTGACACCAATAAAAATTAAAATATTTTTGAATGTTCTATTAGCATACCAAGTTTCACCTCGACAGCATAAATACTTTCTGAGATATTAACCGCGGACACTTTCTGCCCCCACCCCTTCCAACCCCAGAAGACCAAAAAGCCCAGTCTAGATAGGGTTAAAATTAATCCAAATAAAAAGCGTAAATTCTCATTACCTTCCATGGATAGCGTATTGGATGACGTAGTGGATGGCATATAATGGTGTTTCTGTACAAATTGCACAATCTATCCATGTTTTCCATAGAGTAATTAGAGAAACATGGCTTTTAACCAATCACTCTTTGTGTTTTCAAAATGTTATTTTATAAATAATTATATATTTGTAATGAATGTGGCTTTGATGTCATGATACTAGCTGTCATAGCATTGTTTTCAAGATTAACTGATATGTTTACACGTGATACATGAATTTATGTGCTGTATCACCCTGATGAGCTGGCCGACTATTTTTTTAACTCCGTCTGTAAGTGCCAGACGATTTTACTCATGAAAGGGAGAACGCTCAGACATCCTAAACCGCTTACGTAAATAAAATTGAACAAATAAGGGTTTTCTGCTCGATTAGCCTGGCTATTTCAGATAACCTGTACCAAGTATAATTAGCTCTATTTCTTTTTCAACTTGTAATACCGATAACTGTAAAGGTACAAAAAAAATTTCTTGTCTTGTATCTTGTCTCCTAGGCATGCAGCAATTTGTTAACTTTAGTCTGGTACCTGTTTTGTGCTATTTAAGCAACTGAGCTCAAAGGAGTGTTTATGGGGGATATAGTAGAGGGGACTGTCTATCTGTTTCAAAACTTAATAATTTATTAATATACAGAAATCAGTGCGGTATATGACCTCTTCATCAGTGATAAAAAGTTTATCCATTACATCCCAACATTAGAATCAATCTCGTTCCCAGAGCCCACGTTCCCGTTGCGGGCGGGAAACGAGAGGCTCTGGGATAATCCGTTCACGCCATCACAGGATTCTTGTTATCTGGAAGAAGAGTTATATAGAGTTCACTGTGTTCATCAGCCAATGAAATATCGATGTGAAACGGATTATCCCAGAGTCTCTCGTTTCCCGGGTGGGGAACGTGGGCTCTGGGAACGAGATTGCATTAGAATTTGAAAGTCTCATGAAAGATTGGCTTATATTGTATTCTTTGAGAAGTAAACTGGAAATTTCTTGCCTCGTGCATCTCCATTACATATCATTGGCCTTACTACAATATTCATATAGTACAGTCATATATAGCACTTCATTCAGTGTTTGTAAGTTATGCTGGCCAGCACAACATTATTGTACACTGTACATACATATGCTGCATGGGACTAGCACAGTGTTACTAATTAGTTATTAAGCTTTTTTAACTCAGACCTAACAGAGAAACTTCTGAAAATGTGAATTCTTTACAATATGCAAAGACATCACCTGGACTGTCTGATTATGTTTGCTTAGTTAGGGGCTGTTTACATGGAAGGCGGGACGGGACGTTAAGCGGGATCGCATCGCGTAACTTTTAATAATTTTTTTTTAATTTATTAAAATAATTTACAAAAAACCTTTTTTAAATTTTAAAGTATTATTTATAAATTCACCTGCTTCTGATCAAGCCATCAGACATTTATGGACAAAACCATTGGTGTTTAGGTGTTTTCAGTGTTGCCATAGCAACATGGCAATACCTTCGAAAAGGGTTATAATATGGATAAAATTGACTATTACTTGAAAATGAAATCATTGACTTTTTGTTTTGTTATTCCATAAATAAATTCAATTGTAAAATATGGTACAAGGGAAGCACCGGCTCGTCCGCCATAATCAGGGTTCTGGTATAAACACCGCTGCTAACAAGTAACTACTAACAACCTTAAAAACACAAGGCTTTTTTTCTTTTACACCCTTATCCAATTTTGTACCAGGCAGCACTTCCTTGCGATAGTATCTTCTAGTATATTTTCCCTTTATTTATCTCATTTCGTTTATATGAAGAATGTGTTTGTTTGCCAGGATGTTTTTGTCCCGTCCCGGTGTCCCGGTGTCACCATATAAGTGCTACCGTTTCGAGTATTTATTTTGATTCTTAAGCTGTTTATTCGATACAAATGAGTGATAACGGCTAGTAGGAGGACAGCAGCTCTTTATAATACGTCAAATTCTATTTATTTCTCTGTTACTCTGTGGTTTTTACATCTTTCTAGCTGTGTTGTGAAACGTCCCGGTCTCAATTGTCCCGTCCCGGCTCCCATCTATTGTAGACAGCCCCTAAGTAAAACATATACTGTACTTTTCACTTAATTGATACACTAGCATACAGGTATATGTTTAAGAATATATTAATTTATCTGACACATTCAGTAAAAGTCTACAATAATTTTTTTTGGATTTTTTTTTTAGAAAATTTCAGTTCACAGAAAACACATGTGAATAGCCTGCTGCCAGTGAGAGAATTTTATAGACATTTTAATTCATTAATGTGGTTCACATATCGAAAAGACTTTCCTCAAGTTGGTGATTCAGATTACACAACAGACACTGGATGGGGGTGCATGATACGAAGCGCCCAAATGATGTTAGCTACAGGATTGTCATATCATCTTTTAGGAAGAGGTAAAAAAATTGTAATTTGTAAATATGTATTGACTAGGATAGTGGGTAAGAAACAGTGAACTTAATTTTTATAACTGGAACGCTAACTCCAGAGCTGAAAGTGAAGTCAGCTATACTACTGAACATCACTTGCAATCCCCCTACAAACTGTTCCCTGCGCAGTCAACAGGTAACAGACAGCATATGTGACACTAATCTGACGCTATATGTGATAGACGAAAATCCTGACTTTACTTTTGAAGCGTGATGACTGAACTTAGCGTTCCAGATTCGAAGAATATGGTTAACTGGTACACAAATGTGCTGAAACTAAGACCCAAAAAAATCTTGTTTCTGGTCAGTGTGCATGTCATCTTTTTTATTGTGCGTTGATTTTTTACCTTTTTACTAAAAATGCCTTAACAATCCTGCAATATCTGGCATAGTGCTTGACGCCACGCCATAATTACTGTACCCACATTAGTGTGCCTTAACAAGGATACAGATAATTAATGTAAGCCACTACGACCTTTGGAGGGTGTAGCTCCGTCGGAGAGGGATATAAACTAAGACACATGAGATGCAGCAACTTTTTCACCAATTTTCTGGCCAGCGTAGAAGCAAACGAGACCAAGCCTCATCAGATAGAGCGACAACGGTAACTTACAACCCGGTATGCGCCTCAGCAGTAGAGTGCAACCTAAGAGACGACCGGCGACGAACAAGCAGATGCAGAAGCTATTGACCCCCCACGCGCATCGGCATCAGAAGCGTAAGACCCATCATACGCAATGGCAGTTGGACGCTACGATGCAGCACGACCGCAAATGTAACACATCAAGTGCCACAGCTAGCCAAGTGTGCAAGTAACCCTTAATCAAGGTAACCCTTAATCAAGGTAACCTAAGACATGGCTCACGCAGCAACTCTTGAAACCACAGGTTCGTCGCACGCAGAACTACAGTAACCGTAACAAATAAGCGGAGCAACTATTGTAACGACAGACACGACGGGTGTGGTAGTAGTACCACAACCGATGTCAAGGACCGCTGCAATGGTAACCTTTGGTACGCACAGCAGCAAGTGTGACTTCAGATAAACAAACACCGCAGCAATAGACCCGGGGCCGACCCAGTGGTGGTGGGGTAAGTGAACGTGAACCAGTGAACCTACCTAAAACAGCAAGTGCAACGGGATAACTTAAGACACATCAGGCGCAGCAGCAATTAAGACATACTATCGGAGACCACCGGGAGCGGTGGCAAGTATAGGGACTGAGACTGGCGAGGCGCAAGAAGTGGCAACAAGAGACACAGGGGGAATGGGGGGGGGGGGGGGGGGAATGGAAGCCCCTGAAACACATCCAATGTGGCAGCCAACTAACCCACAAGACATAACCGTGTATGATCCTTGATCTTGCCATGATGAAAGGCTTAGACAGAAACAAGTAAGACCCGCATAACTCCGTACCCAGTAGGAACCATGCAACAGATAGCAGGCTGACTGACGAATAGGGTGTGAGCCTAGTGTTTAATCCCACCTAACCAACCAGAGACTAACCAGCCACCCACTGTGGGAAAGGGGCTAGCATGGCCAACATCTCATCTCGCAGCCCAAGAGTGAGGGAAGGCTTGCAACACATGCGGGCTCATAATGCGGATTGGACCAGAACATGAGGGGAAAAGCAACTTCCCAGCATGACACCCGGTCCCATGACACTTAGCCCACCAAAGCTGATAATAGACGACATAGCGCATACCTGTAATAGATACAATAGCACACAATCCTAGCACACAAGGCCTAAGGCACATGCAAGCACTCCCCAAGGCAAATAGACAAAAGGCGCCTGAACGGCCCAAAACAGCCTGAAAGCAAGGTCATAACATGGTCTTCTTGCAGATAGCGCTAGCATCTGAACCACTCAAGTAGGCTGGCAATCTGGCACCCTACACAACAAACATAGCTGCCCTAAGGTGTGAAGAGCAAACAATACAGAGTTTAATATAAAATGTAACACACAATTAAATAGACCGCGGTGTTGAGGACATTAACATTGAAATGAGCTACGTCGGAGAAAAAACAAATGCACTTGGATGTCTTGTATTACGTGGTTATGATCTCTGTCACGACCCATAAGGTGGCCACTTGACTGCACTGTCTAGGAACAATGGACAGATAGTTTCCAGTGGGATTTGCAGTC
The DNA here is from genome assembly GCA_035771165.1 of Paragorgia papillata. NCBI lineage: Eukaryota > Metazoa > Cnidaria > Anthozoa > Scleralcyonacea > Coralliidae > Paragorgia > Paragorgia papillata. Next base: position 4,995,301 of record JAWNZC010000011.1, on the reverse strand, counting down.
GGACGATGCCAAGCCCATAAAACAAAACATAACAGATAATTACCAAAACAAATTTTGCACACAAAATCACCGACCCATAATTTCTTCGTTGCTGTGAGCTAAAGCAGTAAACCGCACGAAAGGCAGCACAGAAATAGGGCCCTCTGTAAGCCAACTGTATTAACTAATAAGAACATATACTTGATAAAGTTAGACACGGTATCGAAAAGACAACTTGAGCATGCAGAGTAAAATATAACGCTAAGGAAGCCATATAAAGGATTTACCAAATATATAGTACAGCAAATTGCCAGCGAAGAATAACTAGCCCTATAGTGCGGACGGCAGAATAGACCAGGCCAGCCAATATTTAGATAAAATCGAACGGCTCGACTCACATGGTAATTTATCCTAAATTAGGGCGTCCAACGACTTGGGAGTGACAAAACTTTTGGCCTTTCGAACTTGTACGCCAGAGCGGAACAGTACCCCGATCCGAACATCTATAGTATGCTACGAGCCGGTCAAACATACAAACGCTTAGCTCATAAACACACGCAGATTGAACAGCGCCGAGAGCCAGAATAAACTGTCTCCCTCGATAAGTCGATAGCTCAAAAACGCATCGAACAAGCTGTTGGAGAACTGCAAAAAAACACCAAGGTCCAATTAGCGGTCTGTGTACAACAAAACTCTCCGGTAATAACTGTGGAGAGAACAAACAACTGAACAAGCCATGGAAAAGAAGACAAGCAAGCTAGCGGCAAAACAGCAGCGTATAAAATTGCAGCAAAGCGTTGAGACGCGACAAAGCTGGTAATTTAAACACAAACGGGGTAATGAGCCACAGCTAAAAACGTCTGAAACCTAAGCTACAGTGTACAAATCGTAAAACCGGCATAAACCGGTCGGAGTGAAGAGCCAGTTGAGCCAAATTCTATAACAGCATGCATATCAAGCGACGACGATGGACGACCAACAAACAGCCAGGAAACCCTAGTTTCATGGCAAATTTTCCCATTTTATCTGCCAACAACGCTGTGGACGGGTAAATAGCTGAAGAGGTCCATGACAGTAGTCTTAGAGAGAAGCCGAGAAATTCGAAAAACAGCATATAGACGAGCAGCCTCTCAGGAGCGAAGTGTCACATACGGCAGTCAGTGGATTTGATTCCCTCGATTAGAACCCCAAGGGACCTAAGGAACAACAACACATACACATCGCATGATGTTAATTATTTTTATTTCATAAATACTTTAAATCAATAAATTAATTAATTAATTAATTATTATAATATCACGGTTCCCTCGGTTTCTTTTGTTCTCGCAGGCACATTTAACGTCTAAATTACCTGATCCATAAACATTAGGTACGATTAGTAACTAATCATGCCTAGGTGCGATTAGTAACTAATCATACCTAGGTGCGATTAGAAACTAATCTGCATATCTAATTTTATGGAAAACGCTCGCTTATCCACACGCATACATACTGTAGCACGATTGCAAACTTTAATTTCACAAAAACAATTATACACATAATTTTACCTATATGCGAGTCACAATGACTTAATTTCATCTTAGCCAGTAGTTCATTCCATCCACCGTTAGGTCTTCTACCTTTGGAACAAATGGAAATCTGGAGTCTTCTGGTTCGAAATCTCGAAACTCGATGTTCCTTGCTTCCGACCACTTACTATAACAATTCCTGCTCCATAATGTGTGTCGTTTCGTATTCGCCGGTACAGTGCCTTCTCTCGTATTCTCGACATCTCTTCCCTGCACGAAACTAAAACGTTTATGCGACATACTCGCTCTCGCTAACTACATCTTTACTCGAACTGCACTGCCGAATACGCTCGCATAAAGCCTTTATATATGCTACCCCAAAGGATTTCAATAGAAAATTAAAAATGTCCCTCAAACCTAGTAAAAGTCCCTCGGGACTTTTACATCTTCCTCGCAAACCGTAATATTACAAAGTAATAGCATGGCGTTCGCCCTCGGGACTTTTACTAAACCTCCCTCGGCTTTCGGGTACATTTAATCACTAATCAACCTCAAAGCCATGCTATTACTTATAAATAAACAATTATATGTACTGTATACGATATATGTAGGAACTAGAAAAATTACTACGTTCGTCAAACCCAAATTACAAATAATCAAAACAGAGAAGAGTTAAAAGTCTAATTTGGCAAAAAACTTGGGGTGTTTTAAACAATGTCAGCATCAACCAAAACGGAACAAAATCATGCCGTTTAGGCCTTGCGTTTACACGATACCGGCACAAAAATGACATGAAAACGGCACAAAATGACTGACGGGTTCCTTGACGGCATGAAATGAAAACGGAACACTAACCGGTATCGTGTAAACGCCCGTGCCGTAACAGTTTGATGACGGTAATCACGATATATACGACCACAGTATTCGGGTCAGCAGTATTCACAAAGTCTTCTCAATTCTCATTGGAAGAGAATAGTCACATGCTAATCCGTCATTATATTATACCGGCACCGTGTAAACGCAAGACTTTTTGGCCTGTATTTACACATCGGCATGATTTTGTTCCGTTTTCAAATTGTACCGGCATCGTGTAAACGCAAGACTTTTTGGCCTGTATTTACACATCGGCATTATTTTGTTCCGTTCTCAAATTGTACCGGCATCGTGTAAACGGGGTCTCAGACAGCCTAAGCCGCAATTTGTTATAAGATCAACAAAACGTACTTTTCTTCTGTAATAATCATGAATGTACAACGCTGTGAAACTGAGTTGAACAAAATATGTTACCTGGCATTCCTAAATAATGAATTAAAGATAGCCTAATAAAAGGAGATTATAAGCGTGATAAACTCCAATGTAATTGGAGATTGACTTTAATCATAGTTAATAGAACATATACATGGTTTGGAAGCTCGTCCAAAGTGATTGTTCTATGTTTTTGTTCAAGTTTATGGAAATTTGTGCAATTTCACGGTATTGTATTTTCTGCATAATGAAGCAGTCATCCAATAGCAACGGTCGGGTTTAATTAGTGAGTTGCTTCATCGTCACGTGTTGTGGTGCTTCATCGTCACGTGTCCATAGAATTTACTTCCATATAAGGAACTCCATTGTCAGTTCAACTTGACCACGCTTCATGTTGAAAGACAATAGAGCTTCCATTTAGATAGCCTATCTGATCGCAGGAGAATCATAACTACCAAACTATTTGAGAAAATAAGTAACAATAATGAACATAAGCTGCACAAACTTTTACCCAAGGAAAACCATTGTAGCAAGAACTTGCGAAGCGCTCGGAAATTCCATGTTCCAGTCTGTAAGACTAATCGACTAAAGAACAGTTTTATCTATAGTAATTGCATATAGTACTTTCATTTTTTTATATTTATACATTTTTAAGTAATTCATATATCTAATTGATGTAAAGTTTTTATCTAATTCAGCCTTAGCAGGCTGCAAATTTTGAAACTTAATAAACTATCTATCTATCTGTCTAAACCATGTATATGTTCTATTAACTATGCTATAATGAATGAAAGATAGAACACCAACGGGTGCTTGCATGACTGTGGTAAGTGTGTCGTCGGTGGTGAATTGGGATAGAGCCTCCCACCGGCTGAATGATTGTGATGAGTGAAAGATATAAGGCAGTTCGTAATCTCGAATGTGCATCAAAATGACGCGTTCTGCGTCGGAAAATTAAGGCCACATGATTCATTTGCATTCATTTACATAATCGTGCAAATTCGTTATACTGAATTCCCCAGCCTGATCTTATAAATTGAAATAAGTTTTATCCCGACGCAATCTCGTTCCGAGAGCCCACGTACCCCACCCGGGAAACGAGAGACTCTGGGATAATCCGTTTCACATCAATATTTCATTGGCTGATGAACGCAGTGAACTCTGTATAACTCTTCTTCCGGATAACAAGAATCCTGTGATGGCGTGAACGGATTATCCCAGAGTCTCTCGTTTCCCGGGTGGGGAACGTGGACTCTGGGAACGAGATTGATCCCTACGCAGAACGCGTCATTTTGCGCAGTCGAGATTAGATTAGTTCTCCAACCGAACGGAGATATAACTGTATGTGAAGAATGAAGGTTATATAGGGTAGCAACGGGAGAAAGATTGAATGAACGAAAAATGCATGGGCGGCACTACCCGGCGAGTGGCTGTGATGAATAGATAATAAGTCACTGTACAACAGCAGTAATGATTGGAGAATAGCGCACCAAGGGGAAATAAAGCACTAACTGTCTTCTGCAGAGACTTCTTGGTCTTTTCAATCGGGGTATATGTAATTGTAACTGCTGGGGTTTATAGAGGTTCTGCAGTGAAATGTAAATATATAAATGCAACAAAATATAGCACTGCAATAAAACTCCAAATGTTGAAAAACCATTTACCTAATAAGAAGCCTCTGTGGAGGACAGGGGCGCACTAGGGTATCAAAGAGAGAATAATTCGACGGTAATAGAACAATGTGAACGGGACAATGGACGTCAGAAATAGAGGACAGTGCGCCAGCAAGACTTTGGCAGTGATGAATGGAATTGCGGTGCATTTTCACTTTCGATCTTCTTTCGCACGTACATGCATAAAACGCAGAATGACAAAGAAACGTTAAAGTAACCTACAACATTAGGGGCTGTTTACGTGGGAGCCGGGACGGGACGTTTTTCATCCCGGGTTTATATGAGAATGTTTTCAGGCACTCGCAAGCTCGAGTGTTTTAGCGCTTCGGGACAATTGCGACCCGGGACGTTTCACGACACAGCTAGAAAGTTATAAAAACTACAGTATAACAGAGAAATGAATAGAATTTGACGTATTATAAAGAGCTGCTGTCCTCCTACTAGCCGTTATCACTCATTTGTATTGAATAAACAGCTTAAGAATCAAAATAAATACTCGAAACGGTATCCGTCATATATCGTCCCGGTTAGGCCCTATGATTGGGTGAAGTCAAACTTCCGGCCATTGGGGGTAGCCAGCAACAGAACCTATGAAGTGCACAATGAAAAACTGAAAACTCGCTTCAAAAAACAACCAGAAAATTTACAATTTTTTAGACCTAAAGTTTTTTATAGATGATAATGAAGAAGCTAGTATACGTATTGGGCTTATCGGCCTTGTACCTGAACAATTTCTACCCACGAAAATGGATTGAACGACGAAATATCTGCCGAACAAAAGGAAAATTCGAGTCCGAAACTCGTACGGAAAATGCAGGTTTTTCTTTGTTATCTCAAACGTTTGAAGGTTGTCATGCCAAGAATTAGTAATAAGATTAAGGCTAAATTATAGCTTTAACTCAAGTTTCAGTTGTGGAAATGCTAAATCTGACATTTTTCGATACGAAGAGTAACTCCAGAGCTGTAATAACACCTGGCAAAGTGCACATGGCTAGAAATCCAGGACACTCAGCGGCAGTGGCCTGTGGGCTCATATTTAGATGGAATATTAATTTGAAAATTCTGATGGCTAAATATCGATCATTTCGGCTATAAACAGAAGTCTATAGCAATAAATTAAAGTAGAGTTATTCGCTAAAATGTCTTATTGACCCATTTTTTACCCAAATATCAAATTACAAAAGGTTTAATCGTCTAGACAGGCCTGTACACTCATACTCACAAAAATTGCCGCATAAATTTTAGTTATTATTTCTGAATCCACGGTCACATTTAATAATAATAACAGTGGTTAAGACTCTGGCAACCTAGCAACAGCTCCATAAGAAATGGCGGACAAGAATCCGAAATTATCGAGGAATGCATTGCTTCTTCACGCCGAGTTCAGTATTTATCTCGGCGCTTGATGGATTAAATTACAACGACTCGGCTGCAATAAATCGTACATTTTAAGGTCTTTGGGAACCTATTAAACAATGAAAAAGTGGAACGAACAACTCCGCAAAACAAAGTAACGTTCATCCCGAGCAAATTCAGACGTTCGCATCGTGGACAAACAACACAGAAGCAGCCAAAATTGGAGCTCCATAATAAGTGATATAGCAGATTAATAGACTTTAAACAGCGAATAAGAGGTGTGCTTGTGAGGGGCTCGGGAACCTATTTAGGACGCTCCAAACTTAATAGAAATTGTAGTGCTGAACGATTGTTCAATTTGGTGAAGTTTTGGACGTTCGCATGTCGGAATTTACAATAGTAAATAACCGGAAATTATTGTTCTTTATATTTCCTTAAGAAATCTATTGAAGGACGCCATATTGAATTAATTAAAAAGGGATCCAGTGCGCATGCTTTGCCGCCATGTTGTCCTCGATTTCTGGCCATGTTTTGTTGGGTTTTTCGTACTGAAAATTGAGAAATTTAAAACCCAACTGTTTTTATAAACAAACACTTCATTTTGAACATGGAATTCTTATGTATTTTATTTATATTTGTCCGAACCATGGCAGTTTTGGTGACGTATTGTTGACTTTCATTTGAGAGCTTATATTTTTTACTGTTTATCTTGTTTTTACTCGTCATGTCAAGTGTTCACCTACTCGACGGTATATTGGAATTTGATCTAAGCCTGAAAGTGGTTAACAAGTTTAGTTTTTCTTTGATTTCAAGCTGTTTTTGCAACCCATTTCACCAAATTCAGATTCATTTTTTCTCGGCTATACAGTAAAAGGGACTGGGGGTGACGTGCATGGCGGCCCCCATGTCCGCCATTTTTGGCTTCAAAACGTGCAAGCGAGTTATCGTTCCAGTCTACTTAGAGTTCAATGGGCGGAACAGAGCAATTATATGGAGAAAATTGTCCCTCTCAAGCCAGGATCCCGGTTAGGCGGGACGGGACAAAAACGTCCGGCAAACACATTCTTCATATAAACGAAATCAGATAAATAAAGGGAAAATATAGTAGGGATGCGATCCCGCTAAACGTCCAGTCCCGGCAAACGTCCCGTCCCGCCTTCCATATAAACAGCCCCTAAATTGTGCTTTAACTTTTTGACACCAGCAGGGATCAAAATAACAGCCGGTCACCGGTCAAAGACCAAATTTTTAATGTGACCGGTCAAATTTGTATAACGCCGGTCATATTACTTGCAATTAATTATATTACTTCCATTTGAAGGAACTTAAAATGATTGTTGTTGTGCTGTTGTAGACCCGTTTCATAATGTCTGATATATATTGAAGTGAACTATGCATGCATTTCCTTTTTATGACCAACGTTCATATCAGTACTAGCTTATATATAGCGTAGAATATATTTTACATGTTTTTTGTTGTGGTTTTGTTTTGGGGGGGAGTTCAAAAATCGTCTTTGACCGGTCACAATTGGAATTGACCAGTCACCATGACCGGCGTAACATGAAACGTTATTTTGAGCCCTGCACCAGTAATTGCATTGCGCTCTACACCGATATGCTGTCCAAAATTACGGTAACAAAACGAGCGTTAAAACAAAAATCATAAAACATTAAAACAATATATCATTTATTGTTTTGTTTCTTCGACCATTATTCTCAAATTAGTAAATTGATAAATTAAGCAGACCTGAACCTTTAACTCTATCACGCGCATTGTTGTCGTGGGCCTACTTTTTTTTTTCCTTTTCCCAAAACCAGAAGATTTTGCTCATCGAGGGAAACCTTAAAATATATCCTTTACATACATGTTTGTGATAGTGCTTTTGGTTATGGTAGATACATGCAGGTCTGTGTAATTTTCGTTCCTGCCCGCATAGTAATGTGGTGGTAACTGGTAACTCAATTTTGTAGAAGCCTGACATAAACTATAGGTGTATCTCAATGTACAGCATTTATACCTGCAAAATATAAGATGTTGTAGGGACTGTGCTATCATGTTCCACTAAGCTAACGTGTTCTACTTGTATTACTAGATTTCAGAAATTCAGGAAGGTGTCATAGTAGGGCTCAAACATTTTTTTATCGAACAGTAAGTAAATATTAATAATATTTTTCTAAATATTAAAAATACCACATGAATCGAATCTTTGTTAAGCGGCATCGCATTAACACTTTGAGGCCTGGACCTCTTCCCTGTGGTGAATAAAGTTAGCCAGAGTAAACCTTAAAGACTCGTCGTCAGGCTTCAACGTGTTAAGCGGTCATGTATTAGGCGGTCGCCTTGCAAAGTCCTGGAAATTTCGTAGTGTGAATACTGTTAATGTTACTTCTATTGAACGATCACCTCTATTTAGCGGCTACTTTTTGTACAGTCCCAATGTTAGTTTTACGTTGTTTTGAATCTGTACACTATAAAATGACAACAAGATACACCGTGTGGCATGGGCTATGCCGTTTAGTTTAAAATTGACTTTTATACAGCTCGTAATGGCTTTTATTAACAGCTTAACCGTCTTACCGCTTCGCTAGGTGGCTCCCTAGTGTTTCAGATTTTTCATGGCTTGTTACGTTCAGTCATAGTCTATGGTTATTGCTGTTTATAAAATAACTAAAATGACATAATTATTCTGTATACTGAGCTGCAGAAGGAAAACCACACTTATGAAATATTTGTTGAATAGTGCTAATATATGCGTTACCATGGTAACAATGGCGTTTGAAATTTGTCAAATTTTCACGGTTTTCGTCTATTTAAACGCATATCTCCAGTTTTCGTCGGTCAAAATTTCTAAAAATTGTCATCTGGTCAGCTTATTCAGCAGAGAACACTACAGCAAAATATTAGGTGAAGTTGTCAATACAGATTTTTCGCTATAAACTTAATGGATTAAAACAAGTTCTGTCTTATGAAATTTTTTAAAAACTAAGTATGTTGTTTAGGTTCTTTATATTTATGCACAAAATTTTAAAATTTTTTACCGAAGCAAATGTGTTATATTTGAGCATTTGTATTGCTCGGACGGCTGCTGACGTGACAGAATATCAAGTCAACTCGACAAAATTGCTATTTACGCATGTGCCGACGCCATACTTGTTACCAGTCCCTTCATAGAATTACCGTAGGAAGCCACAAGGTATTAAATCATGAAGCGATCGTGATCACACTGTATTAAAGCGATCACTACAGCAATCCTTGTAACTATATGGAAGAACAAAAAGGTTTTAGAACTTGATTATAATGTAAAAACGCGATTGCTCAGTGGCAAGCAGATACCTTTGGCCTGACAAATATTTTATCTTCTTGAACTAGTGAATAATGATGTTTTAGTGTCAACCAACTGGTGGTCTGTTATAAATCCGGCTTTCTGATTGGCTGAGCTACCATATGGTCTATTGGTGATAGACCATAGTAGCGTTATCCAATGATAAACTTACTTATAGCTGGAATAATCCTATTCTGACCAATCAGAAGCCACGGCATATTCACGCCGCAAGCAAAACCTGGAAACTAGGCTAAAAAATCAAACATGGCGTATGCTAAAATTCTTGTACGAGTGAAGAAAACATTGGGTCGAAAGTAATGGAAATATATTCAGTTTGACATTTTCGAATAAGAAAATGAATTCGCTTATGCCTATGGAGTATAATCTACACCAAATTTGAAGCAAAGTAGTTACAATCTTGTGTTTTGTGAGCGATTGTTTACCATACGCCATCGCACTGCTCTGCATTATGTATGGGGAGACTTCTGCAAACAAAAAGGTAAAACTATCTGAACATTTAGAACAATGTTTGATAAGACTTCTTTACGTTAAAGAAAAGTTGTTTATGATTGATACTAAAACAATTAGACAACTCGTCCTCGTTGTCTAATTGTTAAATATATCTTACGCAAAAGTTGTTAACTATGTGTTGATGTTTATTCTTATGTAGATTTTAAGATTTTTTAATGATTCACCTGGTGATATAAGTCCATTTTCTCTACACAAAATTGTTGAACTCAGCGAGTCATTTGGAAAACAACCTGGAGATTGGTATGGACCTTCTCTAGTAGCTCACGTCATTAAGTAAGTACAGCATTCGTTTGAACCATGCATGTCGTTTTTGTAGTGCCAGCATCTGATTGATACCCGATGCATACATTCGAGTGAGTTTGAGAGAATTACAAAGTACTGATGTAAAATTATAAACATTTGAATTCTTACCAACCAAGGCTATGTCACCACGGACACCAATTTTCTACATCTTTTATTCTAACATACGTTTGCACCTGTTGGTGCATGTCGTGTTCGAACTTTTATGATGATGGCCAAGATCGTGACGGTTTTTCTAACAATTTTCTAACAAACGCTTTTGTAAAGTATGTATCTGTAGATTGTTTGTTATTTGTATTGGATTTGTTGTTTTCCATATTATGTACCTACACCAGGTAAAAGGTTGTGCCTCGGCTACCAGTTCTCTCCTACCATGACAGTTTTGCCGGCTCCAACTGTTTTAATGTTTTTGTTGTTCCCGTTCTTATTCTGGTTCTTATTGTGGTACTTGTTCTGGTCTTTGTCTTAGAGTTGCTGGTGATGGTGGTGCTGTTATTGTTGGTGTGGTCTTCTTCTTCTTTTTTCTTTCTTCTTCTTCTTCTTCTTCTTCTTCTTCTTCTTCTTCTTCTTCTTCTTCTTCTTCTTCTTCTTCTTCTTCTTCTTCTTCTTCTTCTTCTTCTTCTTCTTCTTCTTCTTCTTCTTCTTCTTCTTCTTCTTCTTCTTCTTCTTCTTCGTCTTCTTCTTCTTCGTCTTCTTCTTCTTCTTTTTTTTCTTCTTCTTCTTCTTCTTCTTCTTCTTCTTAGTTTATGCAAATTTTAAATTTTTTGAATAAAATTCGAACACATTGATGGTGGAAGACGTAATCTTATTATAAATATTAGTGCCCAGCACAAAACACTTGACATTGGATAATTCTTGATATCATGCGTAAGCCGAATCCAATAATTATTTTATTATACATTCAAAACAGTTGTACTAACTAACATGCAAGCAGTAGTCTGGCAGTAAAAAGAGTTTCTTCGTCAACAAAGGCAAATCTTTTCGTATGTTTTTGCTGTACAAGTTGTCGTAAGTAAACTCTGAGCTCGACACATGTACGGTTTGACTAGTTCAGATTTGTATAAATGTGTTTCAACATAATCACTTCCTACAACGTAATGTAAAATAAAGAAACCTACTCGTTTGCTGTCTGCTCTTGTGACCAAAAAAAATAAGTTCGAGAGAAAAGAGGACTAGGAACTAGTCTGGAGTTCCAGTGGCTCAGTGGTGAGAGCGTCCTGCTGGCATTCGGAAGGTTGTGGATTCGAGTCCCGTCTGGAGCTAAGAGTTTTTCTCTGAGTTTAACTTACGACAGCTTGTACAGCAAAAACATACGAAAAAACTTTACCAACCTCAAGCTGAAAATACTAATAACATTACAAAGGCAAATCTACTGCCAGCTGCAATTTTGTTATTTTGTAATTTTCGCGCGCTTTCAGATAGGCGTCATCTGAGCGTCCAATAATTTACGGTATTCAGCGTAAATGACGTAACAGCTGCTGGACATTGAGAATTAAGCGGAGTTTGTTGATGAATAAGAAACGAGAATGAAATTTGAATGTATAATAATATTTGTTATTTTGTTTTAAAGAAAAGCACTGGAAAATTCTCCTCATCCTCTCTTACAAAACAATCAGGGTCTTTGCGTTTATGTTTCTCAAGATTGCACAAGTAAGTTTATTTTTGCAAACATTGAAGCTGCATGTTCCTAAATCTTAATAATGTAGTTTCAGTCATCTGAACTTTGTCGCTCTTTAGTAGATGCGTTCTTGTACAAATGTGTATACAAATGCTGCTGCGATCTGATTTGCCATTTAATCATATATTAGGTATACATATTAGGTAGCAAATTCAGTGACAGTTCTCACGTCGACCTCGTGAGTTACGTGATAAAGTTTTGTTTCTCGCTAAAAAGGCTCAGTTTTGCTTTTTTATCATATTTGAAAGAACTAAAGTACTTAAAGGGTATTGGCAATAAAAATTAAATTTGTCCCATTTGAAAGAACTCGTCAAATGGTATAAGAAGACCTTTTGTAATTTTTCTGTATCTTTCTTGCGTTTTGAAATATTTCGACCAAAGACAGCGTGCTGTCCGCCATCTTGTTGTAATATTGGCTCTAATTAACTAGGAAATTGGTGACGTCATAAGCAGGGTAAACCTGACGAACGAAACTACTCCGTGGGTGACCAAATGGGTCTATTTAAAATGGAAATAGCGCAACAAAATCGAGTTTCTAGCTCATAATGTCATAAGGTTGGCAAGATAAAAATTTCACTTTACCATGCTTATGATGTGACATGCATATCGAAAATAATTCCAAGATGGCGGACAGCACGCTGTCTTTGGTCCAAATATTTCCAAAACCAAAACAGATACGGAAAAATTGTAAAAGATCTTCTTATACCATTTGATGAATTCTTTCAAATGAGACAAACTTAATTTTTATTGCCAATACCCTTTAAAGTGCCTATGAAATGAAAATTAAGTTTGTCTTGTTTGAAAGAACACTTAAAATTATAGAGTAACATCTTTTGCAGTTTTTCGTTTCCTTGCTTTGTTCTTAAGATATTTTAGTTTCGGTTTGATATGCAAATTAAACATTTTGACGTCGTAGGTGCATAATGAGCTATCGGAGAAGGTTAGATATCTTTTCTATTATCAAACCAAATTAATTTGAATGAAGCATGTGGATGTGTTTCGCCCACAGCACTAAACATGTAGATCTTCAAGTGGTTATTATATTTGATAATAGCAAAGATATGTAACTTTTCCAATAACTCATTATGCACGTGTGACGTCAAAATGTTTAATTTGCCAATCAAACAAACTAAAATATCTCACGAACGAAGCAAGGAAACGAAAAACTGCAAAATATGTTATTCTACCATTTTAAGTGTTCTTTCAAATAAGACAAACTTAATTTTCGTTTCATAGGTACTTTAAGGTAATTCATCAGTAATTCTTCCAGAAGTGAAAAATTGCTGAAACTCCCAGTACTAAAGTTTATGATATGTTTATAATAAAATAGAAAGAAAAAAGTTGGAGATTGGGGTCACCGCGAACTCGTTTAGAATATACAACTGCCAGTAAACCATGCATGATGTTTCATTTCCCAAGATGTATATCTATTTGAGCTAACTTTTGATTTCGTGTTGTTATCTTGAAAAATCCTTCATAAAAGCACTGTATACTGACTAGAAAAATATTTGATATTTATGAACTATTTTAGTGGCAACAAATAATGGAAGAAACTTTGACCATGGCCAGAAATTGCGGACATCGACAATGCGCATGTGCGTATTTCGTTACTAAAATGGCGTCTGCGCTGATAGGAAAATGTATAGAAAAGAAAAAACATTTCAAAATAAAAGCAATTGAATGGGCCGTTGAATTATTTGCCGTGTTGGTTTCTTCTTCTAGAACATAATTCAAATCTCATAGATAGTATTTTAACTCAAAATGTCGTAAAATTCACGGTACAATCTTACATTGAAATTTGCAATCTGTGCTTGTGAATCCCTTGTACAGAAATCGAAAACATCTTACAAGTCATCAGCTTTAACAGTCGCTGGTCGAACATCCTTAAACTGGAGTAAGTTTGCCGAGTTCGTTCCTCGAAGCCAACATAATCTTTAGTACACACTGAGATTTTCAGCCAGATTTATGACCATTAACAGCGTACATTTTGGAGATAGAAAATACAAAAGTCGAAGACAGACAAGTGAATCAAACAGCTCGCCATATATACCAGAAATAGCGAAAGTAGTCTTAACCTTTCGCTAGAAAAACTGTGATTTTCCAGATTCTGCCGCCATGTTTGATACCAAAATAAAGCTTAGAACCCGGGCTTTCTAATGCCACGGAGAATGAAGTAAACCAGTCAGCCTGGACAGCTTATAAAACGCGTTGCACTTTTACTTCCGGTTGCAAAATCCCGCGAATTTTTATGTTTTTAACATGTCACACTCGACTGACCATATTAATATACTAAAAGCGTTCAGTTTATCACAATTCAAGCAGAAAGTTGTATTGTCTACAAATCACTGTTCAAATCACGTCAAAAAGAGAAGTGTGTCGGAAGAAAAAATAGCGTTCACAATAAATATTCCACTGCAGCAGCTTAGAAGTTGGCGTGATCTCAAAGATGGAGAAGTGTTACGACCCTACTCGTACGTTCAAATTCTGAACGCTTTCATCAGGCATTACCGAGTACAAATAAAGGTAGACTGCAAGAGGATCAATGGCTTGCTGAGAAGAGCTTGTAGTGAGGCAAAGTGCACAAGCTGTAAGAGTGTGATTTCTATGATTTTTTCCACCTCGTAAAATTCTGCACGGGAAGCCATATTTCATTTCATACCGAAATAGAGAAGCGGTGAGCGATTGTAGGGGCCACCGATGAGTTTATAGGGAACTCTGCGAAAGGCTGCTGTACAGTCAGCGCTGGCTCAAATGTCCGCAATTTCTGGCCATGGAAAATAACAATTGACAAACATTTTTGCGATATAAGAATGTCTACATTCTTTCTTGTTACATGTTTTCTTGAAGCCGCAAGAACGAGAAACGTATAATATTTCAAATTCTCGAAGTGTTTTTTTTCTCTATGTTTCATACCATGAACGCTGAAGAGCTGGTGGAGGAAATTAATAATTCAAAAAAAGTGAGGGTCACCCGAGTGTCTTTGTGAAGTACACAAGGCATCATTTCATCTATATACGAAACCACGCAACAAAAATTTAAAAAAAACCCAACCCAGAAAATAAGTTAGTATCTTCTTGTCAAAGTTATTATATTAGCTGATTTAACCTCCTTTGCGACATTTTTATATAATGACTCAGATATATCTTGAATTAGTATTGCAGAATTATGCGCAAAAAAGCTGAGCAATGCAAAACTGATGAATTACCTTAAGCTATTTTCTTTTAAAACAGTTAGGTTATTACTCGGGCTACCTTTTTCCGGTAGTAATCATGCTTCTGGTGAGGCATGTTGCATTGTTGCGAGTCCCTTCGCTTTTGGACAGGTTTGCCTTTCGTCAAGGTGTTCTTGGTCGTTGTTTGTTGATTTTGAACAGTGATTAACTTTAAGTTAGTAGTTGATCAGTGATGTGACTGACACTGTCTTAATCGTGGGTATGATTATAATGCTTACAACTGCACACGCGCCGATTGCTACCCTGGTCTATAGGAGGTTCTACGTCGCCTGCTCCCCCCGAAATGCTGAAAGCGGTGAGTCAACCTCTGGTCGAAGACAAGCTCACTTTCATGTCGCAGAAATCTAATTAAAGCCCGACCAATAAAAACACTTACCTAACAGGTTTCGGAGCCAATCAGAAAATGGGGTCAAGATCTGGCCCTAAAGACTTCATGGGCTAGGAGCGATCAAAGAAACGGCATCTTTGACCAGAGGTTCTCTCGCCGCTTTCAGCATTTCGGGGAGAACGGGCGTCGTCGAACCTATGCACTCGCTACTCGAATTGCATGGTTGTCTAAGAATTTTCTTCTGCGCAGACAGTCATGTCTTCGCCTATATCCTAGAATGGGCCGGCCGGGAACCGGGTATTTATATGGAGGCGCAGGGGTGGAAAAAATAGCGGACCATGGGACCATTGGTCCCAGAAAATTTTTTATGGTCAGCAGAACGAAAAAAGGGAAATAAGGGAGAAAAGAAGGAAAAAGAAAAGAAAAGAGAGGAAAGAAAAAAAAGAGGGAAAGAAAAGAAAGAAAAGACAGAACTAACTTGAATGCTATATTCTATTAAACACTCACAAGTTGAAGGATTGTTGTTTGTTAGATATTTTTAAAATTATATTTGTTTATTCAAATAATTACCCATAAACTAATAACTCCGCAAGTTACACAACAAAAGACTTCAAAAGAGATGTAGAGCTTCCATGAGGTATACTGGTAAGTGGTATAGTTGTATAAATTAGGTTTTGACAGAGAAAAAGGCTTTTCATACAATAAAAGTAAAACTGAAGTACTGAACAATTGTTAAATAAATTGTATTATACTTACAAGTCCTGAAGTCTAACTCAAATAGTCAACTCTTTTAACTCAGTCAACTGGTTCAACTCCTGCAAAGTTTTCTATGCTGCAGCATGCATGCAAAGATATAACAGTTATTTGATTTATCCATACATTGCAATTTGCTTTTCTCTTTAAAAAGTCTATGCAACACTTTTGAGTTTCCGTCAAAGTTCTTTAGATGGTCTGTGAGGGATGTTCTATAAAAGTGCCAGTTCTTCCCGTGCCAATATCTGTTCATTGCAATAATTGCATCTTCAATAACGCTATTAGCATGAGCTAGGTTTGGCCCCTTAACAGAGTCATGACTTTTTCTATTGCATGACTGCATATAAAACTTTGCAAGAGTTGAACCAGTTGACTGAGTTAAAAGAGTTGACTATTTGAGTTGGACTTCAGGACTTGTAAGTTGTAAAACTAGTAAAGTATAATACAATTTGTTTAAAAATTGTTCAGTATTACTTTCATTGTTTCAAAAGCCTTTTTCTTTGTCAAAACCTAATTTATATAACTATACCACTTACCAGTATACCTCATGGAATCTCTACATCTCTTTTGAAGTCTTTTGTTGTGTAACTTGTGGAGTTATTGCTTTATGGGTATTATTTGAATAAACAACAATAAAATATTTAACAAATCACAACTTCAACTTGTGAGTGTTTACTAGAATATAGCATTCAATTTGACAGCTTGTTAGAGTTACACAGTTGCAGTACAGCTGTCAGCAGTAGTAGCAGTACAGTCGAAGTGTCGATTACTCGCAGAAAATTTTCTTATGTTCTCTTGCGGTCCCAGAAAGTCAAATTTTTTTTCCACCACAGGAGGCGAGCCAGCTCGGCCCGGGTACACGGGCTAGCGCGCTTTGCTGAGATCGTGCTTGTGCTATTATTTCTTGTTAATTTTCATCTTGTATTTATATGAGAGCCGAGCCAGCCTGCCTAGCCGAGATCTCGCTTTGTGAGACCGAGTTCTCGGTTACCCGGGCTGGGTTTTTCCCGTGTAAACACGAATGACCGGCCTGGCTCGCCTACCCTGGCTGGCACTAAAAGCTTCGTACACGCGACAAAATTTGTTTTTATCAGCTTTTTTCGACATATTAACAATTCACAAGTTCTGCTTATTCATGTACAGTTCTTCGTGTCTTACCAGAACTGATAAATTACGCAATTAGCACAACAAACCAGCCAGCTAGCCCTTCTCATGTAAACACAATAAAAATCATCTCGGCAAAGCGAGCTAGCTCGGGTACCCGGGTTGGCTCGCCTCCATATAAACACCCCTTTAATCGCTAATTACTCGGGTGGAGTGGGCAAACTCGGGTGGAGTGAGCAAATTCGCGTGGAGTGGGCAAATTTGGGTGAAGTGGGCGAACTTGGGTAGAGTGGGCAAACCTGGGTGGAGTGGGCAAACTTAGGGTGGAGTGGGCAAACTAAGATGGAGTGGGTGAACTTGGGTGGAGTGGGTGAACTTGGGTGGAGTGGGCAAACTTACATGGAGTGGGCATACTCGGGTGGAGTGGGCAAACTCGGATGGATTGGGCAAACTTTGGTGGATTGGGTAAACTCGGGTGGAGTGGGAAAACTCGGGTTAAGTGGGAAAACTCGGGTTAAGTGGGCAAACGTGGGTGGAGTGGGCAAACTCGGATGTAGTGCGCAAGGGGGGGGGGGGGGGGGGCGTTGGCCACAGACTGCACAAAGTCGCCTGCGGAGTAGGCTAAAGATTTTCATCCCATTTGAGGCGGCACTTCACTTGCGATAGTAACTTCTAGTTTTAATCCTAATTCTAGTCAACTATTCCAATAATCATGTACTGAGTATTTTAAAAATATAACTCGTTTATAAAAACATAGTAAAATAAAATGTAAGCCGTTCCGAGTGTTTGTTTTTTTACTGATATCCGCCAAACCACCAGTTGGTTGTCGATTGAGCACCAGAAGAGCAACGGAACTTCTTGTTGTAGTCGCTATATAAGCCGAAATTATCTTCACCTGAGACAGCGCCTTGCGTTGCAATAAACTCGCAACCAGTATGCGAACTGACGAGATGTGGATTACGAGCATTGATCTGTTGCCACCACTTCGAAGTACAATAAGCACAGCGATGTCCACGGACATCAATGTACTCAACTTTCTTGCAAATACCGTATCCCAAAAAGGTCATGATATCAAACTGTGCAAAGTTCGCTCTGACGTAATCTATGTAGTCTACACCATAAGTTGGGAAACTGCACGTTGCTCTCCAGTGAGTGGACTGGGACTTGAGATGCGTCATCTGAGACAAAGACATTCGATATAAATTCCAGTTCGGCGAGTTCTCGTTCACTGGTGCGTTTATCTGCAAGGGGTTTTTCTTAAATTGGTGCATCTTTATATTCTCCAGTGTGAACGACATAACTAGTGTCCAGGCTGCTCCGGCTTCAGAATTCATGTCACAGTAAACCGTGTTTGTGCTACTGCCAGCAGCATTTGGCGCGATGATCTGGTAATAGCCGTTTGATTTATAGCCGTTTCTCAAGTAATCCACGCAGCTTTTTGGATTAACTTGTTTAGTTTTATACACGTGCTATCAACAAAAATACAAATTATTTAGGTCAGGCAGGCAGGCAGGCAGGCAGGCAGGCAGTCAGTCAGGCTAAATAGCACATGTGGATCAAATACATTATTAGGGGCTGTTCATATGAGGCGGGCTAGGATCCGTAAATATGCTTTATTTATCCTGATTTATTTACCACAGAATAATGATACAGTCCATTTTTCAAATTTTACAAAGATTATCTCAAGACAGGTTCTTTAATACACGCGAGTTTTTACAGTATTTTATAGTCCGTTTCAGCTTGCTTTTGAAATCCGATACGTATAATTGAAATGAACATTCCGAACTTACGTTGCAACGTTCCGAACTAGGTTGCGAGGTAGATACAAATTTAAGTCGGCAATTTGTTTCTGCTTAACCAAGTATCTATTATTATATTCTATACAACAAATAATCTTCTTCTCCGTGATTTTACCAAAGGAATTCAATTCAAAGCTTGTTAAATTCGAACTTCACGACGAACTTCACAACGAACTTCGCGAACTGTCGCAAAACTCTTCGAAACAGAGTCTCTGCACGCGTCGCCGGCTTTCACAATGACCTGGGACTGTATCTTTCGTTTCAATCTTTTATTGAATGATAGATAACTTGCACGACAATCGTTCTACACTCTAAAATACATTTACTGGCAATCGTTACACTCTTCGATCAGTCACTCTACCCAACTCGACTCAACTCTCCCTAACACTCATCGTGCACTCTTATTTATAGGGTAGCTTACAGCACGGTGCTTACAGGAAGATATTTGTTGCAAGGTCACGCTGGGGCGCACCTAGGAAAACCGTTCCTATGTAGTTCCTGAGTTCTTCCCACAATAACAGGAAACACGTTATTGGGGTTTACCAATCCGATCAGCGAAGGTTCCTTTTCCTACTTACTTAATTAAACCTATTCTTAATATGGCTTGTTTGCGCTCCAATGAGTCATATCCTAGTTTTATCTAATGAATACATATTTTGACTTAACCTATGTCTACTTTACTAATAATAATTACAAAATGACAATTATATCTCAACACTCTCCCCTCCTTGACTTGGTTACAATCACAAGTCAAGCATTTGTTTCGTTATTCTTTCTGCGTCTATGGCAGCTGCTCTTTTAGGAACGTCTCTCCCTGTGTTTGCAACCTTTGCTACTTCTTGCTCTGGTTCGTGCCCTTCATGGGTACCTACCCGCTGTATTTTCCTGGCTTGTTTGGTCTCGTTGCGGATCTCTAGGGCGTAGAGCTTTTGGATGGGTCTGGCCATGCGAATGGGTTTGCCCTTTGTTACAACCCGAATTCTCGCTCCACGAACAATTTTGTCTTTTCCCTCTACAAGACTTTCCACAACGGCCGTCTTCCAACTACCTCGTTTCACATTGTCCTCATGGACCGTAACTATATCTCCAACCTTAATAACTGTTTCCTCACTTCCTGCCCTATTTCGGTGGTACTCTCTTAGACCTGTTAAGATACTCGTTCCTCCATCTCTTCCAGAAATGTGCTAACCGTAAATTCAAGACCCTAAACCGTTTACTACAGCTACCTTCACCTTCCATCTCGTCCTCTACTGGCTCTTCTGGCATTGACTTCATTCTTCTACCGAAAATTAAATGTGAGGGTGTCAGTGTTTCCTCGCTTGGTTCGTCGTACTCGTATGTCAGTGGTCGTGAGTTTAAAGTAGCTTCGATTTCAACTAATACTGTCAACAGCTCGTCACTTGTTAGCCTGGCATTTCCTAGCACCTTTCTCAAACATCTTTTCACGTTCCCTACCATTCTCTCAAAGAATCCTCCCCACCATGGCGCTCTCTCTAGATTAAACTTCCACTCTATCTTTGAACTATCTAAATCTGCTCTAAGTTTTGGATGGTTCTGAAGCTTGCTTAATGCCTTTTCTGTCGCTTTAAACGTTTTCGCGTTGTCCGACACAATCAATCTTGGCGAGCCCCTTCTCGCGGAAAATCGTCTTAATGCTCTCTGAAAGGTTTCCACCGAAAGTTCGTGAACTAATTCTAAATGTACGGCTCTAGTAACACAACACGAGAATATGGCTATGTATACTTTCCTTGTACCCCCTCTCGATGCTTTCACGTACAATGGCCCAGCGAAATCAATTCCGATCTGATCTCAAACATTTGTTGTTAGTTTTCCATTTCCGCAACTTAAACCCTCCTTCTGCTAATCTCTTCTTGCTGTTTACATACAGTCGGTGGGCTTCCTTAACATTTTTTCCACCCGACACCAAATCATCCACGTAAAAACCTTCTATCATTGCTCTTACGAATTCAGGGTCTTCCTCATTATATTTCGAAACATGGTGTCTGAGCGTTGCATTTAGCAGAAATGGCGAAGCATTCAAGCCGAAAACTACTCTACAAAATCGATAAACTAGTACTTCCGAATTTGGATCGTGGGCGTTTGCCAACCACAAAAATCGTAAGCAATCTCGATCATTTTCCGCAACTTCGATGTTTAGAAATGCTTTTTCTATGTCCCCGATCAAAACAACTTTCTTCTCCCGAAATCTTACTAAGATATCAAATAGCAAGGGGTTGAGCGAGGGTCCTACGTGCAAACAGTCGTTCAGTGACGTACCCTTCCCATTCTCCCTTGCCGATGCGTCATAAACAATTCTTAATTTTGTTGTGCTCGCTTCTTTCCGGACAACCGCTAAGTGTGGCGAATAATGAACCTTATCTGCTTGTTCTGATTGCGCAACCTTTTCTACCACTCCCGAATTCAACTGTTCCTTAATTACCGCGTCATATTCGTCTAAAAGATTTGGTTCCTTTCGTAGTTTCTTAACTTGCCCCTTCAAATTCTTATCTTGCCCCTTCAAACGTGACAAGCTCGTTGCGTAATTGCGTGGCAGATTATCATGGCCTTCCTTCCAAGGAAGTTTTACTGAATACCTGACACCGTTAAATGAGATATTATCTACAAACTTCTCATGAACTTCGTCACTATCTGTAATACCTAGCGTTTCTAAATCCCACAACTTCTGAACGTTCTTGTCTAATTGCTCATTAACCTTCTGATTCTCTGTGACACAACTTACATGAGCTACAACGTGTTCGCCAGATCCTGGCCTACCTTTCAGGGGTGCTGATAGTACCCAACCCAAACTCGTTTCTAGTGCTACTGGCTCATCTATCTCCCCGCTTATCATACAACCTGTCTGAAAACAGCTCCAATCAATAAATCTTCCTCTAACTCATCTCCCCGTCTACAAACATCCGAAAACCATATGTCTTGCAAATGAGGAAAGTCGTGTTTTACCACTTCAACATGCTCGTTCTGAATGCGAGAAATTTCAGGCACAACATAGGCTTCCACACGCATAGCCCTTCCTCCCCCCGTGGGAAATAAATCAACCGCAACCACATTCCGCAATCGCGACTCTGTTAACTGTTTGCCAAATGTGCTGACCGCAAGCCATTCCTTTCTAATTGGATCAAGACCCAAGGACCTTACCGTTTCTTGTTTGACAAAGGATTTTTGACTTGCTGAATCGAACAAAACTCTTATTCTCGCCTCCCCCCTTCCCTTGGCTAGGGCTTGGGCAGTCTGAAGGACGACACGGCTACTTGTACGCACGTGTAAATTGCTGGTAGCACTATCAGTACCAGAGGTTACAACCTTTGCCTCGTCCTCGCTCTCTTCTCTCTTTCTCTCCTCACAGATTGCCGTGTGGTGCTTACCCTTACATTTTTACAATTAACACTACTCTTACAATCACGGACCCTATGACCCTTCTTGAGACAATTGAAACATCTCGCAAACTTTAAGATAAGTTTTTTACGTTCGTTAAGGTTTATATCGGTTACCTTCCTGCATTCTTCATGCAAATGCCCTCCAAGGCAAAATGCGCATGCTTCTCCCGTCTTTATCAAAAACGAATTTCCCCGCTTCTTTCCGTGGTCTTCCTCTCGGTTTTGATGGGTCGTCGCAGTCTGATACTCCTCGCGCAGCTCCACTTCTTTTTCTAGTGCACTGAGAAGATCTTTTGTTGACCACTCTGTGTGGGCTTTACCTCGCGTGATTGTCAGACGAACTGCCTCCGGTATCTTCTCCAACAGCGAAGGTACCACGATGTCCGAAAACGACCCCTCGTCGACACCAAGAGCTTGAAGTCCTCGATATTGTGTCTCGATAACGTCGAATAGCGCTCTCAACCGCGACGAATCTCGCGCGCTGTAGACCGCTTGGACGTTCAGTAGTTCCCGTATATGGGCTCTTCTTATCATTACGGTTTCAAGAGTTCTTCGAGCCTCTCGATCAGTCTTTATCTCGCTTCGAAGGCAGCAAGATTTTTCAATTTCATCGCCCATCTCCTCTTCGGTCGTGCTGTCCTTCTCTTCCAGGAGTCCTAGGATTTCTTTGTCAAGGGGCTCAATAGCTCCTAGTTGCCCTGCTAGCGACGTCCTTAGTTTCTATTCTTAATATGGCTTGTTTGCGCTCCAATGAGTCATATCCTAGTTTTATCTAATTAATACATATTTTGACTTGCCTTTTTTATTTTTCCAAGTTCCCAACTTTCCAACGAATGTTGACGAAGGAATTTCAAAAGCAAGCTGAAACTGACTATAATGACCGTTGCTGCGTTATCTAATACAGAATAATTAATAATATAATGTTAGTTATTACCTTGTTGTTCATTGGTGAAACGTTGGTGACTTTCAACACAAGGACAACCAGGATGAAAGATAGAATATGCAGTTGGGAGTTCATTTTACTGATGGACCTGATGTCGTTGCCTTGGAGTTTTTTGCTTCGAAACGTGTGTGATCAGTTGGTCACTATATGCGTTTAAGTGTGCGGATTTAGAAAACTGGCTCGGAATATATATCATGCACTGCTGAAACGATTGTGAATTAGCTCATGCAGATAGCGGAAGTCACGCCAGATATAGATCCTAAATAAATAAATAACATAACACTAAATAAATATTTTGGTTCATTGCTGAAACGGTCCTGAAAGCCCAGAAAACGGAAGTCACGCCAGATAAAGCTTTAAAATAGCACTATATATAATAAATATATCGTCATGCATTGAGCTGAAACAGCGGAGTTCCGATCCGCGAACTGCGTAAACCGGGAAAACAGAAGTCGCACCACAGCTTCTTCGGTATCCAGTGGCAACTTTGAATGAAAATTATAGCCCTAAATAAATATATCAGTATTCAGGGGGAGTGCTTCCACGAACTGTGTAAGCTCAGAAAGCGGACGTCACGCCAGATAGAGCCTTTAGTATCAAGCAACTTCCAATGAAAACTATCCCTAGATAAATATATCGGCATTTGGTGAGCTGAAACGCCCTAAAACGGTCCTAAACAGTTTCCGCGATAAATGCGAATAATAACTACATTGATTTGACTATACGTATTTTAATTTCTATATAGTTTGGTTAGGGAGCTGAGTGTTATAGGTTCTCACAATTGCTTAATGATACCATTTATAGTTAGTCCATAAAAATTGTTGAAATTTGTGCTCAGATTAGGGGATATAAGGGGAATGTTCCTGTGTTTATTTCGATGATTACATTTCATTTTTTAAATTTGGTTTAAACTAAAATGCTGCTGAGACCACACGACTATAAATCGATTGAATAAACATGTCAAGTTTTAAGCATAGTAATTTTGATGGCTGGTCGTAATAACGGAATGATCGTAGTAACAGGGTGCATAAGGCTGGTCGTATTAATGGAGTGGTATAAAGGTAACCGTGTATTAGTATATGTATATATATGAGTAATGAGTAATGATTTATTTAACGTCGTAAACACAGGATGTGGTCGCCCAATCATCCGAGCCAGAGGCTCATGTTAAAAGTGCACGACATAAGCTAAGACCTAACGTGTTGATTTTACGGAGGGAGGAAAACCGCAGAACCCTGCGAAAAATCCTCGGAGCACAGGAGAGACCAACTAAACTCTACTCACATGAAATTCAAGTTCGAGAACGGGGCTATTCCCAGACGGTCACCCATCCAAGTACTAACCCCAAATATATATATATAGGGGGACACATTTACTTGGACACCGGGACGTCTTCAATTCAGAGTTACAAGCCTACAGCAGTAATTGTCTATTTGTCTAGTAATTATATTGCAGTTGAGAACTATATAATAATCAGTCTCTTATCATGAAGATGTCCCGGGCCGCTCAGCAACAAACGTAAAATATTTTGTTTAATATACAAACTCGAAATCATGTTCTACTGATATTCCTAGTTGCCGTAGTTGGTTAGAAAAATAATTCAGTACGCCTTTTGAGTCTTAAAGTTCCGCAATTAACAATGACCAACCGTGAATGTAAAGTGACAATAATCGCCTTGCAATTATCGCAACTTCGTTAATATTGTTTTCGATATTTATCAGGGATATTTATGTAAATGCAAGGCGATTTTTGTCACTTTACATGCATGGTTGGTCATTGTTAATTGTGGAACAGGAGTGAAAAGGCGTACTGAAGTATTTGTCTGACCAAATAGGAAAATCAGTAGATTTTGAAACTGAAAATGGTAACTTTTCCCAACTCAAAAGTAATAGGAGCACGCAGTCCAGTTATATACAGGTCAGTGTGGGTCAGTGATTTATATTATTTATCGCAGGCCTAGGAATTTTGGCGACTTATTATTGGTCCTTTTAGCTTAAACTTCGTTAACATTGTTTTCAATATTTTAATATGTATAAATGCATGTCAGTGGTCGCTACCATTAGCAGAAGGACCTATAAATGCCGCCATTTTGAATTTGAAAATGGTCACACGTTTTTGGGCAGCACCCACAGTATTGTCTAAAATATGCAATTTTAAATACCTGTGTCAACAGTCCGGTCCTTAGGTATCGGTCAGCGACCATTACCATTAGCAGAAGGACCTATTATAAATACCGCCATTTTGAAAATGAAAAGGGTCACACTTTTTCTAACTCAAAAGTAATAGGAGCAGGCAGTCCAGTTATATATAGGTCAGTGATATAAACGTCGCCTATTTTGAAACTGAAAATAGTCACACATTTTTGGGCAGCTCCCGCAGTCCAGTTATAAGTGAAACACAAAAGCTGTTTTTAATTATCTGTATTAGTGAATATTTTCAAAATTGTTTTGTTATGATTTTGATGTTTAAAGCAATCTGCTGGGCTGCGATCCCGAAAGAGTTACATCTTTTATCGGGTAGGTTTCTGTGCCGTTTTAGCTCCAGTGTGATCGTTTCGGAAGTAAATTAATAGAATAGAGCGTGGTGGTTGGTTGTATCGTACGGCATAATTATGAAATACCAATAACAGCAGATCGCATTTACTTCGGCACAATACCGTGCCAAGTCTGTTGATACTATACCGGATAGTTTTCATGCCGGCACGAAAACCTATCCGGTATAGTGTGAACGAGGCCAATGGAGAATCGCTTCATCTTATAACGTACGCTGTACGCTCAGAAACCGAGAAACCAAGTATTATTTATAAATATACATAGACCTTATTAAAAAATGGCCGCCGAATTAAAGCAGTCTTTTATATGCATATAAATTAGCCCTTATGAACTCGTTTCCATGTGCGAAATTCAAACGAATTTTTACTTTAAAACGAGGTCATAAGGGCTAATTTATATGCACATATAAGAATTCTAACTCGGCGGCCATTTTTGAATAAGGTCTATATTAGGTATGCATTATTAAAGACACACCAAAGTGTTAACAAAGTAAAATGGATCTTCTTTATTATGCTTCCTTCCCATAGGTAACCTGAACTGTCTATTCAATTTCAAGTTGTAAATACTAACAGAAAGGTTTAGAAACTTGGTTTCAGCAGGTTTCAGTAGCTTCTTGGTTTCTGAGCGTACGTTATAAGATAAAGTACAGCATGTTCTTGTGGACAAATTTTCTAAGAAATATGTCCCTGGGGGGACAAATTTCCTAGGAAATTTTGTCCCGGGAACAGATTTTCGAGGGGGGGCAAATTTCCTGGGACACCGGCTTACCGGACTAGCCATCTCCATGTAATCGCAATTAAACGAAATTACGAAAAGTGACTTTTCGAGAGTTGTTTGTCCGCTCTTTCATTCGTTCTGTTTGTTTGTTTGTTTGTTTGTTTGTTTGTTTGTTTGTTTGTTTGTTTGTTTGTTTGTTTGTTTGTTTGTTTGTTTGTTTGTTTGTTTATTTGTTTGTTTGTTTGTTCATTTTGTTTGTTTGTTTTACTTATTTCTGGTTTACCTTCTCAGTTTACAAGGATGATGTTGCTCGTCTGTGCAAGAAATGCGGAAGCTGCAATAAACAATGTTCTGAAGACCACTGGAGGTCATTAATAATTTTAGTTCCAGTTCGTCTTGGTGGCGAAAACTTGAATCCAATTTACAAACCCTGCGTAAAGGTATGACCGTTTGTAATATACTACACTTGGAACTAAATTTTCCTCCACCTCAACCGCTTCTGTAACGCCGTTTTCTAACCGTAATGGCCCCGGTATATAGAATATAATGAGATGCGCAGTTAAGGCGTTGTTACACAAGGCAATTTTTCTTGCAACTTGCAATGCTATTGTTTCTGAAAAAGCTATTGTTAGTTGCTCTAGGATTTCTGATGTATGCAAGTTGTCTGAAGGGCTGAAATGTAACTACATTACAAACTAGGAGTGTCTGCCATGTACGAGGTGATTTTTCTCGAAACGTACACCTTACAGTCGTTGGCACCTAAGCGTGTACACCACCCGTCAAAACATGTTTTATGTCAACGTCAAAGTTAAATGTGCCAACGACTGTATCGTTGCGTTGCAAGATGAAACCTACACCGCCCATGTTCAAAACATGTTTAAAAATGAAATTGAAAATTGAAAATGAAATTGACACCGTGGGATTGGCAAGACGTGATTGGCTGAGGGCACAAACATGTACGTATCGAAGGGAAACTTAATATGTTTCCAAGGGAAACTTTTATGTTTGACGTTGACATTAGAACATGTTTTGAAGGGCGATGTTTTCGCTTAGGTGCAAACGAGTGTAATGTGAAAGAGAAAACGCAGTGTAGATTTTTGTTGCATTATCTTGAACTTCAATTACCGAGAAAGATGGCGGCGGTACATTTAACCACAATGCCTTGCGACCTCAAATTAGCTCAAATGGATCAGTAAGCAAGAACATTATTCCTAGCAAAGTTGATCGTTTTAAAACCCATATCTTCCAAGAATTCCGAAAGAAACAATATTTACTGTACGCAAATGATTGTGGTTAAATGTACAAGTCACCATCTTTTGCGGTACGGTCAATTGATTCTTGTTATTTTAGGCTCTTTTAACACTAGACTGTTGCATTGGAATTATTGGTGGTCGTCCTAAGCATTCTCTCTACTTCGTTGGTCTTCAAGGTTCGTGTTTTTTATGTGATCTTAATTTAGTAGGCGTACCTTAGTGTTTACTAGTTTCTAGCTAGTTCACAATGTTCTAAGCTATTTTTGCAATATTTCTGTACTAAGAATGTATTCAAATATTTAAAAATTTTCTTTTGGAGAAATGAAATAACTGTCGTGGCAATAGAAGCGTTCCTAAAATATCGTTGCAATATATTCCTCAAGTTGACCAATTTATTTGATGAAAATTATTGCTAACTTCCTGTTTTGAATTTGAATGGTTTCTGGTTTTTAAACAACCCATAAGAAACAGGATTATTTGCCAAACAAATTCAAAGCAGAATTCAAGACAGGAAGTTGTCAACGAATCTTATCAAATGAATTGTTCAACTTGACGAGTAATTTGCAACAATATTTTACGGAACGCTTCTATTGCCACGACAGCAAAAGAAGAGCGAAATTCCTAGCTGCCACGTTTGCTACATTGATAGGATTTATGCTCTCGCGTGGTTTATTTATTTTACTATTTCTATTTCATGCAGAGGACAACCTAATTTACGTTGATCCACATTTTTGTCAACCTTCGGTGGATATGAGCACAGAAGACTTCCCGACTGAGGTAATTCACTTGAACTGTTCAATGGTCATTGCCAGTCCTTCGCGGTTTTTTCTAGCTTTACTAAAGTGTCTATTCAAAAGAAATTACATCAACATATAAACGCGCAAAGATCAATTAGATGTGACATTTCAGGTCTCTTTTTTTAACGTCGAGCGACAGACTGAAATTGTGAGAGGCCTGGAATAAAATGTTTTGCTTGGCCCCAAATCTGGCCCCAAATTATACAGGCACCAAACGGCCGTTTGGCGGAAAACCAAGGCAGATAACACTCACATCGGTCTTCACAATTTTTATAACATCATATAGCAAGGTTGGTCTACTGCCGAAACGTTAAAATAGCATATTTCGATTTGTATAAATGTGTTTCAACACAATCACTTCCTACGCCGAACACTACATTATAAAGCCTCGTATGTAACGACCTTTTAACGTAATGTAAAATAAAGAAACCTACTCGTTTGCTGTCTGCTCTCAAGAAGTGCCCTCGTTCATAAAGATTAAAGAATCCAAGCTCCAGCAGGATTCGTGATAGATAAAGATGAACATTTTCCGCTAGTCCTCTCGCTCGATCCCTATTCTGTGACGTCACCAAAATAAGTTCGAAAGAAAAGAGGACTAGGAACTAATCTGGTGACATTTGTACATGCATAGACTGCATGAAAGACTGGAAGTCTGATTTAAATAGTCCTGTTTGGAGAAAAGTGAGGGGGGTGTTTACATGAGGCCGACCTGAACTTGGAGCGGCCTGAATTTTGCATTTTTGTTTTTGTTTACATGAGGCCTGTCTTGTCCAATATTTATTGTGTCAATTGCCTTACAGCTCGTGACCGCCGGAGAATCATTATTTTATGTGGATTTGACACAAATATCGTTTAAAACAACGAATTGAGTTTGAGTGGTGAAAGTGCTTCGTTCGGTCTAGCAGGCGACCTGAGATTAAGCCGGTGTGAACTGAATCTCAGGCCCATAGGCATACGGGCAATTGTTTCCAGGGGGGCGTTGAACCATTTGCCCAAAAAAATCTCGCAAGTCGCCCAAATTTTTACGAAACAATAGAAAACAAACGATGCTCTTACGATGCACTATTAACATGCTGAAAAACATGTTGCCTAGCACGCGACTCAAATCTACTAATTTATTCTCCAGTGCGACCTTTCGTTTTTCGATACAACTCATACAAGTTTTAATTTAATAACTTTTAAAAGGTCATTAAGTGCTGTGCATGTTGCGTTTTAGAAACTTTAAATTTTCAACTCACTAAGCACTATAACTCTTTGTAATTTATGACATTTGGTCAACAGCGTAAGAGGAGGGGGGGGGGGGGGGAGGGGGAATGCGTGATTGCGTCATTTGGGATTTGACAATCTGGCACCGTACCGACGCGGCAGAATTGACAACAAAGCACGGTTCAGTAAGGACATGAATGCAATTTTTACAAGCCCACTCGGCATTGAAAAATTTAAACATTCTGACAAAAATAAAGCTATATAGTGACTAACTAACAGTAAGGTAATTTATTCCGTTTTAATAGACATAAACAAAGGGGAGTTAAAAAAATGTCTCACCTTATTGATTATCAATAATATTTATCTTTTGAAAAAATGGAAATTTAAAAAAACCCTTTGTCCAAATTTCTCTTGCTGCCCAAAAAATCTAAGATTCCCAAAATTTCGGGGGGCTGCAGCCGCCCCCCTGGCCCATACGCCTATGCTCAGGCCGGTCAACTCTCGCTATTACGGACTCTCGCTATTACGGAATTGCGGACACTTCGTGTGGTCCCCAACAAACATTTTTATTGTTCTACTCTCAGTACAACGGACACCTTGGACGTATTTTTCTCTCGACACATGAAAGGAATGACTTTTTAATTTATCAAGTGACATATTTATATGTTACCGTTGTGTTTTTGGTTTTGGAATAAAAAAAATATTTGAATACAAATTTTTTACTTGTATTTTGACTTGTACTGTGTACTTATGTATTAATTATACTGGCCATTTTAAAACAACAAAAAAACAGTAATACATTGTAGTGACATTTTACAACCTGAAATCGGGATATTTTCATCGCATCCCGCTATTGCGGACTCTCGTTATTACGGACACCACATGACGGTCCCCAGGGTGTCCGCTATAACGAGAGTTGACTGTATAGTAAAAACACTACAACCGACCTGAAATCAGTCGGGCCTGAGTTGATGCGGCCTCATGTAAACACCCCTAGTAACTTAATACTTCCAAAACTTTCACTATTGATTCACTCCGCGAGCATTTTCCGCATGATTTGACGTTATTTCCTGTAACCAACTTCAAAAAAGACAAAATTTGAGTTTCGTAAGCATAGCTTGAAGTTGTTAACGTTTCAGTTGTTTTTGCTGTACATTGTACAATCTGTCGTTGGTAGTCTTCGAGCTTCAACAAAAAGCAAAAAACCAGCTTGTACAGCAAAAACAACTGAAACATTACCAACTTCAAGCTGAAAGCAACCTATACTTACGTAGAGAAACATTTGAATGGGAATTAATTGACGCAATGTTAATGCGACTTGTAGCCGAACAAGTATACTTGTGGCACCATAGTCAATCGAGATATGGTCTGGAAACTCAGCTAAAGTCTTTTGTTCGCCTTTATGCATTTTTGTGCACGGTGCACGGTCACTGAACACATTGTATTTTAGTATAATGAACGAATTGTCCAATAGCAACGTTTCAGTTCAATCACTCAACCGTGCTATTTAAATATTAATAAACATAAAACAAAGAATGTGCACGGTGTAAGGTACGGTTCAACATAAAATCCCAGCTCGTTATAGGCGCTTTGAAGTTTGCCGAGTTTCCAGACCATATCTCGATTGACTATGATGGCACGCGTACAGTTTGACTCGTTCCTATATAGATATAAATATCGTCGCGTCTGGAGCTCAGAATTTTCTGAGTTTGCATGACTACTAACGACAGCTTGTACAGTAAAAACAACTGCAAACTGAAATTTTAGTTGTTAATAATAGTAAGCAATTCCTATTAGAAAGTGTACTCAAAAAGGATTTTACTGCTGTGATATTATAGTGACTCACAAGTGTGTCAGGTTAGCCTATAAGTTGGACGGTGAACCAGATTTTTGACTTGGTAGGGTTTTCTTGGGATTTGGTCACCCTGAAAATTGCGAAAATATTAAGACTCGCTATAGAGTTTGACGGCAGTATTTGCTGTCGAATAATAAGTTTTTATGAATCGGCTGGCCACGCGATTTTGAAATGACTGTCTTACAGAGGCGTTAGGAAGCGGGGGCCAGATGGGGCATTAGCTCTTTAACTTTGCCGTGAAGTGCCCTTTTTGCAGCAGGGCCGCTTTATCCTATGGGCAAAAGGGGCAGCTGCCCTGGGCCCCGCGTGAGCGGGGGGCCCCAGCCCCATGAGAGAAAAAAAGTTTATTACTTGCGAAACGACTCGAGGGATATTTGAATTTTGAGTTTTTAGTATCTGTACAATGTACATACTGAATATATTGTGACGATTAGAAAGTCTATTTCGATATATGCGCTGTGCAAACCTTCCTTCCCGACACACAAGATAGGAGATAGTGAAATTTGCTCTCTATTTCTCTCGAGAAAAGTCTGGGAACTACACTTGGAGTCGGACTCGGAGACCGCCGGAAGTAAACTGGAAACATGACGGCTTCAGTCACATTGAGAACTTTTAATATTTGGAGATGATGACATGTTGTTCTGCCGCCTTGGTAAAACTACCGAAGTTGTCTTGCTAGGTTTTAAACGATTTTTAACCCATTTTCCAAAAATCAGGGGGCCCCATCAAATTTCTCTGCCCCGGGCCCCATAATCTGTTAATGCGGCCCTGAGAAAAGTGCCCTTTGTATAATAAAACATGTGCCTCGAGTGTCCTTTTGAAGCTCTAATCCCCAAACAAAATGCCCTTTTGAAACTGCGCCCCTCAACATCAACTTGCTCCCTACGTCCAGAAGCCTGTAATGTGCATGCGCAGCCTCGTACCCAGGCGCTTTTTGCTTACTACGCCGCCGCGTGTGTATACGCTGATCATGAAGGTTCGTGTTTATGTAACTAGTTATCTTTAATACTGTTACTAGAGAAACTAATAAAATGGGTTTTTGTTTGTTTCTTGTTATGAAATGTTTAGAGTTTCCATTGTGATTCTCCACGCAAGATGCCTCTCAAAAAGATGGATCCATCATGCACAATCGGATTTTATTGCGCAACTAAAATGGACTTCGAGAAATTTTGCCGAAAAGCTACAGAGGTAATCAGTACCTTTTATATAAGTAAGAGAAATTAGGAGAAGAGTCGTGAATATAATTGTAAATTAAACAAGACGCCTACGTACTGGCAAGTCAGGTTCACCTGTGTGAAGTATGTACTATATTCACCCTTCGTTCAGGCTCGGTGCACTTAGCGCAAGTGCGCGGAGCCTGAATCGAAGGGTGAATGTGGTGCATACTTCACGGAGGTGAACATATTTGCGATCAAGAAAGTTGTCAGCCACATCACTGTTAAATAAACTACAAAGTCAGTCAATCAGTTTCGGAATCTACCAACAACGTGCAAGAACACCTTGATCAAAAGGCAAAGCTGTTCACTTTTTGTCCAACTCGATCCAAAAGCGAAAGGAGCAAAGAACTTACAACATGCCTCACGGTCTCCCTCCGTCACACGGCTAACAACTCACCGGAAGTATGAATAGTAGCGGAAGTAAAATGTGCAAAAATGCAAAATCGTGACACTCAAAAAAGGGGGGGGGGCAATACCGAGCCGAAACCTTAGACTCGGCCTACCACAGGTAGCCCCAGTAATAACAAAAAGAATAGAATGGTGAGAGGTAAACCTATCTTGATGTCCCCTATGGGAGGCCAAGGGCTCAACTAGGATTTTATGGGGGCATGCCCTCCCAGGGAAAGTTTTGAATTTTGGGTTTCTAAAACGGCTTTTCTTGCATTCTGAGAACACTTTTGACCAAAATATAAAGATTTTAAATCGCATGGTTTAGGCATCAGAAAGAGTAGAAAGCATCCCCGAAAAATGGGGTGGGTCGTACCCCCCGACTACCCCCTCGTTGCGCGCCTGCGGGAGGCATGGGTGGCACAAACTGTTCGCGCGCTGCCTCTCACTGCTGAAGTTAAGCTCGGTGGGGTTAGTACCTGGACGGGTGACCGCTTTAGCTTGATGTGAGTAGAGTTGGTTCTCTTCTGTGCTTGAGGGTTTTTCACCGGGTGCTCCAGTTTTCCTCCCACAGCAAAGTCAATACTTATATCTCACGACTCCGTCGGCGTTTGCTGCAGTGATTAGACGATCTTAATAGATTAAGGGGGTGATTAGATGAACCGGGCTGGCCCGGTTAACCCGGATGAGTTTTATTAATTGCGATTGCATGGAGCGGGCTAGCCCGGTAAAGGCGGGATGAGTTTTGAATTGGCGTGGATGATTTCAGGCCGAAATTCGCAATTATCAAGTAAATAAGGGCAAAGTTACGTTACCTGATGAGTTGTACGTATACATGTAGTGCATGTGGTACGTTTGCGTATACATGTAGTGCATGTGGTACGTTTGCGTATACATGTAGTGCGTGTGGTACGTTTTACTTCAGTTTTACACTAATTAGTCCATCATTTATGTGGATGCAATCTTTTGTAAGCCCATCGTTAATAAAAAGATTGTTATAGTCTTAGCTAACCCACGAAAGCGTCTTCACGAAGACTAATTAATTTATTAAGTCTTCAGTCGCTATGATCACGAAACACCGGCGAACAACGTTTTGATGTTATATATCATACACGAGGAGGAGTGTTTCATCAGGATTTCCAAACACCGAGACTTTTGTTGAAAAACTTTTGTTGAAATTCGGTTCATGAATTATTAATGAATTTGAGAAGTTCTATTTCAGTTCCTTTCAACACTATTTATTCACACAGTCATGTATGGGCGAACGCGTATCGAAGCGAGTTCAATAGTTTTTCAGCCCGGTTTGCCGGGACGAAACGATTACATGGACATTTTCATCCCGGTTAACCGGGCTAGCCCGCTCGCCATGTAACCGAAACGTTGAAAAAACATACAATTTATATATAGGACGCGGGCTATAGCCCTTGTTTACCGAGCTGGCCCGGCTAACCGCTCCATGTAATTACCCCCTAAATATAATCGTTAATTATACATATCGTGATTAAATCATTGAAGTTTTGTATCACCTCAGGTTGTAAAGCCTCCGATGCAAAAAGGAAGTTATCCAATGTTTATTGTTGCTTCTGGAAATTGCAGTAAAGTAATGCCAACTTCCGACAATCTCGTCTCTTCCCTATCCT
Source organism: Paragorgia papillata (assembly GCA_035771165.1). Classification (NCBI taxonomy): domain Eukaryota; kingdom Metazoa; phylum Cnidaria; class Anthozoa; order Scleralcyonacea; family Coralliidae; genus Paragorgia; species Paragorgia papillata. The sequence continues at coordinate 4,960,531 of JAWNZC010000011.1, read as the reverse complement.
TTTCGGAGAGCCAAAGTAATTCAACGTCAGAATTTCCAGAATCAAGCAAGGATGTTTACAGGAATGGAGAAAAGTACTTGGTGCAAGAAGTAGGTGGTGAGAATCTGGCGCTTGGTGATGGGCCCGCCGAAGATTACGTCGTTTTGGGTTCAGTTGAAACTGAATGGACCGACTGATGGATGTCTCTGCATGACGCTGAAGATTTTAATAAGGTTTTTTAAGCAAATTTTATTGAATTGATGAGAAGAAAAATATTTAATGATCAAAAAAGCCGGTCTGAAGGGAGACACCGTAAGAAAAATTTCACATGTCATTTCACATTGGAATGTGTAAACTATATCAGGATCACATGAAGGTAACAAAAAATCAACAAAAATCACAATTTTCGATATATGACGTTCTGATAATTAACCTACTTAATTATTAAGGTAATCCACCTAACTAGAACAATGTTTTTATGACAACATTACTAATTCTGGCAAAACACAATCCTATCATCCGACATCTTGTTTCAATACTGTGCCAAATTAACGTGCATGGAAGTTAGTGACGTCACAAGCTGGGTAAATATTGTAAAATGACAGATTGCTGATAGCCGAGTGCTTCCCATGCTTTCGAAAGTGTTGAATAGCGCAATGATCAATCTCGTTCCCAGAGCCCACGTTCCCCACCCGGGAAACGAGAGACTCTGGGATAATCCGTTCACGCCGTCACAGGATTCTTGTTATCCGGAAGAAGAGTTATATAGAGTTCACTGTGTTCATCAGCCAATGAAATATCGATGTGAAACGGATTATCCCAGAGTCTCTCGTTTCCCGGGTGGGGAACGTGGGCTCTGGGAACGGGATTGCGCAATGATGTGAAACCGACATTCACTAAAAACGAACTTCAGACATGTATATACATTATAGTGGAATATAAAGCGTAATCCCGTAGGATTTTCGTGCTAAAGTTGATTTCACAGTTTCTTTTTTCACTTGACTATATGTCAAACTATCAGAAAATGATAGGGTTAAAATTTTCGACCTTCCGATATACAGGGGGGGTCGAGGGGTCGGAGACATGGCTAATAGGAGTGACTCGAAGACCTTTCCTGATCCTAGCCCAAATAGTGTGGTATGAAGTGTCATCAAAACAGTTTTCGTATGATTTGCATGCTGAAGTTGATTTTTGTTTCTTTTTTCAGTTTTTTTTAGTTGACTAGGCTTTAAACTATTAGAAAATGGAGTTCAAATTTTCCAAGCTTTCAACCCCCCTGTATGTCGAGAAGTCGAAAATTCCAACCCCATTATTTTCTGATAGTTCAGATTCTTCTAGTCAACTCAAAAAAGAAACAAAAATCAACTTTGGCACGCAAATCCTACGGAGCTGTTTGCATAACACTTCATACCACACTATTACATATCGTTATAACTAAGTAAACATTTTGCTTTACCCAGCTTGTGACGTCAGATGCATATCAAAAAATTGCCCAAGATGGCGGATGACAAGATTGTTTGTTTGTTTTTTGTTGAAATTGGCGATAATGTTGTTCCCAAGAATCGTTCATAACGTCATGACTTGAAAATAATTTTTTTTATTGCCATTACCCTTGAAAACATCGCATAGTTCAATTTATTATATAAAATAGAGTGTTCTATTGATTTTTCCGCCACTAATAAAAGTGATAATCTCACATGTGCGATTATTTATGATAATCGCACATGTGACGATTATCGCTGAATCAGCATGATAGTTTAATGCAATTTTTGCAAGGCAATAGGACAATTTTTTTATATAATAAACAGAGCAATACATGGATGCTTGGATATATGAAATTTATTTCTCGTGTTGAACAGGATATGTCACTCGTTCGCTTCGCTCACTCGTGAGATATCCTGGTCAACACTCGAAACTGATAAATTTCATATTTCCGCACATCCATGTATTATTCTCTTTTTAATGTAAAGTTATAATTGCCGCCAATTGACTTAATTAATAGACAATATAAGTAGCCGAAATTAATATATATTTTTTATTTACACTACTGATCCAAGATTCGTCGCAAATTTTGAAATAAAAATTGTTTGAATTGAAATGGAAAAGTACGAATTTAATTTCTAAATTAAATACGACGTTTGTGTGAGATGTAATAAAATAGCGTTTATTAAAATATATTTAAAAAATCAAAATTCATTTCACATATGTTTTCGTTTTCCATATGATATTAGTCGTTGGAAATATGAAAACCTGATTTAGTTGCGAAGTGGCATGCGAAATTTTTGTTGGGGTGTTCTCTCGCTTTGTTTGACCATGCACGTTGTGTGGCAGAAAAATTACCAACACTGATGGTGTCTTGTATCTAAAAATCCCAAGTTACTGTTGACTCAAGTGATTAATAAAAGCAACATCTATTCGAACCTTGTACCCAGGCTCTTTACTCGGCGCTTGCAACATGTTTTGCTCGCTCCGGCGAGTTGCGAGCGGAGAGTAAAGAGCCTGGGTACGAGATTGCATCCATTCATACATAAGGGCCATTCAAACGGGGGGAAATAAGTCGCGACTTCATTAAGACGCGTCTTATTTAAGTCGCGAATACACTTGTGTAAACGGTTAATATTCTAATAAGTCACGACTTATTTTGGACTAGCTTTCAACCCTGTTCTTACTTTGGTCACGAACAAATTGACCATTTATGCGAGTGTGTTCGCGAGTTAAATAGGACGCGTCTTAATTAAGTCGCGACTTATTTTCTCTCGTTTAAACGGCCCTATTTTATCTGGATGCACCGGAACTTGGTTCCGGCTATATAGTTCTGTCCAGAACTCAGATTTTTATAAGTTTCCGCGTTCCGGCCGCCGAACTGGTCAACATTTTTGAAATAAAGAAATTTCTGAAATAAAGTTGCGTAGGACCTTTGTTTTAATAAGAAGAGAAAAACATCTACATAACATTATAACTAATTATTACTTTTATAAGAATTTTAAGAAATGTCATATATCGACGATTGTCTGCAGTTTACTCAAAGTTTTTCGACAATCTTCAAGATATAAAAATTTAAATAAAATGTATTTTTACCGAAATGAAAGTAAAATTTAAAACAAAAGAGTGTTTCCAGTGCATTCCCTAAGATTTTAATATCAGCTTTTATATTTCTACATTTTGGTCCACCTCCCTAACTTGATCGCCTTGTAAGGCTTGTCTAATCCATAGTGCTTTGAACTATATTCTAAGGACTATATGTCTAATCTAAATAACACGCATGCATGGATTGGATTTGAAATGTCTTGAAACTTAACTAATAACTTAATTACTTAACTTAACTTAATGTCTTGAAGGAAATTGTACTGGTTTTGGGATAACTAGCGTTTTTATCCAATGCAATTACTGATTAAGTCTTGTTTTGCTTTCTTTTCAAATTATTGCATTTTACCAGAATAATTCTATACTGTAATATACTCTGTAATGTAAATCCCCGAGCCCGGGTGAGGGTGCTAATCTCGACACACGTGGAGTCCACTTTTACACGCAAAATTAGACGCGAGTGCGAGTGGCACCTCATAAATGGATGGGGGGCATTTATTTTGGGACACCCTGTACATTGTTAGCAAACTCTAGTAACACAAGTCACCTGACTACAATTATCAATAATGAACTATTAGAAACCTCAAATTGGGCAAACAATAACACAATGATATTGAATGGCAAAAAAACTAAATCAATGGCAATACAGTGAAACCTGAGTTTTGCGACCACCCCAGGTGCCACGTAAAAGTGGTCGTTAAGGACAGGTGGTCGTTCAGACAGGTAGTGATGTGACGTCATAGCAGCCATTTTGGCAGCGCCGCGACTCGTACTGTCGTTCACTTCAGTTTTTGCGCTGTGTTTTGTTACGTTTCAGATTCAATTTTTGCGCTGGTTTGGTCTTGTTAAAAGCTCTTGGCTTTATTTACGATCTTCCAGTAGTATTTTTTAGATGTGAACACTCAGTTTTGTCACTTTCCTTTCCAAGTTAAAAAGCCGTTGTAAAATATACAAACTTGTCACGGTAAACGATCGTCAAGATCAACTTGTCTAAAGTTAACAAATATTACTCATGGTTTTGGATTGTTCAGTCATTGTATTAACTCTCAAACATCAACTAAAAAGTATTTGGCTTTGGCAAAACAAGACTAAAATGCGGTAACACGGCAATTGAGCAACACTTCCGGTTTCTTGTTTTCGCATGTGGTCGCATTCGCGTTTGTTTACTATGAAAAAACGGGTATTTCTTTAACGTATTTCGGCAGTTTTACGTTAAATTGGTCGCTCATAACAGGTAAATATCTTGTTTGGGACACAAAAAACCGGTCATTGGTCGCGTAAGGCAGGTGGTCGCTCATTGCAGGTATATTTCAACTACAAATCGTCCGTGCCAGAAAAAGTGGTAGTATATGACAGGTGGTCGTAAAACATGGGGGTCGCAAAACTCAGGTTTCACTGTATACTCTAAAAAAAAATACACTGATAACCTGAAAATGCAATATCAACTACAAAACAAAAATATAGAAGAAGTAAAGAGTGCAAAATTACTAGGGATTTACTTTGACTCACATTTACAATGGGAGCCACATGTTTCCTATATCCACAAAATAATATCAAGTCCATTGTATTTATTGAAAAGACTTAGAGATTATTTGCCGATTGAAGCACGAAAAACTTATTATTCTGCATTAATTTATCCTCATTTATTATACTGCTCAACACTTTGGGGCAATTGTTCAAATGAACTTTTGCATGACATATTAAAACTTCAAAAGAGAGCAGCACGTATAATATATGGAGTATTCTATGATACACCATCAGTAAACCTATTTCGACATTTATAGCATTATCAAAATGAAAAAAATATTGTTTGTTTTTTGTGCATTAAAGAAAATGGCATGCACCTGTAGAGGTATCACTATTGTTAATGGTGTAATTAATATTTCAACACGGTCTTCACAAACTGTACCCTGGGTGCCAGAGGTTCTTCCACGCTCGTAGGGACAATGGGGATACGGGAGGACGCCAGGTTGGCCCCTCCCACTTTACCGCCTGACTTCCTCGGGTGTCCCCGTTATCCTCCACGAGCACAAACTGATATTAAAGTAGAAAAAGTAAAAACCGAAAAATCCAAATCTAAAATAACCTACAGCGGAGCTACTCTCTATAATTCGCTTCCAATATTCCTAAAAGAAATTGAAAATTATTCTTATACCACATTCAAATACAAACTGAAAGAATTTTTTCTGACAATGGTTGATGAGGTCGGATCATCTAGTACCCTGGGTGCCAGAGATTTTTCGACGCTCGTGGGGGATAACGGGGACACACGAGGAAGCCAGGCGGTAATTTACCGCCTGGCGTCCTCCAGTATCCCCATTGTCCCTACGAACGTGGAAGAACCTCTGGCACCCAGGGTAATCATCAAGAGGACCTTTCCTGCAATAAATGTAAACATATTAGGTTTTTAGACGTTCTCTGGTTTAAAATATTTATTTAAGTTACAAGCTTTCGACTGCCAGTCTGCAGTCTTCGACGGGTGAATTACAATGAAAAGAGTGATATGTCAGTGGTTTACAGATAGTATAGTGACATGCAAGTGACAGTTCCGCCTACATATAGGTTTATGACTAAATTTAGATGTTTGTGATATTTAGAGTTTTTTAATAAGAAAGCGGTATTGTTCGCGCAAATGTTTAGAATTATTATCCGAATTGTTTGTGCTTGCGGTGTGCCATGATTCTAATGTTGTTCTATGCCGATAGTTGCCATTGTCAATAATTTTACTGTTTTTAAAGTCCATTTGATGATTTTTTGACCAAGCATGTTTGGCGATGTTGGATCCACTTTTACATTGCTCTACATTTCTTTTGTGTTCTTTTCTCCTAGTGTTGAAGGCTCTGCCTGTCTCACCAATGTAGCTCCACGAGCAATCCGAGCAATTAATACGATAAACTACATTAGTCTGATCTTCGGGTGATGGTCTGTCCTTAACTGAAGGAAACATTTGTTCTAGTGTGCGGAGAGGTTTTGTTGTAATACGGATGTCGTATGGTTTAAGGAGTCGTTTTAAGGGTTCTGTTAGGCCTTTAATGTACGGAAGGACAGCATAGTTGTAGTTCGTCTTTAGTTCCACATTTTCAAAAAATGTTTTTACTAATTCCTCGGGTGATGGTATCCTATCTTGCCTCGTAACTCGTTTTCGTTCAACTTCCTGTAGGAATTTCTTAGGGTATCCATTCGACATTAAGGCATTGGTTACATGTTTGCGTTCTTGTTGTTTTCCTTCGTTGGTGTTAGGTAATGTTGATGCCCTGTGTAAAAGAGTTTGTGCTGTGCTAACTTTGTGTTGTTTGTCGTCGTGTGAGTGATAGTCTAAGTATCTGTCAGTATGTGTAGGTTTACGGTAAACGTCAATAGAAAGGGATCCATTGTTGCGTGTTACTAAGGTATCAAGAAATGAGAGTTTTTCGTCATGTTCATGTTCTATGGTAAAATTAATGTGTGGGTCGATGGAATTAAGTAAGTTGTGGAAATCAGTTAACGCATGTTTTTTGATGATGGAGAAAACGTCATCAACATATCGAAACCATTTCTTAGGTGGTGAAATTGATTGGTTGAGTGCTAAATCCTCAATTTCCTCCATGCATAGGTTTGCCACAATGGGACTATAAACAGGACTGCCCATAGCACAACCGTGAATTTGTTTGTACGTCTGCTTGTTGTAGTTAAAGTAGCTGTTTGAAAGTGTAAATCGTAAAAGTTTAATGATGTCGTCAATGTTTAACTATCGTCAATCTACAACTATGCTGTCCTTCCGTACATTAAAGGCCTAACAGAACCCTTAAAACGACTCCTTAAACCATACGACATCCGTATTACAACAAAACCTCTCCGCACACTAGAACAAATGTTTCCTTCGGTTAAGGACAGACCATCACCCGAAGATCAGACTAATGTAGTTTATCGTATTAATTGCTCGGATTGCTCGTGGAGCTACATTGGTGAGACAGGCAGAGCCTTCAACACTAGGAGAAAAGAACACAAAAGAAATGTAGAGCAATGTAAAAGTGGATCCAACGTCGCCAAACATGCTTGGTCAAAAAATCATCAAATAGTCTTTAAAAACAGTAAAATTATTGACAATGGCAACTATCGGCATAGAACAACATTAGAATCATGGCACACCGCAAGCACAAACAATTCGGATAATAATTCTAAACATTTGCCCGAACAATACCGCTTTCTTATTAAAAAACTCTAAATATCACAAACATCTAAATTTAGTCATAAACCTATATGTAGGCGGAACTGTCACTTGCATGTCACTATACTATCTGTTTGTCTCTATATGTAATTGTAAACCACTGACATATCACTCTTTTCATTGTAATTCACCCGTCGAAGACTGCAGACTGGCAGTCGAAAGCTTGTAACTTAAATAAATATTTTAAACCAGAGAACGTCTAAAAACCTAATATGAATAATCCTGGTTTCGCTTCTAACATCTTTAAATGTAAACATGTTGTCCGATGTAATTGTAACTCGATGTAATTGTATTAAACTTGTTTTAAAAACTGTAAATAGATTAGTTATCATTAGTTGTATATATTTTTGTGAGGGCCATCGTTGATAATGCTGGTAAAGATGTCACCCTTCTTTTTCAAATGATTAATAAATAAATAATAAATAAATGTTTTTGTTCAAAAACAATAACATATTAACGTTCTGCGGTTTTAGCGCTACCGATTGGGATTGATGGAAACTAGTTCTCCTGCTTCAGAGAAGAACTTGTTTTCACCTTCGTTCCATCAATTCATTCCCGAACCCGAACATTGAGGGTATTCTCTTTGTGATGACCATGCACTTCAAACGCGGTATCGAATGATCGATATATACAGTACCGACATATCGAATGATCGATACCGACATATCGAATGATCGATACCCACAGTATCGGTATCGCCCATCACTTCCTGAGTCTGACCATGATCTGACTAATTTATTTCATGAAAGTTGTTGGAATTAAACTTTCTGCTTTGAATTTGGTTGGTTTAACCAAGAAGAAATATACTCAAATAGTATTCAAAGCACGAAGTTGTTCAACAAACTTCATTTCTGGCCGGTTAAACTTTGCCCGGTGTATATAGGTTTTTATTTTTACAAAAATATGGAAAATTTTGTTTTTAAAGTTTCAATTGAGGAATAAGATTTTAAAAAAGGAGAAGGAAGAATTAGGAGCGTGTCGAGTCGAGAGGCATTGGATTCAGTCTCATAGTTATACTAATTATATTTTATACTAACTATACAGAGTTGCGCACATCCGCAAGTGATCGTTTTATAAGACGCTCGAGTCTGAAGTGTCCTTAGAAATCAAATGCGTGGGTAATGTGCGTCACATGTAATAATTAGGGTAAAGTCACAGAATAATGTGTCCATCCGTGTCCGACGTTCTAGTTTCCTTTAGGGAACACTTACGAACAAAATTCCTGAATTCGCACGAAACAAACGTTTATATACGAGTCGAGATTCGTCTTTGACTTGATAGTGCCAGAAAATTAACGGAGAACTTCCTACTTTTGTCACTGGAGAAGATAAGCCTTTTGACTTAATACCGGTATATTGGCTATGCAATATTTTAAACCCTCTTTAAATAAAGTTGATTTGATTTGATTTGATTTGTCACTGGTCTCAGTTTGAGAGTATAAACAATTAAACAATAACGGCATAACCAAGTCCATAGAGAAAACAATGATCAAATTTCATGAAAGCATTTAGTGTTGTGCTGACTGCAAGTTCTTTGTCAGAAAATGTGTGTTAGTAATAATTACTGTTCTTGACGGGTAAACCCAACTGAAAACTTTCGAGCCACGACGTACGCGCCCCTGGCTACGTAAAACGAAAAGTAAACTGTTTATGAATTATTCAGTGTTGAAGCTACGGGTTTCAATTTTGCCAAAAATGTTACACAAACGACTATAAACCTATAATATTAAAACGAATCTAAATTATCCTCACAAAACATATTGGTGGAATATGGCGGCCCGTGACCCAAGCTGTCTTATTTTTCAGTCGTCAGACTCGTAACCTGCGCCGCAGACATCCTGATATAAACCGAGTAAACCCCACAGACTCGTGGGGCTCGCCACCGCGGTGATTCATCAGTCACCCGCTATGACTGCATAATAAAGTATCACCCTGTCAAAATGTTGTTTGCGTGAATAGCGTCAAAATGTTCTCGTCTTTACTAGCTGAAGTTTTCGTAAAATAATTTGCTCAGCATTAATTTTCCATATTTTCCAAAGAAAATAACAATGTTTCTGTTGTTTTAATCCGCATAAATTAGCCGGCCGGATCCACTAATTAAAATGACAAATTCGGCATGATTTGAGCGCCAGTAGCCCGCGACTGCAGGTGACATTTAAAGTTTTCGCGCACCACGTGAGGGTGATTGGCCAATAAGAATGATCGAGACTAAAGCACGCCGTACTTATTGCCTGCGACCTGCGTTGAGTTCGTCTTGAGAGAGTAGAGGAGGTACGTTGAAGTGTTTTTAACATTAATTTTAACACGTGGAGATTTCTGTTTTACTTTAGGATAAGTCTTGGGATGACTGACGTATTATCTGTGTTGTTTCTTTTAAGAATACTTCACTCCCAAACACGAGAACATTGTAAATCTCGCCAACAAGAATTTACAAAATGTCTGACGATTGGGATGAAGGATGTGGTGTATCCGTTGATAGCGCAGTAAGTGTATTTATAAGATGAGAATCTCTTTGTCAAACTAGTGGTGGTTGTCTTAAAGTTTTTACGACATGATGTTAATTTTTTGTTTCTTTTATTAGCCCGTAAACGGCGGTAGTTTCGGTTCAGACACTTCTCACGGTTTGGGAAGTAAACGAAGCTTCGGTGGGGGGAGAGACGAAAATTCTGGAAGTAGTGGTGGAAGGAGAGGTGGATTTGGTGGTGGCAGCAGCTCTGATCAAAATGGATTTGACAGTAACTCTGGTGGAGGTTTTGGGGGTGGTCGAGGAAGAAGAGGTGGCTTTGGTAGGGGGGGTGGGGGGTTTGGGAAACAAGACAGCTCTGATCAAAATGGATTTGATGATTCCAGTGGTGGTGGTGGTGGTGGACGTGGAAGTGGAAGAAGAGGTGGTTTTGGAAGTAGCAATGATGGAGCATCTGATGAAAATAGTTTTGGTGGTGACAGTGGTGGTCGAAGAGGATTTGGTCGTGGTAGAGGAGGTGGATTCAGTGGTGGGGGGGATGGAGAAGATGCTGGTGGACAGGGGGGTGGGTTTAGGGAAAGTCGGGGTCGAGGACGAAGAAATAGCAGTGGATCTGGAGAAGGTGGAGGGTTTGGAGGAGGATTCGACAATGATAATGCTGGTAAGTTTATTACTTTTCATTACGGTAATGATTCTTAAATTAATGAACAGTTAAACTGTTTTTAATTGTTGTCATTTGTTGTTGTTAATAGTGTCTTTGTTACAATAGTCATTACAAATTATAATATAGCTATTAATGGTATATGAGCTATCTTGCAATCTGATTGGCTGCATTACTAACTGTATATCAGCTCGTATACAGCGAGTAGTGAAAAATAAAATGCTGTTGTAGTTTTCTTAAACTATTGCAGATCAAACTGGCTCGTTTTTTTCAATGTCTAGCTCAGAAAAACTTGAGCTAAGAAGGGGAAACTAACATTTAACACAAAATACACGACCCAAATGCACAATTTACAAAGTTAAGATGGTAAATCCACTTTAAAAACCGTCTTAAGAGTTTACAAAACCCGATTTGTCAGGTTGACAATGTTTTGTCAGACAAATTAAAATCCACAAAAATTTAACTAAAAACACATATTTATGAGTACAACCATTATTATTACTCAGCAAAGTGGGTTTTTGAAGTAATACATGTATCGTATTTTCTGGGTGATAACCCGCACGGCATATAACCCACACAGCAACAAAAATGTCACTTTTGGAAAAATAAATCAGCATATTACCCACACCATCGGATAACCCGCAGCTGCTAATAATAGGTTTGGGCAAGGGAGCACGCCAGACTGACTTGTATTTCTTCTTTGTTTGGCGTTCCTTCATTTATATTCAGTCATTTTGAATAATGCAGTATATATCATTAGCGTATCGCAGGCGCAGGCTATGGGGCCGAAGGAAACCCGAGCACATTCCGAAAATGAAATAACCGGGCCGTAGCCCATGCCTGTGATTCGCTAATGAATATACTGCATTATTCAAAATGGCTGAATATAATAAATAAAGGAACACCGAACAAAGAAGAAGAAATACAGGTCAGTCTGGCATGCTCCCTTGGTTTGGGACCACAAAATTTAAAAAAAGTACAGTACCAGTAGTTGAAAGATGAAAGTAGAATCCTTGGTCTCCAGTCTTTGTGATGGCGTTGTCTTAAGGATTCAACAGATCACCTGCACCACCCTATTACCTGCACTAATTATGTTTCCTAGCAAAATTAAGCGATAACCTGCGGCTTATCGCCCAGAAAATATGGTAAATCATTATGGATAAAAACTTGTACTTTTGTGTATTGACGTGTTTTTGGCTTTCAAAATATTGGTCCACTCCCTGAGTTCTCTCTAAAATACAATGTATATACTATGTGAGATTCAATTGGTTAATGAGCCAGACATGTGTCATATATAGTAACTACAGCACTGCCTGCCATTATTTTTATCTTTTGTTGTTTATTTAATACCTGCTGTAGGTCAACTATGCTTAAAGTGCAAACTCTTTGGAAGTTTGTTTAGGTTTGAAAAGTGCTGTTTCCCAATTTAGTTAGTTATATTTATACAGCAGTTAGTGGCTTTATTTAGTGAGAGATTACACTTGACAATATTTACACGAGGTCGATTTAAAAAGGTAAACAAACCAGTCAAATAGTTCACGCTATGTTTGCAAAATTGCAATCATAATCAAAACAATGAAAATATGAAATGTGTACATCACGAGATCAGTAAAATCTGATTAGCTAATGTGACCAAGTTCTGACCAACACTCTAACAATTAAAATTAAAAACAAACTATAAAATTCAACTCGCAAACACATAACCAAGTGAATACGTAACAAATGGATGTTTTAAATAAAAAAATATAAGATATGTATTAAAGTTGAGGTATACCTTTTAAGAAACTCAATATTTGAAGAAATGCTAAATCAGAATATTTATTTTTTATCAGATCAAACTAGGCACACCACATGTATCTTTGTGCTTGATCAAGTGCCTTTCCAGGCAAGTCCTGAGTCCTGGCATGCTGAAATATTATGACTGCTAACATACATGTTTTGGCTTTTTTTAAACTAGATGGAGAGGAAAAACCAGCTAGAGTTACATATATTCCTCCTGCACCACCAGAGGAAGAAGAAGAAATCTTCAAGACGATACAACAAGGCATTAACTTTGACAACTATGACAGTATTGCTGTTGAGATAACTGGACGAGAACCAATCAAACCTATTACCTCATTTGAAGAGGCTGCTTTATATGATACATTTAAAGCAAATGTTAAGAAAGCGAAGTATGTGAAACCAACACCAGTACAAAAATATTCTATTCCTGCTATCTTAGCTGGACGTGACCTGATGGCCTGTGCCCAGACTGGTTCCGGAAAAACGGTAAGTTTTAGAGGTACATGTATGTATTTTAAAACATGTTTATTTAAGTACTTACTAATTGCTATGCTGTATTAGTGTTGGTTCAAAATAAATTAACAAATGAAGAAATGAGGCCAAACAAAATAATTACAAATTTTCTAGTAACAAGCTGAAAATAATTCAGGTTGGTAGGTTGGAAAATAATTTCATTTTGACTACTTTTTTTTTTAATAAGATCAAATATCAACTCCGCTTTAGTTCTTTGCTGATTCATACAACATTTTTAGTGACTTACATTGAATTTCCATGTGATTTTACATTAATTTAAACACAATCATTAATTGTGAAGTTCTTGGTTTTCCATCCTTGTACAAATACTGCCAATGAACATGAACTAACAATTTAATGAACATGATTTGTGCTGTGATTTACCAGCAAATTGTAAATTATTATATGGGAATCAAAGAAGTTTGCAAGTGGCTTTCTCAAACTCATCAATAATAACTTGTCAATAATGAACGTATATCACATGCATGAGTTTTGATACCAATGAAAACCTGTAGGAAACTTCCTAGTGAACTGGATAACATTTTCTTATTCTACATATTGAAATCAATGAAGAAAACACTGCAAATCATGATGCAAATACTCATTTGAGAAGCAAGATCAAACACTCGTCTATCGTGTTTCATCAGGGGACTCCAAATATTCGAAAACAATAAAAACCTCAGCTGGGCTATGCCCTTGGTTTTCGTTTGTTTTCTCGTGTTTGGAACCTGTGATAAAACACTCAAACTTGTGTTTGATCTATTACATGAAGGCTCGTATTTATTTTATAGCATGAACTACTGTAAGCAAACTACATGTTAACCCGAGTATCAATCTCTCTTGAAAGAGAGCCTGATACAAATCATTGATTCTTCCCTTCCACCCTCTATTCATGTCACATGCCATAGCCAATAAAAATCACTTCCTGTTTTGAATAGCATGTGTCTATAAAAACCGAATGAATTTAACAAAATATTTAAAATCTATAACCAAATTGAACCTCGAAAAATTCATTGCTTGTGAATAAACATCTTCAAACACACGTTTATTCAGTTCTCAAGTTATATATCATACGCGAGGAGGAGTGTTTCATCAGGATTTCCAAACACCGAGACTTTTGTTGAAAACCAAGGTGAAACTGAGCTTTTTGAACAAATTTCGAGGTGTTTGGAAATCCTGATGAAACAATCTTCCGAGTGTATGATATAGCTTCTCAAACAAATCAGTATTTTAAGAGAAAATCGAGGTGAAAGTTGGCTTAATTTATGTAATTTCTTCCTTCGATATCAAAACCTCCGTCTCGGTACTGATTTCCTTTGTTTTTGGTTCATGAATTATTAATGAATTTGAGAAGTAATCTTTCAAAGTGGCAATGCCGTAGTAAAATCTAGTACTGTATACTGCAATGAACCAGCAATTTGTTGCAATTAGGGAAATTATTTATATGATTGGGATTCGGGAACCACCAAATATTTGATTACAACAATTCTCAAATATATTCCCAGATATTTTAATTAAATGCACAACGCCAATTCCGATTTTCCGAATAGCCACAACATTTTAAATGTTTTCACCAAAAGTTTTGATGTTTCACCCCATTTCAACAACTGCTTTAGCTTGGTGACGAGATAATATAATAATACTGGGTTTTATTTGAATATACATGAAAAAGGCAACCTTAATTGTCATGTATTTACATACTGTAGGTAAAAATATTTATACTAAAACTATTAAAACTATTATTTAAGTCTCACTTTGTCTACTATGCGTGTATCTAATAAAACAAGTAAAAACATTAAAAACTACTATTATATTTATCAATTGCATAGACAAGTGGGCTATTCTTTAGACGGACTGTCCTACATTTAAAATTGTAAAGTTTACTATCATCGTATCTCGTCTCTATTCCGTATATTTCCCACTTTTTCAGGTAATAAATAATGTAACTTATGCGACGGAGAAGACATTCTCCTAATTAATTCTATGCAGTGCGTTACCCGTCTTTCTTTTAGAGAAAGTAATTTAAATGCTGCTAATGCGTCTTCATAGCTTAGGGCCGGGGCAATAATCCTTAGAGCACGTTTTTGAATCCTTTCAATATCTTGACTCTGTGATGACGTTAGACCTCCATGCCACAATATGTCGCCATATTCCAATACCGATCGAATCACTGAGCAATAAAACGTTAATAGGTCTCTCGCTGGTGCTCCATATTTCTTTAGCACTTTTAAAAAATAGAGACGTTTCCTCCCTTTCTTAACAATGGTTAAAAATGGTGGGAGTTAAATGGTTAATAGCATGAGTTAATACAGTATACTGAAATGACTGGAAGCATGCCAAATGCGCCTTTTCCATTCTCAAACAAGTCGGTATGAATGCTACGTTAATAGGAGTTTGGCAAACTACAATCAGTGGCAAAATACCTTGGGACATCTCGCATTGTTGGTACTTACCTAATATTTCTTTCAATTATTTTGGTAGTAAAGTATATCCCTCCCTCCCCCTCCCTATTCAATGTTGAATTTAAAGTAAGGAAGTCAGTGAACGTTGAAACGAATGCCTGAAGAGTCACCAACATTGAACAGGGGGGCCGGGGGATACTTGTAGTGGAAAATATTGTCCTTTAGGTTGAAGTGTCCCAACACTTTTGTCACTGATTATAGATACATACAGCTAGAAGGAACTTCGTATTAAGTCTCTTTTATTTAAATTTACTCATTTCAAAATCTAAATCTGCAAAAATATGAGGGGGAAAAAATTCAGGTTGGTCGGAAACACATTTTTTGTTAGTCCTGAACAGAGATCCTGCTTACTGTACAGTATTTTCTATTTTTCTTTTAAATAGTTGTTGTATAGTTGTTGGGGGAGGCTCAACAGAATTTTAACTGCTAGTTAGACAAGGTAGTTGTTCAATCTCCCTTAGACGAGTAAAATCGTCCAACATTAGGCAGTGTAAAATATTAAAGGGGCCATTTTTGGTTGGCTTTATAAAGGCAGCAATGGGTTAATGGTGTATGATGGCATAGTGGTCTGGTGTAATTTTTCCATAGTTACTGTGTAGAAAACCGCTTTTAACCAATCACTGTGTGTTTTTAAAATGCTATTTTATAAATGTACATGTACCGTAACAGCGTTTTCATAAGATAGAATGTTCCCAGTATAATACATGTAGATGTGTAAATTTATTTAAAGTGTAAATTTATTTAAAGTTGTTCTTTTATGAAAATATTGTTCGTAATGTTGCTGCATAATCTTAAAGATATTATGGTAGTTGGTAATTGTGCAAAGTTTTATTTTGAAATTCTCTAAAACGAAGTTGTATTTTACATGCGAGGTTTTTATTTTGGAGTGCCGCCATTAAAGTGGCTGAGCTTGAGAAGAATGAGTTGAGGAGAACTTATGACGTCATAGATTCAACAAAAACAAAAGATCATTGTTGTTGTCAACAAAAGGGTCATTGCTGTTATTGAATCTATGACGTCATAAGCTTCCTCGACTCAAGCTCGGCCACTTTAATGGCGGCGCTCTAAATACAAACTTCACACGTAAAATATCACCTTTTCTTCAACGAATTTTAAAATGAAACTTTGCAATATTACTAACTACCATATTCTCTTTAAGATTATGCAAAAACATTGCCCACAATATTTTCATCCGAGAACCACTTTAAAAAACTTCTTTTATTCCTGGTTTTCTAGGCTGCATTTGTACTTCCTGTAATGACTGGTATGATCAACAATGGACTATCTGGTAGTGCATTAAGTGA
Organism: Paragorgia papillata; assembly: GCA_035771165.1. NCBI lineage: Eukaryota > Metazoa > Cnidaria > Anthozoa > Scleralcyonacea > Coralliidae > Paragorgia > Paragorgia papillata. The sequence continues at coordinate 4,944,076 of JAWNZC010000011.1, read as the reverse complement.
AATTCAAATGCCACAAGCCTTAGTTATTGCTCCTACGAGAGAACTTGCAAACCAGATCTTTTTTGAAGCCATGAAGTTTGCCCATGGTACGATGTTGAAGCCATGTGTTTGCTATGGTGGTGTTTCTGTTGGTCACCAGCTTAGACAGATTGAAAAGGGATGCCATTTGCTGGTTGCAACACCAGGACGACTCATGGATTTTATTAACAGGGGAAAGGTTAGTTATGATGTACATTATCTTAAAGTGCCTATCTCATGGTTGAGGATTTTACATATTTAGGATATTTGGAACATTTTAAGAAGATTTGTAATATATCTTCTTTTCCTAAAATTTCATCTTCATGGACTTTTTTGCTGTTAAAGTTGGCGATTTTGACGATGGCCGTGAAAATTTTTTACTGGGTTCTAGTCGCCGGAAGTGACGTAGAAGCAGGGAGACCTTCTCAGACAGTAACAGTGTTTACATCGGGAGTTTACGGTTCACCTTGGATTTTCTTGGCTTTATTCAGGTTATTTTGTCGGAAATTCTTTTAAAAATTATGCCAAACAGGTGCGTAGTGTTTTTACTCTCGAATGAACCCAATTGATATGCTAGAATAGCGCTGTATGCCATTTCTTTTTTTGCGACAATAACGATGTACAATCCCGATTCCCGACTCACTGGAGGCGAATAAAAGGATAGCTTCGGGAAACGCCGATTTGTCAAGGATAAAGATGCGAAATGAACGCCGACATCTACTTCCATGACCTGTTCGTTGTTCGAAGTAGTTTGGTACTAAGACGATTCACAGCAGTTTATCACGAGGAAAACCCGTCGGTGTGGCGATTACAAAACGACAACAATAGAGCGTGTTTTTCCGGAAAGTGACAAGAACTTGTGCATGTCATCAGTCTCATATTTCTTTTTATCGAATTCGATCTTCGATCAAGAATATATCGAAATATACTTGACTTGGTAATGTCGTCTACCTCTGGTTCTAATGCTGATAGCCAAAATGACTAGACTAGGAGGTAAACATTCCGGGATACGTAATCGAGATCGAAGACGAAGTAAAACTGTCTAGGCCATTTATACCTGAAGACGAATCATCAGAATGCATTGTCAAGCCGTATGAAGACGAGCTTAGGATGAAATGCGACTTGAAAAATATATTCTACGATGGCTATAAATTCGCTTTGCGGGGCACAATAAGGTGAACGATTTGTAAGTTATGAAAGTTTGCTTTATCAGTGAATTTATGTTTACGTTTTGTCGAATGTTGTATATACTGGCATGCCATATTTGCAATTGGCCATATTTGCTAAAACAAAATTGTATGTCAAAGCCAAATGATTCGCATGTTTATATTTGTTATATATCTGGTCACTGCGTCTAGCGGGCTGCAAATATCGAAGAATTGACGAGGCAAAGTATAAAATAGAAGATGTAGAAAGCAGGTAGATACTGTCAGTATTGATTAATAGAATACCCGTTCGCTTTCCGATTTCCACTTGCGAATAAGCCAGCTGCGCACAATTCACCTAGGCTAATATAATTGCTTCGTTCTTCAAAATTGCCACAATTCAGTGCTCGTCCAATTCGATAAACAACAACAATTGTGCGATTTCATCTTCAAACTTGAAGAAATTGACTCTGTATGTTACTGTCGCCTGCAAGTTCAAATTTCAAAAGTGGATGCAAGTATTCCATTATTCTATAATCAACAGACAGTTCCTTAGTTCCTACCTGTTTTCTGTACTGATCTTTTATTTGATACTTTATCTTGTCAATTTTTCGATGTAAGTGTCCCGCTAGACGCAGTGACCACATTTCCAGGCAAACAAGTGTAAAGAACTTGATCACTGTTATTATAAACCATTTCAATGCAAGCTTTGATTTACTGACATTCCTTCGCATTCCCATTAAGCAGTTCAGTGTCAGAGTAATATCAATAGAATTAAACATGCGAATCATGCATATGGCTTTGACAGCATACAATTTTGTTTTAGCAAAAGCGTGAAAACAACATTGCAGATAAAACGTAAACATAAATTCACTGATCACTTACCAATCATTTATCTTATCGTGCCCCTCAAAAGCGAATTTGTAGCCGTCGTACTAAAGACCTTTTTCAGGTCGCATTTGCTCATTATGATTTACGATCCAAATTTCATCGGCAACCGACTCGTCTTCATACGGCTTGACAATGCATTCAGATGATTCGTCTTCAGGTATGGCCGCACTGCACTGGAAGACAGTTTTACTTCGTCTTCGATCTCGATTACGTATCCCGGAATGTTTACATCCTAGTCTAGTCATTTTAGCTATCAGTGTTAGAACCAGAGGTAGACGACATTACCAAGTCAAGTATATTTCGATATATTCTTGATCAAAGATCGAACGCAAACAATACTTCGATAAAAAGAAATATGAGACTGATGATATGCACAAGTTCTTGTCACTTCCCCACGCTCTATTGTTGTCGTTTTGTAATCGCCACACCGACGGGTTTTCCTCGTGATAAACTGCTGTGAATCGTCTTAGTACTAAATATTCCCGTTGAAACTACTTCGAACGACGAACAGATCACAGAAGTAGATGTCGGCGTTCATTTCACACCTTTATCCTTGACAATTCGGCGTTCCTTTCACCCGAAGCTATCCTTCTTTTATTCGCCTTCCGTGAGTCGGGATTGTACATCGTTATTGTCCAAAAAAAATGAATGGCATACAGCGCTATTCTAGCATATCAATTGGGTTCCTTCGAGAGTAAAAATACTACGCACCTGTTTGGCATAGTTTTTAAAAGAATTTCCGACAAAATAACCTGAATAAAGCCAAGAAAATCCAAGATGAACCGTAAACTCGCGATGTAAACACTGTTGCTGTCTGAGAAGGTCTCCCTGCTTCTACGTCACTTCCGGCGACTAGAACCCAGTAAAAAATTTTCACGGCCATCGTCAAAATCGCCAACTTTAACAGCAAAAAAGTCCATGAAGATGAAATTTTAGGAAAAGAAGACATATTACAAATCGTCTTAAAATGTTCCAAATATCCTAAATATGTAAAATCCCCAACCATGAGATAGGCACTTTAAGTAAAGTGCCTATGAAACGAAAATTAAGTTTGTCTTATTTGAAAGAACACTTCAAATTTGAAGTGTTCTTTCAAATAAGACAAACTTAATTTTCATTTCATAGGCATTTTAAGGTTTCTCCTACTGTACACGCACTGAGTGGGTATTAAAAAACAAAGGTCATTGCAGTTTAGTTTGCACCAAAAGTATTGCCCAACAAAGAAATTAACTACTGTGTACTGAGTTTATTCCATTAGTCAGTTTTTAGTTATTATAATTTATCATTACCCTTCATTATTATATGGCACGGATTACTTCCGGTAAAATCACGCGCTGTGATTGGTTGCTGACGGGTCGAGATTTCTCCGTAATGCCCACGGGCATTATGAAAATTGTTAATCCCTAAGATTGGAAACGAACCAAAATCCTAATAAGAAACTTTTATTGCCGAAAAATGGCGAAAATAGTTTGGTGTTTTGACGAAGTTAAAGGAAGCGAAGACCAAGAAGTACAAGATTTGATTTTGAAATAAAAAGTGCCATATAATAAACTTCTTAATAATCTCGACCGTTCGGTCTTTACGGTAAAATATTAAACCTCGGTCTTGAACGTATTAACCTCGCTATCGCTCGGTCAATACAGCAAGACCTCGGTTTAATATTTTACCGTAAAGACCTCACTCGCAGTTATTAAGTAGTTAGTATTTATGAGGATCTTTGTCAAGATCTGTAACTTGGAAGCATCCAAGTCTTGGATGCTCAAATTGTGAATACATGCAAGTCTGCAAACAAATCGAAATATAGTACGGTTTGAGTAATGCCGAAAATATTGATCGTAGTTTCTAACGTTTCGTGCGAAGGGCCTTCGTCAGAGAGAAGGGCGTTCGCTCGAAACGTTAAAAACTACGTTCAATATTTTCGACAGTACCAAACACTGCCTACGCAGCACACTACTTTTATTTCATAAGTCGTCTGCAAACAGCTTTGTTGCTGCAACTTGTCATCCAGCTTGTATCAATGATTTGCACTTCTTGTTCCTAATTATGATGAGCCCACTTTGCAACAAGTTGTTTGTATTAACAAGTTGTGATCAAAAAGCCAGTCTCAAGGAGGCAACTACGGTAATTGCTGTAGTACTGCTTCCAACAAGTTGCTACAAGTTATTTGTGGAGACTAAATTTTCGAATACATATAATCATATATACAGTATAAACATTTTGCAGGAGGATTGTTTTGCTAGTCTTTATGGTCACCAAGAATATTAGGATTGTAACAAATTTCTTGCTGATTGTGAGGTTGGTTGTTACAGTGAGTGTGTTGCGCCTCCCCAGCTGGGATAGAAAGACACTGTAACAGCCAATCATAAAAAGTATACTTTACTGCTCGATGACTCGACAGTCGTATCACGACAGTACACACACTGTCGTAATTATTATACAATCACGACTAAAGTACGTACTACCATTTGCGTTCAAGCGTTTAGCGAATAACTAGTTGTTTTCGAGTTTTGAAACAGACGTTGTCCAATGACAAATATACATTCGACAGATCAAATCAATGACGAATAGGGGGTGTAACTTTCCGTTGTCAATACTTGTCATCGTTCTTTTCACACGGCAGCGTTTGCTTGGCATAACTTGTCTTAATTGGCTTAATTGTGAGAATCGGAATGATCAGCGAACGCAGATCGTCTGATTAGGGTAGTTCACTTCGTTATGACCTGTCGAACGCATTTATTTTGTATTCCATGTTTGGCGTGGCCCGTGAGAAAATATCAATGCACCGTTGAAACTTGAAACGGAAGCAATAACAACGGAAAGTTACACCCCCTATTCGTTAGTGATTTGATCTGTCAAATGTATAGTTGTCATTGGACAACGTTTGTTTCAAAACTCGAAAGCAACTAGTTATTCGCTAAACGCTTGAACGCAAATGGTAGTAACTACAAACTAAAGTACAAGTCAACAAGTCCCCGTTGCGCTGGATGGTACAGGATAATAAAAGGTGCCTTTCAAATGCTTAAAATCGTTACTTACTACTTATAGTGCACAATACTTACCACAAGCTTTCTATGGAGTATTCTAACAATTTATAATGTATTTACGTAATTTTGTTTTCATTAGATTTCTGTTGAGGGATTGAAGTACTTAATTCTGGACGAGGCTGATAGAATGCTTGATATGGGATTTGAACCTACTATTCGACAACTATCTGAAAACCCCAGTCTTCCTTCGAAAACAGAAAGGCAAACACTTATGTTTAGTGCAACATTTCCAGAAGAGATTCAAAGACTTGCTGGAGAATTCTTGAACGATTATCTTTTTCTGACTGTGGGTCGTGTTGGAGGGACCACATCAGATATTGAACAGCATGTTATCCAGGTATCTGAATTTGAGAAACGAGAGAAACTTGAGCAACTTTTAAGTAATGCAGGTGAGTGTGAACTTCATTAGTGCTTATACACCACAACTTGTAAATATAAAAATAGGTACGCAATGCGTGCATGTATCTGCGTTGAACCCATCCGTTACTTAGAAGATAATTAGCCTAATGAAACAACAATAGAGCCTTTTATACGGAGAAAAATATTAAAATAAGCCGTGGCTTAATTAAGTCGCGAACAGCTCGTATAAACGATCAATTCTTGAATAAGCCGCGGCCTATTTTGGACTAGCTTCACCCCTGGGCTTATTTTCGTCGCGGCTTATTGATTTATACGAGCTGTTCGCGACTTATTTAAGCCGCGGCTTATTTCGCCCCGGGTAAAAGACCCTAATGGCACGAAGTCGAGGTTGGCAATGAAATTGTAATGCATTCACCATTATCCTTCATATTCCACCTCGATTTCAAGCCATTGTTCGCGCCCATTGTACCCTGGGTACCAGAGGCTCTGAGTTTGTTTGGGAGAGGGAGAGCCTCTGGTCTCGCGAGCTTCAAATCTCACTTTGGCGAGTTCAATATCTGAACTCGGTTTTTGATTGGCCTAAATTTCTGAAAGCGTTACTATTGGTTAATTAATCAAAGCAAGTCACGCGTGAGTAATTAAAAATATTAAAAACTTAAACCATACACCTCTGAGTCTCACTGAAAAACCAACTGAAATACCAAAGCGAAAGTCTAGTTTTTGTGAACAGAGGAAGTCCGATAATTATTCTTTCTACAGTTAGTTGGAATTGTGATAAAATCCATAGGTTCCTTATCGAAAACGAAGTAACGAACGAGTGTGCCAGACAGCGTGCTTTACTTCCTGTCGAGGACTTTGAACAATCGTAACATAGCAACGTGCGTTTCAAATTTCACTCAACCGTGAGAATAATCAACAGGAAGTAACTCACCAAAGTGAGATTTGAAGCTCGCGAGACCAGAGCCTCTCCCAAACACAAACTCAGAGCCTCTGGTACCCAGGGTACGCCCATTGAAGCAAATGAGATGACAGGTCAACAACCTTTTTTGTACTCTACCATAAACAAAAAATTGCTCTATACATGGCCAGAAATACGCCACATTTGCGTCCGCACGCAGCATTGCATCGGCCAGCAAATTGTGATTAGCGCATGCGTATTGGCGAGCGTCCATGGTGATACCGCTGACGTATTATCTAAAGTGGGCTCATAAACCTTCCCGGATATTGTATATCGTCGACCATTGAAATAAAAGTAGCGTGCTGCGTAGGCAGTGTTGAAACAACAATCGAAGTATAGCAAGGTTTAATATACGGCCGAAACAGGGAACGTAGGAGTCTAACGTTTCGAGCCTACAATCCTGGACAAGACATCTGCGACACTTACACTTTTTTCATAAACTTTCGTAGTATCATCGCAAATTTAGAAAACCCTCCCCCATACCCCCACCAATCAATGTTGAGTGTACTCCCACAACAAGTTTAAAGCAATTGTGGTACACTCAACATAGTTTTTGGGGGGCGAGGGGGCCATTTCATGAAGAATTATTGCAGTTGTATAGTAAGTAACGTCAAAGAGGAACATTCTAATTGAGTGTCGCTAATGGTTTTCGCCAGGATTGTAGGCCCTTCGTCAGAGAGAAACGTCAAATGTTTCTGGGCCTTCGCTCGAAACGTTAGACTCCTACAGTACGTTCTTTGTTTCAGCAGTATACCAAACCTTACTATATTTGCATTATATCATCGTCTTTTTATATCATCGACCTGTATTCATCAGCCTGTAGCTCTTCTAAGCATGCGTATTCGCATTTCGCTCTTGCTTTTCCTTAAAGTGCCTCTATGGCCTGTGGGATCTTTACATTCCCGAAATTTTTTCTCAAAAATATTAAATTCCCGCCCATTAACAGCGCTTCAAAGTTGGTACCTCTATAACTGTGACCGTGCGTTAGGGACATGGTGCGAGTTTACCGAACTTCTGACTATTTAGTGTGTTTTTGGTATTGCGTCTCTTAAACCTTTATTTAAGCAATGAAAACTTTAGATATATTCATCAATATGTTCCAAGATGGTTCGTCTGACTCAGACTCGGTGGAAACATTTTGGTGTTCCGACTGTGACGCAAATGTGACGTAAATCTATCAATTAGAACCCAGGCCCAAGAAAACGGTCTAACTTTCAAAATGGCGCGATTTGGGCTGATTTGGCCAACTTCGGAACACTGTTAATGGGCGAGCATTTAATATTTTTGAGAAAAAATTTCGGGAAACATTTTCTTTTAACCTAAGTTATTTAAATATGTAAATATCCCACAGACCATAGAGGCACTTTAAGATTCATTGAACTAAGTTCCAACTTCGCATCGCGAAAATCAACGCATCTTCTCCGTTTATTTTTACAAATTTGCCGCTTCCGTATAATGTTTATATACACATTTTTTGAATTCGATCAGCCAGCAGGGGTATTGGGCAATTGCATGTCGCGTATTTTTGGCCATGACATGATAAAATATAAAAAGTATGCGAGTACATGCTGCCTAAAATAACCATAGTGGGCTAGTAAAGCTAGGCAGCGGGAAAGACTTCAGAATAGACGGTAGAATTACATAGTTGTCCTCCGAAGAGGATTGTTTGTCCCTTGAAGACGGTCCTTCATAAACACGTGTTGGCCTGACTCGATAAATCGCCCAACGAGTTGAAAACCTTTCGTCAACTTTTCAATGATTCTTTATAACACACAAAAACTGTGATAGATCACACTTGCAGTTGCAAGTTTACTGTAAGTCATGTTAAAACTACTTAAACAGTTAAATTAGCAAATTGTTTTTCTTCGAAAATATGTTGCTTTTCGACTAGCTTTGTACAATATGGCGACGAAATATTTATTATAAAGTATAAACACGATCGGATTAAAATATACTTGTTTCTATCGTTCAAACTGACAGCTTGTACGTTGACGTCAAAACATTCAGAGCTTTGATTGGCCTTGATTTGATCGTGGCGCATTGGTTAGAGTTGAATAACAAAGTTAACACACACACACACGTACAAACACACAACACGACAGCAATATATATAAAATTGTATGCACATATTAATTTATTTGCTATGATAATTATATGCATGCATGTTATTCGCTGCAGAGGAAGATGATTGGTCTGGTTGATAAATCATGATAAGTGTATTTTGTGTGTTGATTTATTAGTAGATGCGTTTTTGGGGGAGCACGCGGGTGACGTGTGCTGTTAACGCGCTGACTCTCACCAAAGGTTAAGATGGGGTTAGTACTTGGATGGGTGACCGCTTGGGAATGACCCCGTTGTCGAGCTTGGGACTTGTGTGAGTGGAGTTGTACTGTAGTCGATCTCTCCTGTACTTAGAGGGTTTTTCGCCGGGTTCTCCGGTTTTCCTCCCTCCGTAAAATCAACACCTACGTCATGGTAGTATGTTCAATTGGGGCATTTCGCCCTGTTTGACCACCAGTTGCTATAGGCAATAAAGTTATTAAATCTAATTCAGAATTCTGTTGTTTTAGGAACGGACAGGTTCTTGGTATTTGTTGAAACTAAAAGGTCGGCAGACTTCTTGGCAAGCTACCTTTCCCAGAGTGGATTTCCAACAACCAGTATTCATGGGTGTGTTTTCTTTAAACTTGTTGTGAATGGTTTGAAACTAGTAGTATCAGTACATGTGTTTCAGAGAACAGCGCTCCCAGTAGAGTTTCGTGTATACTGGTCACATCACACGTCACATTTTGTACTAGATACAGAATTTTAGGATCTGTTGAAGTGCTGCGCTATTTTAAAAAAAACTCGCCAAATTTTGTATGGAACGTGAATTGAGATATTTCTTGAAAAAAATAGCGAGTTTTTTTAAAGAACAAAGCATCAATTGATCGTACCAAAAAAGATGGCAAATTGTACATTTAACCACAATCCTTTGCGTGCAGTAAATATTGTTTCTTGCAGAATTATTGGAAAATATGGTCTTTGGTAGGAATGAAGTTCTTGCTTACTTAATCCATTTTAGCATGATAAACAAGGTTTAGTTGTTATTTGAGCTGATTTGAGGTCGCAAAGCATTGTGGTTAGATGTACCGCCGCCATCTTTTTTACAAGTCGCCATCTTTTTCGGTACGGTCAATTGATCCCAACTCTGCGCATGTCCATATCAATCAAAATATGGTCTGGAATCTCGGGATAGTCTTTGTTTTATATTTTTGTTCACGTTTATGCGAACTTGTGCACGGTGAAGGCAATGTATTTTTGGTATACATGTGCTGAAACCATCATCTATTAGCAGCGTTTGGGTTCAATCACGCTACTGTGGATTTAAATATTAAATTAAAAACAAAAGATTTGTGCACGGTGAAGACTGTTTCGAACTGCTCATTATAGACGCTTTAAATGTGTCCATGTAGGAGCCCTCAAACTCAGTAGCGGTCCCTTGACTCTGATGACCGCAGCTGCATGAGGCAGTCTAAAGGCTCGTTTACACAGGCGATTTTTGCTGCGATTTTTCTCCGATGACCTAGTACAATAGCATGTTTCTATCAAAACAGTAACGTTGAATAATTTGCAGTCTCGGGAGTAACCCCAACATCATTCTTGTTGCACGTATTGTAATATGGCAATTTTGTTTACCATCGTCGCCCTGACTTTGCCTCGTTCCCTGTGTATATATCAGCACTACACTTACCTGGGCAAACAACTCTAGCAGACGTTTCTTGTTTCGGGCACTTAAGTCAAAACTTTCTTTTCAGGGATCGACAACAACAAGAAAGAGAGGAAGCTTTGGAGGACTTTAAGAGAGGTCGCACTCCAGTAATGGTAGCTACATCTGTCGCTGCTCGAGGACTGGATATTCCTAACGTGAAGCACGTTATTAACTACGATTTACCAAAAGAAATTGAAGAATACGTTCACCGAATTGGACGAACTGGAAGAATTGGAAACAAAGGGAAAGCTACTTCGTTTTTCCAGTCTGACAAAGACTCCGCGATTGCAAGAGCATTAGTGAAAGTCCTCGGAGATGTAAGTACGATATCAAATATACTTGTGCATGGCGCCGGTTCGATAGTCAAAGATTCGAAAAATTGACTTTTGTCTTGGAAAAAAAGTTTTTAGAATGCTGACCTGAGCTTCTAATTTTATTCAACATTGCAACCAAAACGGCAATGACTATATAGGTCGTACCATGTATTGTATTGTATAAAATAACATTTATACTACGGTAAACTCTGATTGGTCAGTAACCGTGCAGTGTCCAGATATCTTAAAATAAAGATAAAATAAAGTTTGAGAGAATTGCAAAGTTCAGCTATTTTTTACCATAGTCAATCGAGATATGGTCTGGAAACTCAGCTAAAGTCTTTGGTGACTTTGGTCTATCTTTTTGTTCGCCTTTATGCATTTTTGTGCACGGTGCACGGTTACTGAACACATTGTATTTTAGTATAATGAACGAATTGTCCAATATCAACGTTTCAGTTCAGTCACTCAACCGTGTTATTTAAATATTAATAAACCTAAAACAAAGGATGTGCATGGTGTAAGGTACGGTTCCAACATAAAATCCCAGCTCATTATAGGCGCTTTGAAGTTTGCCGAGTTTCCATACCATATCTCGATTGACTATGTTTTTACTGAGTCAACCCTGTCGCTATTTTATAAAACAAACACCAAATGTTTTTTCAGCGGCTCGTGTTTTTTTACCCTTTTCTCCAGTCTCGCAACACCGATGTTGTGTATTGTATTGTATTGATGTTGTGTATTGTATTGTATTGTATTGTATTGTATTGTAGGCTGAACAAGAAGTTCCAGATTGGTTAGAAGAAAATGCTGAAAATGCTGTTGGGACGAACTATGGTCCAGCCGGAGGTCGTTTTGGTTCCAGAGACACCAGGAAGGTCTGTGTCAGATTTTTGTTTTTGTTGTTTTCGTTTTTCTTTTTCCATTAATGGTATCCTATAGTGTGAAAATCGATAATTTACTTTTACTTGAAATCTCTGCAATTCACTACAAAGTGGCCACCGCATGCGACGAGAAAATCGTCCATCTAATTTTCACGTTAGATTGTTTAAACGTAATTGCGAGGAGAGTACGAATTAACGAATGGCCTTCTCCGTTTCTTAAGATCTCATCTCGTTCTTGAGATCTTCTGGTTTTTGAAACATGCAAATTTGATGCAATGTCACCAATGTGATTGTGATGCAATGTACTCGCACGAATAAATCTAAATTTACAGAATAAAGAAAATCTCCGCTGATAACAAGGTCGTCGCTTTTTCTATCCGTTTTATATACGGGGAAATTATAATATTAAAATATACGGGAAAATTACATTGCTTTGCTCAGCTAAAACGATTACTAAAACAAAGATCTTCCAAGGGCTTTGGGGAAAACACTCCGCGGTGTCGACCTTCCCAGTCCTTCTGCCTTCCCAAAGATGTCGTCCGAATATGTTTTACCAAAAACCTGGGCGGTAAACCAGTTTTCTAGAAAACCTAGAAAATTGCGAAAGTATCTCAGCTGAGACTCGCCGGAGTTTGACGACACACTTGAAACATAATTGACGACATATTTGGAAACGTATATTTGATGACATATTTTGGGCCGTCAACACAAGCCGAAAAAGCTTCTAGAAAACCAAAAATTCTGGAAATGATGGTGGCTATATTTTCTTAGTTCAAATTTCACGCGGTTTTCCTTGTTATTCATAAGTCTTTCTCTGCCATACAAACTGAATTGAATTTCTCATAAATGCACGGTCTTTATCTGTGGAAAGCTCAGGAAATATACAGATAAAGACAAAACCTTGTGAAATTTGAACTAAATTAGTTACGCGCCTCGGGAAGTATGTGGTTTAATGCCTCGGTTCTCGGTAATTAACTCATACTGAATATGAACGTGTAGTATTTATAGTACTCAATCAAATAACACTGAATAAAGGTTACATTCCATTTTGTTATAAAGGCGTTGCATGGTCACGTGACTAACATAACATTTTCAAATAAACCAACATTTTTGAAACCTCGTAAACTTAAAAAAGAACATTGCAAGATATACACAATTTTGTTTATTTTTAATTTCGCATTTTCATGTTTGAAGTAATATATTCAACACGAGTTGGTGTTCTTCCTCCGATTTCTAAATACAGCCAAGATGAACACTGACGAGTGTTGGACATAGCTTCTCACACGAATCAATATTTTAAGAGAAAATCGACCTCAAAGTTTGCTAAGTTTGACTCTGATCTTCCTCCGATTTCCAAATACTGATTAAATATTGATTTCTTTTGAGTTTTCCTCAGGAATTATTAATGAGTTTGAGATGAAATGATGACATATATGCAAATTATTAATTATTTTCTATCTCATCATTTCTATCAAAATTATAAAGTGAAAGCCAAAACTGACTAAAACTATGTATCTTGCAATTAAGGTTACGAGTTTTCCAAAAGTTATTTGAAAATGTTATGTCAGTCACGTGACCATGCAATACTTAGGGGGTGTTTATATGAAGGAGCCAACCACTAGCCCTAGTAAGACGGCTGCAATTTACCTCGTGTTTACATGAGCGTTTTTGGTAGGGCTTAGCCCTAGTAAGAGGGCTGAAAAAAAGGGCCTAAAATCGCGTTGGCTTGTTTACCAACTTGTGCAGCTTTCCCACAAAGCCCGAAATCATGTTTTCGCAAACACGATTTTAATTTATAACAAACACATGAACAAACGCAACTTGTAAAATAAAAAGTTGATCAAACAATATTAGTAAAGGCAAACTTTTTCGTGTATACTAGCTTCAACTTGCTAGCTCTCCTAAGATGGCCAGCCCTCTTGAGTACGTTTACATGGGAAATTTCCAGCCCTCCTAGGCGAGATCCCGGGTTGTCAATAGCGAGATATCACCTAGTAGGGCGCGCTGGCCCTCTTGTCGTGTAAACGCAAACAAATTTTAACAAGGAATTACGCTGAGATGCGGGATTTCGTCAGAGGGCTACCCCTCTTCCATATAAACGCCCCCTTAATAATAGCAAAATGGATTGTAACTTTTGATTGATCAAGGTGAACTTTAGTTAACTTTTGTTGAGTGTTATTTGAGTACTATACTATACACGTTCATATTTAGAAAATATAGCCACCATCATTTCCAATTTTTTGTTTTCGTAGAAACTTTTTCGGCTTATGTTCATGGTCTATTTAGAAAAAGCCGGAGAAGGACTGGGGGGAGGTCCCTTGAGGTTATCCTTTTACGATGAACGTTGAAACTTGACGCGTGTATTTTCGTTGGCAAAATTCGGGCATTTTGGTGGAAAAATTCTGAAAAATGTAATTGTCGCGCATGTTTAATTTGATGCCAATCCGTGTATTTCGCGATTTGGTACGACCTAAACTGCTCTGCGTGGTTTTAAAATCTTTGGAAATGAGAAGAAAAAGTCTGAAAGTCTACTACGCACCCCATTTCTCGTTTATACGAAACTATATGTGTAACAACGCGGACATATAAAACACTCTTGTCAAATCGTCCGGTTGACGATTTAGAGAAAAGCTAAGAAAGACCATTTGTATCGCAACGCTTTTTCAAGAGCTTTGTAAGACATACTGGACGATTCTTTATCGGTGAACAAATATTTTCCGTCGTCTTCGAACAAGCTAAAGATCGTCGATGACAGTAACACATTCAACCTCGTACCCAGGCTCTTTTCAACCCGCCGCGCGGAGAAAAGACCCTGGTATATCATGGGCACGTGACTACCAAAATCTGGTTGTGACAAATTTTGTTTGGACAGGGGTGGGGTAGAGAGGATTTAAAGCTTCTTGCCTGAAAGATTTACCGTTTGAGAAAATACTTCGATCTTTTAGGTTCAAGAGTTCAGCGCTAAGTGGGTACAATATGGCTATGATTTCTGATTATGTTCCCGAGAAACGGGTGACGTACGAGGGACTGACGGCGTAGAAAAGCGAAAAGCAATGAGCGCAGGTGGTAAATATTTTTCCCGTTTTAAATTGTCTCTAGCTGCTCAGGGTTTTTTGCTATAATGCTATCCTTACACACACTACTTGTTTTGATGTGAATACTACGCAAATTATCGAAGTGTGGAGTGGAGAGAAAGTCTTATACTATTTACACTGCGTCGTTGAACGGAGACACACAGGACGAGGCAAATTTTTTATATATAAACAAGTGAAATATACAAAGATAATCAGTACTCAAACTTGAGGGCTGATCATTAATTTTACAGTAACGACAAATTATCGTCAACATACATCACACCAAATAAATCGTAAAAATACAAAGCGCTGAGATATTTTCCTCGGGGTTGTCTTAGGGGGCTTTCCATTTACACGGTTAGACCGGTCAGTCCAGTTAAATGGAACACAATTCGTTTGAGACCTGGGATGGTCTGACTGGAAAATTTGGTCCTAATCAAAAGCAAGTCCATTCTGGCCGGACTGATCGGTCTAACCTTGTCAATTGGAAAGCGCCCTAGGTTGTTTATCCAAATTAAAACTTCAGACTGCCGTCTGGGTAAATGTCGACGATCGTCCGAATGCTTCGAATTTCTCTCTGCTTCACACCTCGGTAATTTACGTATAGTATTCACATCAAAACAAGTTGTGTATAAGAATAAGCATTATAGTCGAAATCTTGAGCAGCTAGAGAAGGAATAGGTGAATTTGAAAATTGAAATGGTGAATTATTTACAGTCTGCGATTTGCTTCTTTGCTTCGCTTCTCTGCGGCGCGAGTCTCTTCTACGTTAGCCATTTCTTGTGAACATAATCAGAAATCATAGCCATATCGTACCCACTTAGCGCTGAACTCTTGAATCCAAGATCGAAGTGTTTTCTCAAACGGTAAATCTTTCAAACAAAAGCTTCAAATCCTCTCTTCACCACCCCTGCCCAAACAAAATTTGTCACAACCAGATTTTGGTAGTCGCGTGACCATGAAATACCAGGCACGATCGGAAATGGCGGCTGTCGAGGCTCGCGAAATACGGGCTGACCCGTATTAGCTACGCATGCGTATAACGAATATCTTGCGTGTAAACGTCATCAATACACGGCCGACAACTCACTTGAGCCATCACGCACGTGGACCGCGAACTGCCCCATGAAAGTGGCCGATTTTCTATGCGATTTCCGATCGTGGTCTTTTCTCCGCGCGGCGGGTTGAAAAGAGCCTGGGTACGAGGTTGTAACAAATTATGGGGAACTGGGAACAAAAACCCAATTTTCTTTTTTTTTAATCGGAGCTTCCCAGAGCCTCTGATCCTTGATAAAACCAAAAGGATCACAGGCTCTGGGTACGAGATTCACACACTTGTGGTTTTACTCGTTCCCAGGTATAAATATTGTAAACCACCTCGAAAAGCCATCTAAGTTCTAGTGGCTCAATGGTGAGAGCGTCCGGCTAGTACTCGGAAAGTTGTGGGTTCGAGTCTCGTCTCGTCTGGAGCTCTTGCCACTAGAACATAAAATCCATATCTTTGAGCAACCGTGTAATGTTCTATTTATTATGTGGACAATGAAATTATGCGTGGAAGTGATGTTGATAAACTGGGTTTAATGCAAAAACTACAACCGCTTGACCTAAAACTTTTCGAAGATACAAATGAAAAATACAACAGCTTATTTGAATACGTCATTTTACGTGAAAAACTGAATTAAGAGAAGTTACTGGCTCAAATTTACTTGATTCGAAACTTACGGCAAAAGGCGTAAATTTTGACTTGTCGATGTCACTCGCGAGCGTTACATACGAGAAATACGCTACTCGGTTCCCGGATGTAGTGAAATATGGATTATACGAGTGTTTTAGTTGCTAGTAAAATACTCTTCTCCATATAATAAACTTGTATATTATATGTGACTTATGTGTAAAATATTAACATTGGACAGACGGTTTTCTGTCACTTTTGTGTATCTAACAAATAAAACATAAAGCTCCATGCATACGTACTCTTATAAAGGTAAACACGAGAGAAGTTGAGTAGAAGTACATTCCTTTCGTGTTCAAATGACGTCAAACGTACCTTTATAAGAGTACGTATGTACAGGAGCGGTGTGTTTTATTTGTTTCATAAAATAAGAAGAGGAAAAATCAAACTGAAAGTAAGGTAGTTTGGGAATTTGGCGGGCTTTGCAGGCCAGCTGACGCCATTTTACGTCATTCATGATTTCATGATTTCTGAGCTCCTCAGCCAATCAGAGCGTGCGTAGAGGGCACCTTATTTTATAATTTCTAATATAACAATAGAGTTGATGTTTGCGAGCATAAATATGTTTTGGCCCGACTATGGCTCATTTTAGCCCGAGCCGAAAGCGAGGGTTAAAATTAGCTCTGAGAAGGGCCAAAAACATTTATGCTCAAGATTTACTATTATAATAATTTTAGTGGGTATTGACAATGATAATGTATGGTAAACAGTATCTTGAACAGTGCCGCCTTCGCGTCGGCGTGTATTTAATTGCATTAAATATTTACATAACTCATAACACATGTAACTCGGCAGAAAAACGCAACATTTGTCATCAAAACAATCCCATGTATTGACAAAAGTATACAATTCCATAAACAACAAACCAATAGTGATTTAGAACTGTTAAAACTAATATATAGGCTCAGATCAGCTGAATTCTCCATTTTAGCCCGCAGAATATACCACAATGCCCGATAAAATTATTATGAGGTGTAATAACGTTTTGATTGCTCGTCTTA
Organism: Paragorgia papillata; assembly: GCA_035771165.1. Classification (NCBI taxonomy): domain Eukaryota; kingdom Metazoa; phylum Cnidaria; class Anthozoa; order Scleralcyonacea; family Coralliidae; genus Paragorgia; species Paragorgia papillata. The sequence goes on along the minus strand of JAWNZC010000011.1, from coordinate 4,926,904 downwards.
TGTCTTGAACGTGTTGCAGTTTGATAGAGGAGGTGGGAATAACATTGGTGGAAATAACGGCGAAGAAGGCTGGGGTACTAATTCATCAAGTGCAGCAAACAATGGTGACGATGAATGGACAAGTTCTGTAACTACTGGTGGAGATGAGTCGTGGGACTAACGTTGTTAGACACGAAAAATTAGTTAACGGAAATTATGATTTTGTTTTTCTTGTCGCAGTATCAAAAAATATATATAGGTACTATCTTTGTTGTTAGACGTTGAACTAAAACTTGTTGCTGTTGAGAAGAGAGGAGCGTGGGTTTTTAATCACCGTGCTGAAAAAACAAACAAACGTTGTCACAAGATTGTGACCAAGGATTTGACTTTATGCAATTATAAGAGTTGGGGTATAAGTTTATTGTATGCATTCGAGATGAGTTTATTCATTTATAGACTGAAAGCCAGCCGCCGATCTCATCTCGTTCTCACTCGCTGAGAGAGGCGTCTGAATTCAATAGGCGATAATGCCGTCCAGTGACGTCACGTATTACCAAGAAACCTGGTAGTGAAATCTGATTGGTTGACATGTTTCTAATTTGGGTTAATTGCAATCTCGTTCCCAGAGCCCACGTTCCCCTTACCCAGCGGGCGGGAAACGAGAGACTCTGGGATAATCCGTTTCACATCTATATTTCATTGGCTGATGAACACAGTGAACTCTATGTAACTCTTCTTCCGGATAACAAGAATCCTGTGATGGCGTGAACGGATTATCCCAGAGTCTCTCGTTTCCCGGGTGGGGAGCGTGGGCTCTGGGAACGAGATTGGGTTAATTGTAGAATTGTATGTTGTCAAATATACGGCGGCTGGTTTTTTTGACTACAAAATACTCTCAAGTCAACTTGGTAAGCTATTTAATGCAGGGCTGTGATATTTTGGTCCCCAATGCCTATGGACTTTCATGTTGACGGCTTTTGAATGGTTCCGAGGGGAGGAGCGGTGAGTATATCAAGTGGCATTGCATATTAATTGCGCGCGGCATCTTGTCAGTTGTGGAACAAGATGGCTAGTAATTTTAGAACTACTCATTGTTAAAATATATTGTGTACGTATGTTATCAGATGTTGACTAAGCTTTCATTCCATGTATAGATCAAGTTTCTCCGTTTTGTTGAAATGTCAAAAATGTGCGAACCGTTGTTTGAAATAATATTACTAATAGACAGGAAATTGACTTCTCACAAGTGTTAATACAGAATTTTAGATTTTTTTTAAATACTTAACGCACAACATCGCGAGATATATTTCAAACACAAACTATTGAAAATTGCTATTTGGGGTAGAAATTTCTAGTTTCTAGCTAAACGGAAAATATTTTTTAAATTGGCAAACGTCTTCCATTTTATTCATTGCGTGAATGTGTACTTATAATTAATAAATAAATAAAATCAGTAATATTGTTGACTTCGAATGCATCATAATCTTACCATTATGAAGCTTGTGAAACGTTTGCGGCTTTCTAACCAAAACAGACGAATTTCAGGAACTTCACATTTGAATTTATAGCTTTTATTTAACCCTTTCAACGCTATCGGCCTCGCAGGCAGGGACGCATAAAATCGCCTGGTATAGGCCAGAGTATAAAACAAAGTATTAAAGCCTCAGCGGTCAGAGTAGGTTTTGGTATAACCTTAGTGGCCTAACGACTAGAATGGTTTGCCGTTAATAATATAGCCAGAGTGAAATACTAAAATACAGAATTAAAGTGGATTTTAGCGTTCAGAAGGTTACACTGTAATTCGAAGTCGACAATACATTCACGCAATGAATCAAATGACAGACGTTTCCCCATTATTTTTAAAAATATTTTCCGTTTAGCTAAAAACTAGAAATTTCTACCCCATGCAAATAGCGTTTTTCAATAGCTTCTGTGTGATATATATATCTCGCGATGTTGCGCGTTAAGTATTTAAAAAAAATCTAAAATTCTGTATTAACACTTGTGAGAAGTCAATTTCCTAATTTTCCTGTCTATTCGGTAATATTATTTCAAACAACGGTTCGCACACTTTTGACATTTTAACAAGTTTTACATAACGGAGAAACTTGAACTATACATGAAATGAAAGCTTATTCAACATCTAATAACATACCTACACAATATATTTTAACAATGAGTAGTTCTGAAATTACTAGCCATCTTGTTCCACAACTGACAAGATGCCGCGCGCAATATACCATGCCACTTGATATACGGTACTCGCTGCTTTTCCCCTCGGAACCATTCAAAACTCGTCAACATGAAAGTCCATATGCATCGGAGTCCAAAATATCACAGCCCTGCATTAAATAGCTACCAAGTTGAGAGTATTCTGTAGTCTGAAAACCAGCCGCCGTATATTTGACAAGATGGAAGGAATTCAGATTGTTTATTATTCTATAATTCTATAATTATCCCAAATTAGAAACCTGTCAACCAATCAGATTTCACTACCAGGTTTCTTGGTAGTGACGGACGGCATTATCGCCTATTGAATTCAGACGCCTCTCTCAGCGAGTGAGAACGAGATGAGATCGGCGGCTGGCTTTCAGTCTAATTCATTTACTGAATGAAGAAAAATTGTATAGATTATTTTTATTTAACCACAAGAAAGAATGGAGGATTTTCGTTTTGCAAACACGACTGCTGAATATCACTATAAATAATCAGAACTCGCGAAGACGAGGTTATATTTGCTTTTCTTGGCCATTTTATTTTTCCTCCTCTGGGTAGACTTGCTCCAAGTCTGCCTCCTTGATTTTTTTTGAGCTTTTCCCACCCGCTTCCCCGTCCGCACACTTTTTCGTTTACTCGTTTTGCCGCACACATAATTACCTTATTATAGGAAATTAACGATGCACTAAATTAAACGTGACATCTAATCAACGCGAATTGTATGTAGGACTTTTAAAATCTATTTGTATTAACGCGAATCTGATCTCCATGGTAAACACCGTTAATTAAATTAACGCGATTTGGAAAAATAAAAACAAAACAGCAATTTTATACTATTTACATTGTTACATCAAAATGTTATATGGTAGTGACTACCGGGAAGAGATTATTGAATCCGATAGTGACGGTGAAGGACAACTGATGTTTTTTCTTACCTACCTTGGTATACTGTATTTTTGTTGAAAAGAGTTAGTTTTATTAAAACAAAGGACTTTTGAATTAGTGCCTAGAACCGGAAGCTGAAAACTTAGCCAATCAGGACAGCTTTATTTCTTCTGTCGCCCAATAAGATTGCTCTATTTGTATAGATCACTTATGACATAATTAAACCTGAATTGAAAATTTTTCCTCCTTTTCAATAGCCCTGCCGGTTCGACCATTCAAAAATATCAAACATTTCTTATTAAAATAATAAAATTTGATGTATAAAACAAATAGATGACATTTTTTCGTGCGTGTGTACTGTAATAACGCACAGAAGACGTCACAGCGTGTAAAGAACAACAGTTACGCTACTCGACTGCGTCTCGTGTCGTACTTTTTTGTTCTTTACACGCTGTGACAGTACACACGCACGGAAAAATGTCATCTATTTGTTAAATCGCAGAGTCTGTCGTTTCCCAGGTGGGGAACGTGGGCTCTGGGAACGAGATTGGCCGAAGTCTAAAAGCAGAATGCAACCAGAAAAGAGGTGTGCGTCGGATCGGATTGACCCCCTATAATCCGAGGGTTTGCTTTAACTGTCGATCTGGGTCCGATCCGAAAACAGCCGCTCCAATCCAATACGAAAAAATTAAAACACCGAATATATGTGGCAATAGTCGGGATCCACGGGTAACGATTGTTTTGATAACGAAAGCGGGATACAAGAGAAAAAGTAGACGAGATTCGAAATTGATTCGGGAAATAAGGAGAATTGAACAACGAAAATTTTTAAATAACGAAGACGTTGGTCGGTTTTGGATCAGCTAACCAAACATGTCGGGATACGAGAAGGGGATCCGGGATTTAAGAAGCGTATTTTGTGGACCCTCGATAGTTGCGCGAACTTTCCAAAAATAAAACCATTGAACATATAAATTTACGAAACCTAATATACAATAATAATCTTATACCATAATAACCTTAAAGGGCATTGGCAATAAAAACGAAGTTTGTCAAATTTGAAAGAACTCGTAAAATTGTAATCGAAGATCTTTTACAACTTTTTTGTATCTTTCTTCGTTCTTAAAATATTTCAGTTTGTTTGATATGTAAATTAGATGATCACTGACGTCGGGATCAGGGTACTGTATTTTCATACATTTCAATACATTTCTCAAATATCCTTAATTATCTCTGTCGATGAAATGTATTGTAGTGTTTCACCTGGTTACGTGACCATGCAGATGCGTCTTTATTGGATAATTTGCTCATGAATTATTAATTATTTGAGAATAAACGTTTCCAACTTTACCGGAAAATAGAATAAACTGGAAACGTATAGTTGTCCTTTAAAAACATAGGTACACAGCGCGTACACCTTGACTGCTAGTAACACATTACGCACGAAAGACCAAGAGAATACATACTGGTAATTATATACATTTTATTTGTACGAAAACAAACAAGAAATGGCCCAATTTTTACAGCCATTGGCATGGTCTACATGCAGTAATGTGTTTAATCATAAAACTTGAGTGTTTTAAGAGTAACTGTAAATGTGCTTCATAGTAAAAATCAAGTCTATTGTTAGTGATTTTCACTCACCCAGGCATTAATATATAGTTGTATAGATATCTAATTATAGTTCACAAAGGAGAGGGTGTAAAAAGGATGAGCGAGAGTAAAAATAGATAAATTAATAAAGTGAAAACGCTGTTATGTCCGCCCTTGCTAAACAGAAACGGCGTCTTCAGAAGTGTTAAATAAAAGAAAAACGTTCGTGAGGATGAATGGTTCCAATTTTGAAAATGAGATGCTTTTCTTGCCTTTTGCGGCTGTCATTACCACCAGAAATGGGTGAGATGACACAAACTTTCATATCCGAAATACAATGGTTGGCACTAGTTGGGCGACACGCAAGCACGCTACTTTTATTTCACTAATCGTTCACTTTGTTTTATATATAATCCATATTGCACATGTGTGCACAGTGGTTGTGTTAAATTTGTTACAATTAATAAGAGGGTGTTTCGACCGAGGCCAGCCAGCCTGGATAGCCAAGCTAACCCGCTTTGCTGAGATGATTTTCATTCGTGTTTACACGAGAAAGGCTAGCTGGCTTGCTTGTTGTGCTAATTGCGTAATTTATGGCAAGACATGAAATTTCATTGTTTTAAATATGAACTGTACATGAACAAAGAGAACTTGCGAATTGTTAATGTGTCAATCAAAAATCATTAATAATTCATGAGGAAAATTCAAAAGAAATTGACGTTTAATCAGTGTCTTTATATGTGATAAAGATACCTCCTGATTTACATAAACTTTAGCTTTGATTTTCTCGGCTTAGACAAGGTTATTTTTCAAACTTACTACGCCAATGAACTTACCAACTGGTTCGTTTTTGAAGCCGTTCAATAAACTCGCATTTCGTGTTTTATCAGATCGATATAAAAACACTCGGCTTTGCCTCGTGTCTTTATATCTGATAAAACACTCCTGCTCGTTTATCAAACAGTACAAAAAAAGCTGATAAAAACAAATTTTGTCGCGTGCATGGAGCTTTTAGTGCCAGCCCGGTCAATCGTGTTTACATGGGGAAATTCCAGCCCGGATAACCGAGAACCCGCGGTCACACAAAGCGAGATCTCGACTAGGTGGGCTGGCTCAGCTACTCATACACACAAGATGAAAATTAACAAGAAATAATAGCATACGCGAGATCTTGGCAAAGTGGGTACCCTGGCTAGCTCGCCTCCACTAAACACCCCCTAATAAGTAATAACCCTGTGTTTTATATTACAGGCAAACATCTATTTACTAATTAAATGATTTTACAAATTAGTTGTTGATCTTTATTTAGTAGTCATAGTTGATCTAAACTTTCAAAGTCCAAAAATGATTTGCCACAGCAAAACTCGGTTTAAAAATGCTTTTGTAAAATTTTAATTCAAAGTCCATTGTTATTATAATTATATTAGGTTTCAAAGTTTAGGCAGATGAGAGTAAATCCACGGTAAACATAACAGAATAATTAAAACACAAATAGCATTTTATTCCAGAATTTACCTTCGATAACACGAAGATTCTCTTGCTTTCAAGAAGTTTATATGTAAGGCAATTCTAGATCTATACTAAGATCTATAAAGCTCCGTAGAGACACTCACAATAGCTTGTTTCTGATTTATGCGTGGTCTGACCAAAGTGTATAATTTAAGTGTTGATCAGTGCATACAATGAGTATAACGCCTGACCGAACTGGTCAGTGTGAACACAATAGCGCCAATAAAATATAAACAAGCAGTACTTATCGTGTTAAAAAAACTTGCATCAAACGTTCCTTTTCAACACCGTTTTGAGAAAGCGAAAGTACACCTGCATAAGCAAAACAAAATGGTGACCTTTCGGCAAACATTCGTCGCTTTCCGTATTCTGTGACGTAGGTGCCACAAAGTCCCCAGCCCGTAACAGTGTGCTACTGCGCATGGGCAGTAGTAGACACAAAATTCAGCAACCGAGCTTTATTACTCATTGCACGCTTTAATGAAATTGAAGCATGGCTGAGCGTTGCCGAAATAGACATAAGGTGTTACGTGTACAAATTACCCAATCAAAACTCACAAAATACACCAGCCAACGAAAATGAAATATTTATCAATTATTGGACGAGTCTGAGTAAAATATCCATGATTTGTCAGTGGCGAGCTACCAATTATTTGCTGATGCCGAAGACAGATGCAAATAACTGGGAGCGAGTCACTGACAAATCATGATATTTTGCGATAGACGAGTTCAATAATTGTTTTATCATTCATAAAATAGTTAAAAATTCTCTGTCTTCGGCATGCTAAAATTTTCGTAAAACTTACTTTTTGTCTCACTAAATCTTCCTTTTAGATATTTCTTTTCTGATGAATATTCTTGTCCTTGCTTCCGATTTCTTCCTCGGACAGCTGAGGAAAACTAGCCGCCATGTTTACGAAAATTATTCGCAGCAGCTATATCGCTAGTGCGCATGCTCCGCAAATTATTTGCAGCAGAACATTATTTGCACTCAATTATTTGCAGGTGAATTAACCAATCAGAATGCAAGATAGAGACGAAATGAACGATAATAACTATTACTGACCGCTAATCAATTCCACTTTATTCGTTATTATTTCCAACAAAACTGGCAATCAATTGCCCACATTTATGTACAGTTAAAATATTTGCTGAAAATGTCCACCACAGCATCGTAAATTCCAAACCACATACACGGTAGTTCAACTAGCACGCAATCAATCAAGAGTTGGCGAGAACCAACGAAATATCTTCACAACTCCATCGTGGAAACCTGCTGCTAAGACAGGACCTTCGCCATCATTTGATAAATTGACACAACATAAACCGCAATGACCAGTACGCACTTTACAATGAAGTTTGGAAAGCTATAAAAGACATTGTATATAACAATGGAAATATAACAATAGAGTTGATGTTTGCGGGCATAAATATGTTTTTGGTCCGACTCAGGCTCATTTTAGCCCGAGCCGAAGGCGAGGGTTAAGAATAAAATTAGCTCTGAGAAGGGCCAAAAACATTTATTTCTGCCCAAGAACATCAACTGTATTACTATTATAATAACTTTAGTGGACATTTAGGAGAAAATAAAAAACGGTATCTTGAACAGTGCCACTTTCGCGTCGGAGCGTGTATTTCATTGCAACAAATATTTACATAACTCATAACTTACATGTAACCTGGCAGAAAAACACAACATTTGTCATCAAAACAATTTTGCTCCAAAGTATTAACAAGAAAAGTATACAATTCCGTAAACAAAGCAATAGTGATTTAGTACTGTTAAAACTGATAGGCTTAGATCAGTGGGCTAAAATATCGCCGATGAATTCTCCATTTAAAATTATAGTAAAACACAGTTTGTACCAGGCCGAGTTAAAACCCGTTTAAAAAAAGTTCTATACCGGGTTTGAAAAGGTAAAACATGTCTACATGGGACAAATCAAAACTAAAATGGCGAATGTTTTAACTGAATAGTTATGTACATAATAGCCTGCGTGCAGACGCTCTGTCCCAGATTTTAAACTCAAACTATGCATATAATAAATCAGACTAGGTCCTAGTCCTCTTCTCTCGGTAACTCATTTTAATGACGTCACTTTGGCGTGGTAATTTTTGAAAAACGACGTTGCCCAAGCCGAGAAAATCAAAGCTAAAGTTTATGTAAATCAAGAGGATTAAAACGTCAAGAACGTTATGACAAAATTCGTCGGGGGATCACTACAAAAATACAATGACGAGCCAATTTTATAATCATCAGAAGGTAAATTTATAGCAACTTAGATTTAAAGGTTTTTCGTTTGTTTTTGCTGTACAAGCTATCGTAAGTTAAACTCTGCAGAGAAAAACTCTAAGCTCCAAACGGGACGCGAACCCACATTGAGCTCAGATGGTAGACCGAGGTTGTTTTCGATGTTTATACATGGGAACTAGTCAAACCGCACGTGTGTCACAAAAACAGTACTAGTTGTGTCAGTTGAAAACACAATAAAAAGTCATTGTTGACACACGTACGGTTTGACTAGTTCCCAGGCGTATAAATATCGAAAACAACTTCGGTCTACCATCTGAGTTATGGTGGCTCCATGGTGAGAGCGTCCGGCTGGCATTCGGAAGGTTGTGGGTTCGAGTCCCGTCTGGAGCTCAGAGTTTATCTCTGAGTTTAACTTACGACAGCTTGTACAGCAAAAACAAACGAAAAAACGTTACCAACTTCAAGCTGAAAACACTATACTAACACAGAAAAACTACTTGGATTTAGCTCAAAAGCGCCATCACAACGACACAAATGAAAAAATGCCAGTCCACTTATTACGACGATATCAAGTGTCGTTCCCCAACTTGACGAGCTCCGTAGTACTATATTTCCAAACGCTCTTGAATTGCCACACTGCTAGCAACTTGAAACCCAAGATAGACGCGACCAATATTTCCATATATTCTTTATTTACCAAACTATCACAGTGGCGTGTATCTGTCTAAACAGGGTCCATCATCAAGCCACAACCAGATAGAAATACAATGGTGATGAGTGACGTTGAAAAACTATAGTTCGTCCTACTCGCTCGCGAATGTCTTCTGTCCTAATTTACAGTTTACACCCTTTTATATAATAACCTATTATGCTAATTTCCTAAATGTATACTGCATGCTAATTTGGCCACCACACACCACTTGTTGGGGGGGGGGGGGGGGGGGGGGCAACCTCGTACCCAGGGTCTTATCTCCGAAAAGACCCTGGTTGCGGCTGGTCACGTGCCGCCTAAACAAATTTTAAATCATGGGAGGGGTGGTTAGCTTTAGTAAGTTGCACACTCAATGACAATGCTACAACAAGTCCAGTTTTAATACTCATATTCTTAAATCTGATATTAGATTTAGGCGAACTATAAAGTTTACTGAAAGAATGAAAAATGCGATTCAACAACTGCATTTACCTGACTTTCTGTTGATGACAAATGCGCGTGAAAGGACAGTACTAGTCGGCTTGATATTGTATAGTTGCAATCTTTCCTGAATCGCTTCTTTCGGCACTTTTCGCCGCGGTTATCGGGGCATTGGCTGAAATGTCAATGCATTTTTTGATGCGAGAGAAAGCGGTTTGGCTCTCGCAAACCAACGTCTTGAACTTTGTGAAATTTTTTAATCTTCTTTCACATGGCCTTTAGATTAAACGAGGAAGAGCACTCGTCGCAAGGAAGTCTTTTACCGTAAGGCATTTCGGCCAAATAATGCAGTTCAAAATTTGCCTTGTTGTACAAATGCTTAAGGTACTTCACAGTTCACATCACCAACACTGCGATGAAGTCGACACGCATTCGACGGTGCATTTAATAGTCGATTCGAGTCGATTGGTATATCTTCTTCGGGATTTCTTTGGATTCGACATGATCTTTTGTTCTTCGACGACGTACACCAAAGAAGAAAGCGAGATATGTTTTGTCAACACCAAGTACGTTTGTTTTTTGTTGTTTTCATTTCAACAGATATTTTGCGATCAACAGCCTGGCGCCAGACAACGACGCCAGACGTAATATATTATTTGTATAAACAAAACGGTGAAGCGGTTGTAATTGTGCCTTTGTCACTCCTCCCTGAGTATTTTTTAAATCGTTAATTGAAAACCCCCCAATTTTTAGGGGGCACGTGACCAGCCGCAACCAGGGTCTTTTCGCAGCGGTGGGCGGAGCAGCGGAGATAAGACCCTGGGTACGAGGTTGGGGGGGGGGTAGGTCCAAAAATTGAAAAGAATTTATCAGTCTGGCTTGAACGCGTCCCATGTGAATTGTAGAAATAAGTGTCGGTTAAAGTCTTCATTAAGGTTTGTAGGGTCATTTCGGTAAAGCGCTCTCAATTCGTCAGAATTTATCAGTGCCACAAAAATAAAATAGATATCGTTAGAAAGCTATTAAGTTGTATTTGATTTTGCGATAAACACAAACCAATAATAGTTGTAAAACCAGAGGGCTTCACTCGGAACGATTTAAGAACAAAGCGTTTAATTTTGTTCAAAAAATGTTTTCGCAGTTCGATTAATTTTCCAGCAAATAGGTGTCAGCGTGTTTTTTTTTAATTTATTGCCTGGTTTCGATTTTATGACTTATATTTGTCCGAATGTTGGTCGAAAAACAACATTTTCAACTTTGGTCAATAAAATCAGCAAAATTCGACATATCAAAAAACGCTGACAACGTTTGCTGGAAATTTATCTCGGAATTAAACTTTAAAAAAAGATTTTAAACAAAATAAAACGCTTTTTCTTGAGTCGCCCCGAGTAAATCCCTCCTGTTTTAATTTAAAAATTCACAACTATATTATTGGTTTGTTTATCGCAAAATCAAATACTAACATTGTATTCTACAAATTAATAGCTTTCTGACGATATCTATTTTATTTTTGTGGCATAAATTCTGACGAATTGAGAGCGCTTTACCATGACCCTGCAATCCTTAACTAATAAACTAAGTGTGAAAATAACATGATCAAGGAGGTTTTCTAAAGAATTAAAACACGATCAAGTCGGTTTTCTTTGTTTTTTTGCGGGATTTATATCCCATAAATCCCTCATTATAAATTCATAGGGATTATATATATAAGCCCCGGGCTTATATATATATAATCCCTATGAATTTATAATTGCCCAATTCATAGGGTGCCTGCAACCTCGTCCCCAGGGCCATTTGTGGGGGCTGTACCTGCCTCCTCCACAGGCCCTATTGCATCATGGACAGGACACACTGTTTAGAGGGCCTGCCAGATCCTGTAAACAAAATGGTGACCGATCCCATTATGCACAGCGAGACTAGGCCCTATATAGATGCGATAGTTTTGAGAGGGCCTGCAAATTTTTTCCGGCCGCTGTTCAACAAACGTACGTCCAAGTTCGTTCGGAAATTCGGTCTAAACTTTCTTACAGATCATGACAATGAAGAAACCAATATGTTTTAGAATTACCGACCTTCTGCCAATAATATTTTTAGTGACAAAAAGGAATTGAAGGGGGGGAAATATCTGCCGAACAAAAGCAAATTCGACGGTCAGGAACTGAGTAACAGGTTTTTCGTATTGTTTTTTGGTTTATTTAGCTATCGAAGACTGTCAACTGACCAAGAGTTAATGAGATTTAATTTTGTTAAATTGTAGGCTATAGTGTAGCGTAATTCAAGTTTCAGTTGTTGTGGAATTGTGGAAACCGAAAAAGTATAAACCAAAGAGTCTCTGGGTAGACATGGGAGGCGGGACGGGACGTTTGCCGGGATCTCACCATGCATGTATATCTCTCTTATTTATCCCGTTCCGTTTATATGGAAAGATGTTTGCCGGGACGTTTTTCATCCCGGTTCGCTCAGCCGGGATCCTGGCAAATCCAAGACAATTTTTCTCATGTAAACACTCCGTCCCGCTTTGCCGGGACGATATTATGCTGACTTTGCAACATTTGTCATGTGATGCAAAAACAAAAATGCCTAGTCGTTTGCCACTCCGAACGTTTTCTCAAGAAATAGTCCACTGTAGAAGCTATGAAATATACTGGAAGAAAGATAATTCATCTGGCTACAAAATACGTACAGTTTATCCGATCAAATAGTTTAGTTTTCTTAAAAAAGCGAAATACCGAACATGTCCAAATAATAGCGGCCGCTATTTTGAAATTCTTTTTCGTATGTATTATAATCTGTCTTCTTCGAATGTTTTCTTGAGAAATAGACCACTGTAGAAGCTATCAAATATACTGGAAGAAAGATAATTCATCTGGCTACAAGATACGTACAGTTTATCCGAGCAAATAGCTTAGTTTCCCTAAAAAAAGCGAAATACCGAGCATGTCCAACACGAACTAGAGATGCTTGTTGAACGTCCCGGGTGGTAGAACTCATGTAAACCCGGGATGAAAAACGTCCCGTCCCGGCAAACGTCCCGTCCCGCCTCCCATATAAACAGCCCCTATTTTCGTTGATTATTCCGGCCGAAAGTTGACAAAGTTCAACCGTAATTGCTTTCTTCAACAATTCCTGCATTTTAAAGCTAGGATTCGTATGTAATAAGTCTTCAATGGCCTTCAAAATCTTCGGATATAGCCATGGCTATTAATAATGTAGTTAATTATGCAAATTTATTCCGTGCCAAGTTTTGCCAAATTTTTTACAGGATCTTGCAGGCCCTAAATTCGGCGTGTGTGTCCTGTCCATGATGCAATAGGGCCTGTGGAGGAGGCAGGGGCTGTACCAAGATGGCGGCCAAGAACAAATGGCCCTGGCACAGGCTGAGCTATCACCACATCTGATTAGTCGAGATAACATTGGATGTTTTAGGTATTCTGATTGGTGGAAACAAGGCGGGCGGCAAGCTAACTCGCGGGCATTTGTTTATAGGGCTCAAATTATATTAAATAAGTGATACCAGAATTGCCGGCTGTTAAAAACAACTTCAAAATGAATGAAAATGTGAGGAAAGCTGGCGAAACACCCGTAAAAACGTCGGAAGAATATGTAATGATGGGTCGTGTCGTCTCTGTGCCCTGGCTGCCATACAACGAAGTCCATGGGACGACAATTTAGAGTGTTTTCTAAATCGGGCGAACGAAAGACTTGGTGAACAAAGTCAAAATGTATTTTGACTGCGAAAGGAAAGTACACCACAGGGCAGAATTTACGTGTTTGGCCATTGAGAAGCAGGCTTTTTTTCAAACAAGAATTCTCGAATAAACGAAGCCTAAATGTTTTTCAAAACGCTGAACTGAATCCGCCGAAAACTCACGAAAACAAGGCCAGACAACGGCAATCCAGTTTCTTGCGAATTTGGTACAACGGTGAAGCAAATGATAAATAATAAGCCTTTTCAGATATTTATTAAAAGTGTATTTATTTTAATAATTCGACAATGTATTTGGAAATGAATGTTTTGATTGTTTTCAGTTTGGGTCAGTCAAGCTGAACTAAATATTCAGAAAAAATTGAGCCTGACTAGGCGCGATAAACTTAGTGAAGACTGGGTCCGAGTAAAAAATGAGTCCAAATATGGCTCATATTTTGCAGCCAGTGCCAGGCACTGATCTCAAAAGAAAACTGGATAGTGCAACCTATTGTCCACTGGTTCATAAAATGAAGCCAGCTAAACAAAAGAAATCCGTCATTACTAAGGGACCAAACATGCTGAAAAATGTCTTTATGTCTTCTTAAAACGTCTTCTGTACCAAAAAAGAATATTGAACTATATTTTCTTTCAAAGATTCAGCATCTCATTCAACAAAATGTTTATATCGGTGCCAGAATACGCTAGAAAGACCATCACTTGGTCCCTTAGTAATGGGTGACTTCCGGCTTCATTTTGTAAACAATAGATGCTTAATCCAGTTTTATTTCGAGATCAGTGGTGCCAGGGCCATTTGTTCCCGCCAGTTTGTTTTTGGCCGCCATCTTGGCCTAGTCCCCACAAATGGCCCTGGGGACGAGGTTGAGGGTGCCTGCTACAACTATCTCGTATGGTAACGCCGGTAACGCCCACATACGGGAAGGAGAGCAAGGGTTTGCTTTTCGCCCCACGTAGTTTACGAGAAAGGCAAACCAATGAAAATCATCAAAATCTGTTGGTTGAGTCAGCACTTTATTACACTGAACGTTGAGCATAAAATGTGGGATTGATACTGCATCAATACGCATGCCCAATACTGTAATGATAGATCTGGTACTAATTATTCATACTAATTATTCAAACAAGCTTGTAGAAGTCTGTGTATGTGTTCAATGAACCTTTACGTACTTCTCAAGTTGTTTAATAAACTATTATTATTCAAAGGTTGCTTTGGAGTCTTATTATTTCATAAAATCCCGTTAACATTTGACATAACAATGTCCTTCGGCACTCGGTAAATGCTATATTTTAGAAAACCTTCTTCAATCGTGTTTTAAGTCGGATAAATACCTCGAACGTCGGCTTTAAGCCATCTATCTGGCTCGGTACTTATCCTATACTATCTAGCGTTCTCGGTATTTATCCTATACTTCAATAGGAAAAGAGCTTGTGACGAGGTTCTATATAAACCGCGGTACATCAAAGAAAACGGACTTGATCATATTATAAAAACAATTAAGATCTTACCTTTTCTGACCAATCATTTCTATAATGAAATATATACACCACTCCAGCATCGCTTCCAACCGCCATCAGATTACCAAAGGTAGAAAAACACGAAACACGAGAACCTTGGGTAGTAGAGTAGTCTAACAATCTGTAAACACAACTGACTTCATCTTTAATCCCCGAAGAAAGCCCTCCAAAATCACTGCAAAAAAACAACAACCTCAACTTCTGTACAACAGTCGATCGATTGAGAAGTTAACGTTACAACTGGTTTAACTTGTTATACTATTATATATAATTTCATGCTCACCTCGAAATCCTTTGTTTCAAGAGGGACAATTAATGTCGTATTTCCCTCATCACTACTAGTCGAGGGACGAGTTTCACAAACCCTCCCTCGGCTTTCGGGACATTTAATTACCTAATAACCCTCACTGTCATGCACTCACCTATAATAAACTGATTTGGGCTCTAACTGCGCATGAGCGAGTAGATACTATGCTGTGCTGTTAATGCAAGTTAACAAAAGAATGCTTTCAAAACACAGAATGAAACGACAACTGACGACAAAAGCTTATGACCAAAGCCAAAATAACTACCGTACACCAAGTATTTTGTAACTCAAGGCTAACAGCCATGCCATGTTGTAGTTATAAAACGAAGGAGCGAAAGATATTCAAGAGAAGAAAGTTTTCACAAATTCATAAATTTTAGTATTTTAGTATGAATTGTAGTAAATGTTTAATTGTGATCTAGCAGACGTTGGAATGACGACAAAAGCTTTTTAAAGCCAACATGGGCACAGGAACCCACTCGCTAACCTTGGGGCGCGTGAAATCACGTCAAGGACCAGCAGATCAAGCTTCGTAAACTGACATTGTGGCGGTGCGTTGCCGAACGGAAACGGATAACCCTCTTTTAAGAAATTAAATAGAATCGGCTTCATGGCAAGCACAATATATGTGCAAAACCTGTGGTGGCTAACAAGCAAAATTATGCTATTTTTTAGGGACCTTAAGATGCTAGGACGACGACGGTGGTTAAAAAGCAATTCAAATTTTAGTACTAAAATTAAGTCACGGTTAACTGACTACTGTATTCAATACTTGAAGCTTGTTTTATAATTTTCAAAGTGTTAAAACGGTTGCAGTGTCTGTGTTAAGGCAATCTCAGACAACAGTTCTCATCACCCCACGAGTCAACGTCGTCCTGAAGACGTGAAAATACTCTGAGTGGCGTTGTACACAGAGCGAGGACGGTGTTCAGATTACTCTTGGGACTAGAAATGATTCATTATCTTTGTTTTGCAAGAAGAATGCTTTTGTTTGAAGGACGTCGTCCTCGAAGTTGCCGTCGTAGATCTTAAGGTCCCTACTGTCGAGTGTCGACGGTAAATAAGAAAATTAATTAGACAGTCAAATGTCAGTGACGGGTATGTCATGCAAAATTTGAGCCCTAAATATGCAAATATTTCCCCCTAGTTTTTACTCTATGCATATGCATTCTTCTGTATTGATGAACAACCAAAGTATAGTTGCTCTAATGATTTTGATGACATTGCTGGACATCTTCACTTACTAACTTGTAAACAGTGTTTTTACCTTTGTAAATACAATGTTGTTACAACTGCACGATTACTGGTACATTATTGTTTTTACCCTTGTAGTTATATGCATTAAGCGCAGTAGATACATGCACGCCTGGGTGTACCTATTTTTAATACGTTTGTCTATAACAGCTGGATAAGCTAGCCCAAGCAATCGTACATGGCACTATTATTGATAATTTACTAACAATTATGCAAGCTTTAAAGCTAGACTAAACATATTTGTTATACTGGATAACCCTGTCACTCATATCTAAACTGTTCTTCCTAGAGTTCCAGTAAGGGCCATCCCTCATAGAAGTCATAGGCCAAATGCTACAGTGCCCAACTAGATTAGCTCAATATAGTTATTTTGGGTACCCAGTCACCTAATTATATATCTTCGCTTTGTAATTACTTTATGGATACTAATGGTGCAAATAAAAATGCTGTTGTTGTTGTTGTTATTGTAAGCATGCAGAGTGACCAAGAGAAAACCGGTTGTGTTTGGTAGAGTCAAACTCGAAGTACTCTCGTAGCGTGCGGTCAAGGTAAAACTTAAATCAGATAACTGCATGCACCGAGCAGAAAAATAATATATAAAGCAACTTCAAAAAAAGAGAGAGAGCTAGATCAAAAACGTAGATTCTACTAATCGAAATAGAATCTGGAAAATGTCTTCCTGTCGTCGGAAGTAGATTTCCGTCTTTAAACGGTAAAAAGGTTTTTAAAAGTTTCTAATTCGTGAACTAGCCCGAATTTCGCAATAAAACGTACTTGGTCAACTTACACTTCATTAATCAAAATATAGTAAGGTTAGATATACTGCCGAAACATAGAACGTAGGAGTCTAACGTTTCGAGCGAAGGCCCTTCATCAGTATATCTATATAACCTTACTATATTTCGATTGTTGTTTCAGCACTGCCTAAGCAGCACGCTACTTTTATTTCACTCTTTGGATTATTACACTTCATTACATTACATTAAAATACAGCAAAGTCGTTTATGCGTTGCATTTCACTTTTAATACAGTTTTTGTTTGTAATTAAGAGTAGTTATTACGTTATTGTAATTTTTATAATTATTTATAATTATTATAATTATTATAATTATCACAATTATCATAACTCAATCTCGTTCCCAGAGCCCACATTCCCCACCCGGGAAACGAGAGACTCTGGGGTAATCCGTTTCAAATCGTTACGTTATTGGCTGAATAGTGAGCATGAGTTGGTCTGAAGTGACCGGAAGTAGAATTAATAAAACCAAAATAACAAAGATGTCGGACGACAAGACTCCAGTGAAGACATTGCCGCGATCGATATCTTCGCCGTATGTGTGTAGATGCTGTAATTCGAGCTTCGTCAGCAACCCCGTTGACTTGTTTGGGGGAAAGTCAAACAAGGAGAACATACTATCCAGATTCCGTTCGGATATTTACGCATGCGTACCTCAACCGGAATAACAAGAATCCTGTGATTTGAAACGGATTATCCCAGAGTCTCTCGTTTCCCGGGTGGGGAATGTGGGCTCTGGGAACGAGATTGATCATAACTATCACAATTATCATAACTATCATAATTATCATAAGTATTATAATTATTATAATTATTATATTTAGGTTTATAAGCACTTTAAAGAAAATCACTCTTACCAAAACTTTAACTGCCCATCACTTTTCACGAACAATGCATGACAGCCACGTAGAACACATCCTTCAGTAGTCGAGGTATGTACATCATCAGTATTTTTCACTGTATATAGACACTCGCCAGTTTCCAGTGACCTGAAAAAATATAAACGTAAAAGTGTTTGTAACTTTGCACGGAGTTGCTCATTTAAAATGCCCATGAAATAAAAATTAAAGGGTATTGGCAATAAAAATTAAGTTTGTTTCTTTTGAAAGAACTCGTCAAATAGTATAAGAAGACCTTTTACAATTTTTCCGTATCTGTTTTGGTTTGGTAAATTTTCCGACCAAAGACAGCGTGCTGTCCGCCATCTTGGAATTATTTTCGATATACATGTCATTGTGACATCATAAGCAGGGTAAAGTGAAATTTTTATCTTGCCAACCTTATGACATTAAGAGATAGAAACTCGATTTTGTTACGCTATTTCCATTTTAAATTGACCCACAACATTTAAAAAGCCTTCTGTGGAAATTTGTCACCCACGTTGTAGTTTCATCAGGTTTACCCTGCTTGTGACGTCACCAATTCCCTAGTTAATTAGACCCGATGTTACAACAAGATGGCGGACAGCACGCTGTCTTTGGTCGAAATATTTCAAAAATCTTTTAAATGAGATAAACTTAATTTTTATTGCCAATATCCTTTAAGTTGGTCTTATTTGAAAGAATACTTAAAATAATAGAGTAACATCTTTTGCAGTTTTTCGTTCTGGAGATATTTCAAGTTGTTTGATATACAAATTAAACATTTTGACGTCACATGTGCATATATAATGAGTTACCGGAGAAGGTAATATAGCTTTGCTATTATCAAATATAATCACTTGAAAATTCTACATGTTTGTTGTTGTGAGCCGAGAAACACATCCATACGCTTCCTACGAATTATTTTGGTTTGATAATTGCAAAGATATATAACCTTCTCTGATAACTCATTATGCACATGTGACGTCAAGTTGTTTAATTTACATTTCAAACAAACTGAAATATCTCAACAACAAAGCAAGGAAACGAAAAACTGCAAAAGATGTTATTCTGTCGTTTTAAGTGTTCTTTCAAATAAGACGAACTTAATTTTCGTTTCATATGCACTTTAAAATATGATTCTGGACTGATGTTTTTACTTTTATTGTATAGAAAGAGCTCGGGTAGGATAATTTTGCCGTAAGACCTCTCGTTCGGTCAATAAGTTTTTTTCTTATATAGCTATAGAGTTTCGCTGGATACAACGATGACTGCCATTGGTTGGTTTGTGGTCACATGACCTTAGCTAAATTTCAATGTATACCGAGCGGGCAACAATTGAGAACGTATTGCCTGCTCGGGCAATAAGTTCTCAATTGTTGCCCGCTAGAGCTTTGAACTCCTCACGGTATCCTATAAACAAAAGCTTGATTGGTACGGAAAAAAAGAATATTTAAGCATGTGTGAAGATTAACTAGAGCAATGTATTGCTGTTCTTTTGTTCTGAGACTCATATTTGTTTGGTTGAAGTGAAATTACGAAGCCAGGCGTAATTTTTTTGGTAAGTCTTTCAGTTTGTCTTTTGATAAACGTCGAAATTATTCACCGAAACTCAAGCTATATAACAAAGCACTTAATGACTGATCCCTCGGGAAACAGTTAGTTTTGTTTTCCCTCCAGTCTCGATGCTCTCATTCGAGACTCTCGGGGAAAACAAAACTGTTTCACTGTTGTCACGTGAGCGGTCTTAACGCAATTTTTCTGCAATTTGATTGGTTCCTGAGCGGTCTTTACAAACCGAGCTCGAACAAAGCATTTTGCTCATTTGCTGATTAGATTCGGCACATGAAAATTTGAACGTTTGAACTAGGCCTAAATCTCTTATTAACCTCGTTTGTTCGCTCTGTACGGGAAAATATTTGCCATTGGGTTTATTCGTACAGACCTCAAAATGTCTTTTTATTATGCGATTGACCAACACGCAGGTTAAATGACCAACCATAACAATTTTCATAACGGCGCATTTGAAATTTAAATACCCCAGTCAAACGCGCCGTTATCCGGAATATATTCTTTTTGTATATCAGTCTGCGAAAACCCCTAGCGACGATATTCATTCATTCATTCATTCATTCATTCATTCATTCAAACTTTACTTAAAAAGCGTGGCACCAAACAGTTAAAGTAGTATACGATAATTTATCAAACTCACGTCGTATGTTAATCAAATTGTGTTTCATAAACTTAGAGTATTCCACCTACCAGAATTTTATCGCATTATATGAAACAGATAACGCTTTCGTTTTCCACACTGACAGATACGTGACTGGGGAGTAATGCCCTTTCAAAGTGTTAACACATGCTGAATGCGGATCCTGCCAGAAAGAAATAGTTCAGGCATGAGTTCTTTATCATTTAGGGATGTTTGGTATAAGAAATATTCACAATGCCGAAGAGCCAAAATAATTAACTTCTTATTAACCCTTTCCCTATTGCGGTGGCCTTTTAGTATTTCACTCTGGCTAACGCCAGACGATTTTACTGGGAAGAACTCTAGTAGGAAAAGGGTTAACCGAGTACAGTCACTACGGGAGAATAGACCTTATTCCAAAATGGCCGCCGAATTCTAATTCTTTTATGTGCATATAAATTAGCCCTTATGACCTCGTTTTTAAGTAAAAATTATTTTGAATTTCACACATGAAAACGAGTTCATAAGGGCTAATTTATATGTATATAAAATAATTTTAATTCGGCGACCATTTTTGAATAAGGTCTATACTGATCAGACATTTGTACACAAAAGACCGAGAATAATAAATAAAAAATATTTAAATAAAATAAATTAAATAGAATAATAAAATATTTAAAAAAATAAAATAGTATTTTCACTATGTAGTTGTGTTTACGCCCCGTTTAAAAAAATAAACATCAGCGTTGACTTCTGATATTTTCTACACGTTTTGCAATTATGCTTTCAGAGCCCCTGCAATGCTAAAATAACTAATAATTTTTCTTTCTAACAAGGTTGAAGACTGTTTATAAAATAAGGTGTCCTCTACGCACGCTCTGATTGGCTGGGCCCCGTACATTTATAAGAGTGTGAAGATCATGAATGGCGTAAAATTGCGTAGGATGGCGTCACCTGGCGGGAAAACGGCTAGCAAATTTTCAAAACTATCCCACTTTTAGTTTGTTTTTCCCTTCATATTTTATAAAACAAATAAAACATACCGCTCCTGTGCATATGTACTCTTATAAAGGTAAATTTGAACACGAAAGAAGTGTAAAGGCACGAGGCTTTACTCAACTAATATAGATTTCGTTTTCAAATTACGTGAAACGTGCCTTTATAAGAGATTATAAAATTATAAAATAAGCAACGTCGTACCCAGGGCCATTTGTAGGGAACTGGGCCAAGATGGCGAATAAAACAAAATGGCGGGAACAAATGGCCCTGGTGGAGGCTAGCTCAAAATGCGCAGTATATTGCGCATTTTATTAACTAGAACTCAGTTCTTTACACAGTAATTATACCTAATTACACCTAATAATTGCATGGTTTAAAATATAATTTCCCGTGCCATGTGTAGGAACAACCGACAGTCAAAAATGCAATTTAAAAAAAAAAATCAAACCGTCTGCTTTACGCCATAAGCTCTTGACCAATCAGACGCTGAGATAACCTGGCCTCCACAAGGGCCATTTGTTCCCGCCATCTTGGCCCAGTTTCCTACAAATGGACCTGGGTACGAGGTTGTAAAATAAGGTATCTTCTACGCACACTCTGATTGGCTGCGCTCCGTGTATTTATAGAGTATGAAGATCATGAATGACGTAAGGGGCGGACCATTAGAAAAGTGATGGCGGGGGGAGGGAACCAAAAAAAATATTCGTGCAAGGCAATGTGCTCGGGAAAAAATTCATACACAAAGAAAGTTTGAGAAAAAAAATTCGTGCAGAGCCTTCTCATGGTGAAAACTAGGTATGTGTAATAAAAAAATTCATGCAAAGGATTAGACAATAAATAAAAATTCCTGCTCAAGCAAATGATAAAGAAAAAAATTCGTGCAAGCTGAAAAACTCCCCCCTCCCCAATCACTTTTCTAATGGTCCGCCCCTAACGTGGCGTGGAATGGCGTCACCTGACGGGAAAAGCCAGCCAAATTTCAAAACTGTCCAACTAGTTTTAGCTTGTTTTTTCCTTCTTATTTTATAAAACAAATAAAACATACTGCTCCTGTGCACATGACGTCAAACGAACCTTTATAAGTGTACATACGCACGTCGCACGGAGCTTTATGTTTTATTTGTTAAATCAAACATTGTTTACAAGTTGATACCATTAGCATTGTATTCTACAACTTACAAACACAAATTCGCACCTTTTTAAGATCCCAGAGCTTAATGGTTTCATCAAATGATGCTGACACGATCAGGTCTTTATAAATGGCCACACAACTCACAATATTATTGTGCCCACAAAGAACTGCCTTGCAAACACCAGTTCCAACATCCCAAATACAAATATTACGATCTTCAGAAGCAGATATTATTAACTGTGGTAGGCATGGCTCATTAGTTAGTAGCTGATTAACTAGAGATGTAAAAATCAATGGAAACATGACAAAGTAGGTCACAGGTTAGGTATCACGTTTGTTGGTACAGATACTATACGTACACATATATATGCTGCCAGGTAAATATAGAAAAATAAGAAGATTAAATGACAGACATACAACCAATCCACACATAAGCAAATAGACAGACAGACAGACAGACAGACAGACAGACAGACAGACAGACAGACAGACAGACAGACAGACAGACAGACAGACAGACAGACAGACAGACTGACAGACTGACAGACTGACAGACAGACAGACAGACAGACAGACAGACAGACAGACAGACAGACAGACAGACAGACAGACAGACAGACAGACAGACAGACAGACAGACAGAAAAGTAGTGTGCTGCGTAGGCAGTGTTGAAATACAAATCGAAATATAGTAAGGTTTGACTGAGTACTGCCGAAAATATTGAACGTAGTTTCTAACATTTCGAGTGAAGGCCACGTTTCTCTCTGACGAAGGGCCTTCGTTCGAAACGTATTCAGTATTTTTTCATCATAGGCGGCCCAGAGAAACGTGTTGAATTTGCTGAACCTTTGCCGAACATCAAGTGATAGCATTGATAATCTTATTTATTGTACAATAAGTACAGACTGAGCTATTATATATGTTTTCTGTAATTAAATAAATACTGATATATAGATATTAAACAAACAAACAAACAAACAAACAAACAAACAAACAAACAAACAAACAAACAAACAGACAGGGCCGGATTAAAGGGTGGGCACTTGCCCCAGGGTGGAACATTTTTGGGGGCATTTGGGGGTGGCAAATTTTAGAAGGCAGTAATTTTGCCATTACAAACAGGGGGGAGGTGTTAGTTTCTGGGGGGTGATCATGTTAATAATTTGATAATTTGCTCCGGGGCAGAAAATTTGTTAATACGGCCCTGCAAACAGATTACTATATATTATAGTAATTAAATAAGAACAAACTGTAATCAACTATAACCAATTATATTAACTAGTATGTAACTATAACTTTTAATTTAAGCAGCTAGATAACATTTCTGATAATGCTTTCTGATAATGCTCTGAAATTAATAATAATAATAATAATTTAATAATAATAATTTATATTATAATATAGTGATTGACTGATCATGCCACAATCGGAAATTACCAATTACTTATTATTCCATGTCACAATCGGCCTGATTCCGATTCCGATTATCATGAGTCAAACGACATCATTAATTTGGCATGTAAAGGAGTTGGATGTCAAAGGAAGTAATTTTCCCACCAGACTCACTGACACCATGAACATGAGCATGTGGCAGGAAACCGTTCACACAAGAAGATCAGACTGTTTGAGTTTCTATCTACTGTACTAGTATTTGGTGATTTGGATTTGTGATTGGGATTTTCAGCTACAGTGAGGTAAAACTGTCAAAATTTGCCAATTAAAAAGTTACTAACAATGACCTGTTTTTCATAATCAAAAAGTACAGATAATTCTAATGATTCTGATTGTCTACAGATAATGTAATAATTGGCTGGATTCCGATTGTCAAACTGATTATCTGTCAATCACTAAATAAAAATATATATAAAAAATTATTTAAAAATATTTAATAATATCTAAAAATTTATTATGATATACTGTATGTACTGTATAATTAGAAAAATATAAATATACTGTATATAATAATATTATATAATTATATATATATATATATATATTTAACAAATAGATTCCATTTTGCCGTTGTCTGTTCAGTTATAGATGCACAGATGACGTCACAACGTGGTAAGAACAAAAAAGTGGCCCACGAGACGCAGTCAAGTGGGTCACTGATGTTCTTACCATGTTGTGACGTCCTCTGTGCATCTATAACTGAACAGACAACAAAAAAATGGAATCTATTTGTTTTATACAATAAAAATTTAAAAGGTCTTTGTCGAAACTCGTGCCAGATTTTGGGGCATGAAGAAGGAAAAAGGCAAGTCAGCAGATGTGATCTGATGTGACCATGTGTCTGTCCTCTAATAGATCATGGCCAACAACCAATGAAAACACGCATAGCAACTAGGGTATTGTATAAATATATACATATATAATTATATATATAACTTAATGAGTGCAAGTACCTGGGCTGGGATACAAAGCAATTGATCTAACAGAACTAAGATGACCTTCAAAGCTTTGCAGGTGTACACCTGTCCAGCTGTCCCATAATGTAATACTTCCATCTAAATCAGCCGTATATATAACTTCACCCAATAACTTGATGTCACACACTGCACCTAGTACAGTAATCAAGAAAAAAAAGTACCAATTTAAGTTAGTCCTATATATACTGTACATGTATGTATCATATTGTGTGCATGTGTGTATTAGTACTGCTTACATCAAACTTAACTTCCAGAATCAACGGAGATTTGCATTCAAGTAAAAAATGAGTGGGACCTGGGTTGGATTTTTCTTTTTTGATTTTTTTAAATAATTCTCCAAAATCTTATAGTTCAAGCCTACTACAAACCTGAAATGGTTAGTGGCTTTTTATTTAGGCCCTAGCTAGTTGAAATTATAATCTATATTCCACTTAATACATAAGTATAATCACTCAAGTACATTTTGTAAATTAAGGAAATGATAAAAATAATAAAAAAACGTTTCTGGAGTAAAAGAAAAGAAATAAATTATCTATACCAAAATATTAATATGTTAATTAGCACATTGGTTTAACAAAAATTTGACCATGCAAATGGATTACCAATAATTGCCAGATTCTGCCCAAACCACAGCACATGTATGTAACTGTATGATATATTTGCAAGGTTAAATGTTGATTAATTAGATTATTTTGTAAGATGTGATTAACAACCTAATAATTATAAGGAACAGTATTCCTATAGAGATTGGAGAAACTAGTTGGTACTAATCCCATGACATATAGATGCATGTATAGGCACTATATATACAGTGCCGGATTAACTATACGGCAAAAGTGGCATATGCTATGGGCCCCGCACTGTCGGGGGCCCCACACTTTCTGAAAGCGCAGGCCCCCAAAAAAGCACAGGGCCCAAAAAAACACGAAGTGCGGGGGGCCCAAAGACGCAGGCCCCCAAAAAGTGTGGGGCCCTGAAAAAATGCAGGGCCTCCAAAAAGGCAACTTCTAATCCTTTGTGGGACAAAAGGAAGAATTTTTAATCTTTTGTATCTTTGATTTTTTTAGCAAAAAAAATTCACTGCCGTCGGGACTGGGGGGTTGTCGAGGGACCCCACGCTGAAAATATGCCATGGGCCCCTAATCCAGCCCTGGCACTATAGCTTTCAGAACATGTTTTGATTAAAGTAAAAAGTGGTGTTCATGCTTAACAAAGCTACAAAATGGCAGATTTTTGTCAAACAAAAACACAGTTGGTTTTAACGCACTGAAAATCTGAACAAACACACTTTTGGTGGCCATGTCCTGGCACATAGTCCAAACCTAACTGGAGTATGGCTATGGTCCCAATTGACAACAGCTGACAGTTTTACTTTATTAAAAATTTCATGGTCAGATAAAGGAGAGGCAAGTGGGTAACCTAAGATGTATTTTACTAAAAATCAAGCTATCAATCATATAGAAATATTTGTGAATGCAACCTAACATGATACCTCTTTCCCCTCAGCTCTTATCAAATTTTGCACTAACTCAAAAAAGTCCTAGCAAAAACTGGGTGTGTCCCCACCACCACCACCTCTGTTAGCACCACTAACCATATCAAACACAATTTTTAAAAGTTATTTGCTGGGCAATACTATTTATCACCTGGACTATGTTTTCCACCTGGTACCTCAATCCATCGCTAAAACCACTAACCATAAAATGGTACTTTCTTACAATAATACTTGTCCAACATGAAGTCTGCAGTGCAGTATATATGTCATCTATGGTACAAACAAACCTTTTTGAGTCTGGATCTCTCTTTCCAAGACTGGCCACTGTCCTACTTTCCTACTTGTATACCATCTCTTGTAAATTATTTTCCAAACATGAGTTGATGCTGCTGTGGTCAGTGTGGTGCTACCATCATGTCTAATTATACCACTATTTGGTTCACATACAATAATATTCTCAATCCCAGTTATTTCTACCAATACACTCTCTGTAATAGTACTAAGGCATTCTCGTCGCCATACCAAATTATACATCACCCTGGACAAAAGTTCCCGCCATATCTCGCACACACACTCGGCTTTGGCTAAGGATATACCATCCAGATTTATTAAGACCTGATTTTGAAGTTCTAAAGGTAACGCTGAGAACAGCATATTTTGAAATAAACAGAAGCGATTCTATTACACTTTAAAAACGAAAACATTGAATTCAAAAGAAATGCAGTGTTTACTATTCTGTAAAGTCAGCCCAAGTTGTACGCACCAAAGGTGCACGCACCCTGCATCCTTTCTTTGAATACATTTATAGAATTTCAATTAATCGAATAATCGACGATCGGAAATTGCGGCTGTCGATTGGGATCTAACCAGTTTACGCATAAGTGCATACCGTAATTATTCGAATAAACGCCTCCCTCGAATAAACGCCGCCCTCGAATAAACGCCGCAGGGACAAGCAAAAATATTATTAAACGCCGCCCTCGAATAAACGCCGCACCTGAAGCGCCAAAAATTTAATAAACGCCGCGGCGTTTATTCGGTACTTATGTACTGAAGAATACACGTCTTCCGATGTTGAAGAGGCATGCCCTATTATTCAGCTGTTAGACTCGGACCACGAAGGAAACAGTGACATTGAAATAGAATGAAACTTAGTCATTATATAAGACAGTGAACAGTTCAATTTTCATATATATTTATATATATTTAAAAGACATATGAATTTTATTCTTAGTTTTTTAATAAATTCACAGTTGTTGTTACAAAATTTGCAATAAACGCCGCCCTCGAATAAACGCCGCCCTCGAATAAACGCCGCACCTGAAGCGCCAAAAATTTAATAAACGCCGCGGCGTTTATTCGAATAATTACGGTAACTGCATAAGTCTGCAGTGCATAAGTAGAACGAATATCTTGCGTGTAAACGTCAATACACGCGAGACCAAGCGAGGCTGGCGCGAGATGAATCAGGAGCGAAGGAGCGTTGTGGTACATGTGGGTTCATACGATAAAATTAGTGAAGATAAAGGAAAAAATGGATCCATTGAAGAGGATACTAGGGATATTGTAGGATATCAATGCTGACTTGAAATCAAATATGGCGAAAAATTAGACGAAGAACAAGCTAAGGTGCGATGGTGCGATCTAGTATCGTAAACTTCTATGTTAAATGAGTAACATGACTAATATCTGTTGTTTGTTGACCGTTTACTACCCCCAAAAGAAGTCGGGTTGTTTTTTTGGAAGATGTGTGTACCCGATTGACCTTTAAAATGGATTTTAAAGTTCGAATCAGTCGTGGAAAGTTGATTTTTTCTTTGTCTTGATTTTGTTTTTGGCTATATATGGACAGTTCACTTGTTCTTGTTTTGCGTGTGTGCTGTGTTTAGAATTCATCCACTTGAGCCAGCACGCACGTGGCCTGCGAACTGCCCTATGAAAGTGGTCAATTTTCTGTGCGATTCTCGATCCATTCTCGCCCCCAGAGCCTCTTTCTCGATCGTGATATTAATTAAATGTTGCGCAAAGGATTGGGGAGAAAACGCGCGCGAGAACTTTTGTGAACCGGCCACGCGGGGTTTCCAAGCTACGCATACAACGCGCGCAATACCCGAAAGAAGGATCAGTACGAATGTTGTACGAGCGTCACACGAGAGAAAGCGGAAGGAAGCCAAGTTTTGCTTTAGTGAATGTGATATATAGCTAAACTATATGTAGTCTCCTTCGCAGACGTTTTTAGGGTCGTATGCAATCTCGTACCCAAGGATCGCGGGCTCTGGGTACGAGATTGGGTCGTACGTAGTTTTAAACTCCTTCTTCACTAGACACTAACGTCTGCTCATCATTCCATTCCTCTTTGTGTACACGGAAGCATTGATTGCAGCATTGATCACTACCCAATAACGCCAGCCTGAGTCGAGCGACGGAGTGAGCGTTGTTGTGTAAAACTTGTTTGGCCTGGCCAAACGCTTTCAACATTTCATGCAACATCGTTCAACATTATTGAATTCAACCGTGATTCAACATGTTGAACGATGTTGCATGAAATGTTGAAAGCGTTTGGCCAGGCCTTAATATATTTTTCGAAAGGCTTAAGTCGCTTAACTTTACAAAATTTACGAATAGTGTTTTGATCAACTATGTTCTTTCTGCTCATGCAAACAAATGTGCGTGAAAGTCCACGTGAAGCTTGTGAGCGTCAGTGAAATATTGTTGACACACGGTGTGCTCAAATTATACATTTTTTATATGTCCGAACAGCTACCAGATTCTGGAAACCTTGCTCTTATTGGTCAGACGACAGGAATGGAATGTATTGCTCGGATGACTGGACTACCAAACTCAGAACGTCTGCGAAGGAAACTAGATCTATGTCCTTTATAGCCTGTAAATTCTAGTATCTTCAGTATTTTTTCGTAATTTTTCATAATTTTTTCGCAAGCCCCCCCAGTCCCCCCTTGAGCCCCCCAGGAATTGATTTTGGTCCCCCCAGTAAAAGTCCCTTTTTGCCTCAGGAAAAGTTCCTTTTTGCTGAAGTACCGAAACAAATGAACAAAGAATAAAGCAATAAAGATATAAAAGGAACTATTACCATAGATATAGATAAACAGGTATAGATAAATCTTTATATTAGTTAAATAGTTTTTATTCTGATAAGATTATGTGGTGACGAAAAATCTTTTTATAGTTTCCTCACAAAATTTTCTATATTATATTTGAAAGTGAACAAGCGGATGAGTTCTGACACAAAGCGAAACAGTCAGAAATGTGTTGTATTTTAACTAGTTTTTATGACATTTTATGACCTTCAGTGTTCTTAAAAATCACCCCTCAGAATGCAGGAAATGGCATTTCCGAGACTCTAAATTTCAAAAATTTCCGGAGGGGGCATGCCCCCGGACCCCCTAGAGAAGTCCCTTTTTGGGAACGGCCCCCACACGGGAAAATCCTTAAAAAAGGCCCTGCATAATTATCATTCATGCTTCTGGCGAGTTGTTAGCCGTGTGAATGAGTGGACTGTGCGAGGCCGTTGAGATAGTTGTAATAATTTGAACAGCTTTATCTTTTGATCAAGGTATAAACGGCAGTGATGTGGCTGACAACTCTATTGATAGTAAACTATGTTCACCTGTGTGAAGTGTGCACCACACTTGCCAGTACGTGTGCTGCCCCCGCAACGTGAGGGCAGGAAGGGCAGCTGGCCCCGCGTGACTCCTGTGTCCTGGTGAGTAAAATGACACAAAAACTGGAACATTATATTAGCGACATGACTTGGAGTGAGAAAAGAGATTGACTAGGAAGCTATTAAAATTTGAAAAAGAATGCATGATCATGTCCACCAAAAATAAGTGGTACGGACTACAGGCGGTAACCATACTAAAGCGCCTGCACTAAGTTTAAAATATATATATTGTGTATACATTTTTCTAACTATACAATGATTTAGTTCTATTTTTTATTTTAAAAATTCCCCCAAAGGGTGATTGTTATTACGATAGTACACTAAGGCCCGTTCCAAACGCCGCTCTTCTCATGCGCCGAACCTAATGCAAATCAGCATAAACAAAGGATTTAGGTCATTATCATTAGGTTCGGCACATAAGAAGAGCGGCGTTTGGAACAGGCCTTAGTCCCCTACATGGGACGTAATACACCAATATACTTTACAAAAATGAAAAACACTAGTGAAGATAATGCACCATTTGCACGATGACGTGAGATCATAGATAATGGGAGGGGAACTGGATAGGAAACTTAAAACGATGTTACGAAACCGGAAACTATGGTTGCACAACTTGCTATGGTAATTATACACTTATAAGGAGCTAATGCTGGTACGGATGGTCCCACATGGCCAGGATCAGCTATTCATTAAACAATAGTGTAATATCACTTAAGTTCAGCAGTCTGATTTTAGCCATGTGGGACCACGCTTTAGGTGCATTTAGCCCCTTATAAGTGTGTAATTACCATAGCAAGTTGTGCAAACATCGTTTCCGGTTTCGTAAGTTTCCTACTATGGTGAGATGGCGTCATCCTCGTACCCAGGGTCTTATCTCCGCTCCCCCGCCCACCGCTGCGAAAAGACCCCACTGATCTCAAATAACTATATTATTTGAGATCAGTGAAAGACCATGGTTGGGGCTGGTCACGTGTCTCCCAGAATATGGGAGATAACAAACTTTTCTTGTCAGGGTCGGGTGGTTGTTTTGAAAATTTGTCGCAGTACCTCGAATCAAGAATATTTACAATATCAAGCTCTGAATATCGAGGAAAGCTCATTACGCAAATTAAACACTCCATGGATAACAATCTGGTAT
Source organism: Paragorgia papillata (assembly GCA_035771165.1). Classification (NCBI taxonomy): domain Eukaryota; kingdom Metazoa; phylum Cnidaria; class Anthozoa; order Scleralcyonacea; family Coralliidae; genus Paragorgia; species Paragorgia papillata. The sequence goes on along the minus strand of JAWNZC010000011.1, from coordinate 4,895,831 downwards.
TATTGAATTACAATTCTGAACTTCTACAAAAGCCTTCCGTCGTTCAATCCGACGAGCAGCGAGATTCTGTATTGGGCCATTCCATTTAATATGTGCACCCCCCTATTGAGGGCCTTGGATATCCAGGGGGAAGGGGGGTCGTAGACTAGTAATTTCCAAGGGGGACACTGAGCAACATCCAAGGGGGGCAAATAATATATATAAAGTTATTTCCAAGGGGGATGAAAGATGGAAGAAGGTATAGCAGAAATCAGAAGCATATTTCCAAAATTACACAATTTCCAAAGGGGGGATCAGATCTGAGGTATATTAGAGATATAACCAAAGGGGATCGGGATCAGAGGTATATCCAAGGGGGATGCTAAATTAAAGACCACAAAAAAATCCACAGGGGTTATACCCTACAGAATATCCAAGGGATCTGGAAGCAAAACCCTCAATAGGGGGGGGGGGTGCACATATTAAATGGAATGGCCCATTCTTCGAATGGATTTCTACAGTCATCACTCATCAGCGATCTGATATTAGCAGCCTGAAGATTTTAAATTTTACAGTAAGCGGATTTAAATTTCCGTACAATCAACTGAATCAAGACTATGCGAAATTTACAAATTCTTTTGGTTGACAATTGTTTGAACTTCCATTCGAAAGAAAGTGTGGAAATTATCCCACTGCATTTCTTGCAAGGGCCAACGCTCGCGGAATTCATATATACAGATTCAACACCTTGGGCTTGCAGCTGTCAACAAGGCTTTACATTCTTATTCTGTGCTTTAGAAATTCCAAGAGGTTAGTTCATTACATTTACTATTTCTTTAATTTCTACATCGCATACAACAATTTCATGCCGTTTCGTAACGTGCAGCGGCGGGCCGGTGTGCCCTTATATACTTGAACTATATTGCTGATTTTTAAACTGAGCCAACCTTATTTAATAACATTCATAATTCATAAAAGGAGCCACAAGCTCATGTTGTCAACTGTTAATTGCTAACGGCCTCAATTTCACTAAAGTTGTCTACCTATCAGTATCGCGTTTTACTTACTATTGTTAACATTTTACGGTATTATTATATCGCGCGCTGAACGTTGCTAGTTCAATGTTTTTCTTGTCACTGTATTTAATACAGAATTACAGCCAAAACTCACCACTGAATCCGCAGCGCGAATGTTATACCGTTCTATGTTTCCTAAATTATGGAAAATACCTCGTTATAAACGTTAAATTCCGAAAGATCCAAATTATGGCATGACCACCGTTCAACTGAGTTCAATATATTTTAATAAATATGTTTACTTCGCCGTTCAGACTCCTTAAACAACTCAGGCACATTTGTATTACCTTTAAATATCACCTTGGTCATGTATTCTATAAATGTTCATGTAGTTTACTGATATTGTCTTTGTTTTTTAGGCAACCGTTTCGTATAAACGCAAACATCAGACGCGCGCAACGAAACGCTTGAAAACATTGACAGTTGGCACATAAAAAACAACAAAGGCAAAGCGGCGGGACACAAGCGACTAACAAAAAATTGCCGGTTAGACTACTCGGGTAGACTTCGACGAATAAAACCCAAGGCGCTAATCAACCGGAGAGATTTACACGTATTTTACTATTTCAAAAAGCCAATCGAGACATAGGGCCTTCAAGTTCAGGACGGCGACTTCTGTTTCTACATACAGTTTACAGCATCGCACAACACTGAGTAAACTGACGTACATAAACATCGATTTGGGCATGCACTCTGAGTCTGGCTTTCTTGACAGTTATAAAACGTACACCTTGTCTTGTCAGAATAAAATAAATCCATTATAAAAACATTGTCTTTTCGTTTTCAGTTAGCCACGTTTCTAAATAACCCACCCCCAGTAAGTTATATTTTTGCCCTCGAAACACGTGACCAGCCCCAACCAGGGTCTTTTCGCAGCGGTGGGCGGAGATAAGACCCTGGGTACGAGGATGAGATGGCGTTGGATGACTACAACTACCAGAATGCTTTGCATGCAGTATTCTAGGGTTAGGCTAAAAGCCATGACTCAAAAGGCGGCTTTTCCAAAACATATACGAAGGTAATTTTGGTGAAGGAAAATTTCGCGTGCAGAATATATACATATATAAGACCAAACCGGGACCAGTTGCGAAAAATGCAACACCAACACCAAGGCCAGAAGGCCTTTCGGCTAGGAATTGAACCCGCGACCCTGCGATGTTAGTACAGTGCTCTGACCACTTTCTAAAGATTTTAGCAACCTTTTCGATACCCTAACCACAACATAAACCCTAATCAGTAATCAGAAATCTGATTACTCCACAGCTTTTAGGGAAAACATATTTGACAGCATATCAGTTTAGAAAAGCCGCGAAAGGACCCGAAACCCTAGAATGCTAGCAAAGCATTCTGGTAGCTGTAGTCAGCCTATTAAATTAGAATTTAACAATTAATACAGATTGATCATGACGTAGCATTAATTTTGCTACGCTTAGGACATATTATCTTTTAGCTACGAACGTTATCCGTTACAAAAAGTAAACATTTCCCGTAATTGACCGCATTAAATTAGCGCCCCGGGCGCTTATTTTCTTCCCATACATATAAGGGGTGCTAAATCAGAGGGGGCGCTAATTTGGACAGGGGCGCTTATTTAAAAAATAGCATTTTATCCAGACAGTAACGTATTAAACCCATCTATTTAACGAAAGCCAAAATAATTTTCTTAATAGGATCACGTAAATCAACATAATTTCCAAATATTTGTACATTTGACATTGACCGCAATAACTTAGATCGCAAAAAGTTGTGTTGTTTAATCACTTCCTCGTGACTAAATAAAGTGATACGACACAGTTAAATCAGTAATACGTATCACAGGTTGTGTGTATCGCCGATAATATTGTGTTTACCTTTAGAAGTTAAGAGCTTCCCAAGGGCGCTTATTTGAGCAGGAGCGCTTATCTTCAAATTTTTTGTACTCGTCAATTCGGACCGATCGGACGGGGCGCTAAATCGCTAATTCAAACGGGGGCGCTAATTCGGTAAATTACGGTAATCTAGTAAAATAAAAAGATTTAAGCTGATTTTAAAATAGAATCAGTAGATGAGATACATTTTATACTATCCGGTAAAGCGTCCCACAAATCGGAACAATTTTTACAAGAAACGAATTCTAAATAAAGACGCTACATGATAACAATTTTAACGTGCCGTACGATTGTTTGAATAAGACAAATAATACTTGTGTAAAACATTTGTATGTTTATTCTAATTTGGACATTGGTATTTTCTCGTATTTTCTCGTTGCGAGCTTTGCCATGCACAATTTCGATCGTCGAGCCACTCGAAAGCAAACTGGTGAAGTGTACGATCCAAATTTTAATAATTAGAAGAAGGATTTATAAGAGATTTTGGAGTTAACTGGAAGGAAATTTTGCTAAAAAGAAGGATAAAAAAAGGAAATTTTGCTTTAGCCAAGTGGAAGCACTGCATTTAATATCGAAATAACCCGATGCATAAAGACGAGGTACGATTAGTAACTAATCATTCCTTTATGCACAAGGTACGATTCCCGTGAATTTGCAATGGGCAATATCATTCACAATGCAACGCGGGACCTTGCCTAAACATTTCGAGTAGAGTACCCTGGTACCGTAGCGCCCCCAATCGAGAAGTAGAGACATTGTCAAGTGTTTCAAGCCTATCTCGAAGTAGGTTCGCTGAACCCGCTTGTAGCGGCAGCGCCCTAAACGAAAGGCAAACTTTCATTCTGTATTAACTGGTTTGTTTTCTCAAGGATTTATTACAGTTTGCCTAGAACATAAAATGTGGGACTAATACTACATCAATGCGCATGTCTATACACTGTTGTTGTTTTTACAGACAACTATATACATGTATTGTTATTTAAAAGCGCTTGTAATTTATTTACATGCAGATATAGATATATAAATGGCGATTGCATTTCAAATAAAGATAGTTACCGTAAAAAATTGTCAGCTTTCACACACACGATACATGGCCACGTTTAGATGTCGATTTTATGCCAGATACATCCCCTCGGGCTTAGCCCTCGGGACTTTTACTCTCGTTCTTCCTCGGTAACCGTAATATTACAAAATGATAGCATAACATATCGGTTGATTAGTGATTAAATGTCCCTCAAGCCTCGGGAGGTTTAGTAAAAGTCCCTCGGGCGCTTTCGGGTACATTTAATCACTAATCAACCTATATGTTATATATATATATATATATATATATATACAGGGTGAATCAAAAAAAACTGATGCCTTTCATATTCAAATTAGCCGCATAGCGGCTGTAATTTGACAGAAGTTCCCTAAATATCTCATGGGTATACGAAGCATATCAAATAAGTGAATATCAAATAAGTGAACCTTATTTGATATGCTTCGTATACCCATGAGATATTTAGGGTTCACTTATTTGATATGCTTCGTATACCCATGAGATATTTAGGGAACTTCTGTCAAATTACAGCCGCTATGCGGCTAATTTGAATATGAAAGGCATCAGGGTTTTTTTATTCACCCTGTATATAGTTCAATCTACAGACACGGTGTTTCGCTGTACAACAGTTCATCAGTGTATAGCTTGGAACAATCTGAATGAATTTCATCAATTACTTATACACATGCGATCGTCGGCGAACATGCGGTTGTCACCGACGATCGCATGTGTATAAGTAATTGATGAAATTCATTCAGATTGTTCCAAGCTACACTGATGAGCTGTTGTACAGCGAAACACCGTGTCTGTAGATTGAACTATATATATATATATGATGAGCTGTTGTACAGCGAAACACCGTGTCTGTAGTACACTGATGAGCTGTTGTACAGCGAAACACCGTGTCTGTAGATTGAACTATGTACGCTCCTTCACTTCGGTGTTGTTGAGCACTCTGTGAAGTTGCCGTGGGTACCTATTAGCGATAATGCAACGCTCACTACCCTTGTGGAAGTTTGAGCACTCTGGGCCCATGCGCACTTCACGCTATCTGAATGTACTTCACCGATGCTGTCCCACATGCGGTTGTCACCGACAATCGCATGTGTATAAGTAATTGATGAAATTCATTCAGATTGTTCCAAGCTACACTGATGAGCTGTTGTACAGCGAAACACCGTGTCTGTAGATTGAACTATGTACGCTCCTTCACTTCGGTGTTGTTGAGCACTCTGTGAAGTTGCCGTGGGTACCTATTAGCGATAATGTAACGCTCACTACCCTTGTGGAAGTTTGAGCACTCTGGGCCCATGCGCACTTCACGCTATCTGAATGTACTTCACCGATGCTGTCCCACATGCGGTTGTCACCGACAATCGCATGTGTATAAGTAATTGATGAAATTCATTCAGATTGTTCCAAGCTACACTGATGAGCTGTTGTACAGCGAAACACCGTGTCTGTAGATTGGAACTATAATATATATATATATATATATATATATATATATATATATATATATATATATATATATATTATATATATATATATATATATATATATATATATGGGGCAGCATGAGCCGGCTAACCAAGGCTGATTACTCGTGTCACGAAATTCTTTCCTCGGCCGCAAGAGGAGATTTGAATTAACGTTAGCATTTGATCGTTTACATCTAAACCAAACCAATTCTTCTTTGTAGATTTAGTTTTATGCGAGTTTCAAAACCACAGTACGATCCTAATCAATCGCGGCGTAAGCCTGGTTAACCGGGCTAGCCCAGCTCATGTAAACAGACCCTATAGATCGTTTTCACTCACGTGATCGGTGCCCCCCATTGCCCCATTGGGGTGGCAGAAACAATACGAAATATTTGAATAAGAATAGAGCTAATTCCCACATGGTACACCAATATGGCCGCCATTTCATTATTTTGGTACACCAATATGGCCGCCGTGACGTCAGATGAAAACGATCTAAAGGGAGACAGTTCTTGGTGAGATCCACTGGTACAACACAACAATAATAATGATTTAATAGATTGAAGGAAACCATGCATTTGACAGACCATGCAACTTATAAAATTGTCAGCCGGTTGTGCATTGTTCTTGTTGTCTAGTTTCGTACACATGGGTGTTTCGCGTCGTTACATTATATATAATTGTTTTAAAAACAAACGACTAATAATTTTAGGTTCATAGACATTATTTAGGTTCATAAACATAAGCTCTTGCATGTATATTTGCATTCTTATAATTCTCCAAAATAATTCAATAATATAATAAATTAAATGCTTTATATCTGTGTGTTACTAAATAATAATACTTATTCACTCATGCAGTTCAAAGTATATATAAACTCAAAGTTAAAAAAGTGGTAAAACTTTTTAGCAATGAAATACTGAAAGTCAGTCAAAAAAACTGAAAGTCAAAACCCTGCCTACACAGCACTCTACTTTTTTCGAATAATACAAAAGTAATTAAGTTATTAGACTGATCTACAAAAGTTTGACAGCAAGACTTACTCCAGCAACATTACGCCATGATCAGATATTTTCGCCTTCATGCATGACTGATTGTCAACAGTATATTGCCGTTATTGCCATATATTAACTCAAAGGCGCTTCAAGTCAAATCTGTTCTGTGTTATTTGGGAGCAAAATGCCAGCCCTACGAGAATTCATTGTCGTTTTCATTTTTGTCGGAAACCTCCTTAACCACTACTCTATTTCTAGTGCTAGACCAGCTGTGGAAGTGGCCAATGTCAACGAAGCCAGTGGAAAACCATTTCCAATTGAAAAGCCCTTGATAAAGTTCGCAATTGGAACATTGACCAGTATGTTACTACAGAAATTACTTTACCTGGATAAGAAAGACAATCCTCAGTGTGCTTTGTCAATCCATAACAAATTAACCATGTATCGTTTCGTCAACCCATACCTCTATATCGTCCACGGTGGAATTCCCGTGCCAGTACCAATAAAGATTGGAAGGAATTCATCCGATGAGACCACGCTTGAAGCAGTAAAACCAACCGGGGCCACGTCTGGGCTACTCTTTTATGAAATCGAATACCTTCAAGTTTATTTACAGATTTTCTGGAAGATTCAAGGTTATCAAGTGGGACAATCCTATACGCCAAACAGGTTTTCGGTTGACATCACAACGGAATTTTTTGATAATGAAGATTGGCTAATAAAAAAGTACGGCGAAATTAAAACAATATCAGAAAAAATGGAAGGTCCAAACGAACATTTTGAAGTCAAAAGGCAAATATCTAAGAACCCAAAGAGACCAACCGTGCCAGAATTTAAGATTACAATACAGGCACAGATGACAATGGGAAAGAAAGCAGAATTCATGGTTGAACTGAAGGACGATCTTCCCGTGCCCACTGTCACTACTGAAGTCAAACCTTACAAAAGAGATGCAATTGGCACGGGCATTGCTTTGGCTGTCATGCCTCTGGGGTTAAATTTAGCGTTTAAGAAAATGATGAGCTACATACCGTCAGAGCAATCGTGTATGATCTCCCTGGAAAATCTTTCTAAGACAGAATCTCTCATAAAACCTAGTTGGTATATCACTGCTGGAGAAACAGGGAACATCGTTCCTTGGGAAATCGAAAGTAAAGAAGTTGGTGACATTTCGTTCGTCATTCCGCTGGGAGGAACAAGAATAAAGCAGACACTCGAACATACGGTTTATTTCTTGTCGTATCATATCAATGGTACAGAATATGACATGGTGATTGGCACATGGTTCCCATTGAAATTAGAAACAAAAGCGGATTCGGAAAACACAGGAAGAGAAACTGCCCGTTACACAGTTTTTATCCTGAAGCCTCCTGCGACGAAGCCAATGAAAGGCATACTGAAAACTGTGGGAGACTTATTCGCTAAATACAGCGGCAATCCCGGAAAGTTAAACGACGACTTGGCCTTTGCCGATAAGGCCGTTTATGAATCTATACCTCAGACCAATCTCCAAAATAAAAAAATACAAGTTCTTCAAACAGTGAAATTTCAAAGGTATTTCGAATGGCATTATCCTCTGTTTGACAAGCCAGTAGGAAATACCAGAAGTAGAGAGTACCACATCAAAATTGTGACTGGGATGGGACTTGGGCACGCAACAGGAATGGTGGTTAAAGTGGAAATAGTCCCTGGAACGTCACCAGTACGTTTTGCAACTAAGAACCCGCAAACGTACATCGAGCCTCTAGAAACGAGAGATGTCGGAAGCCAATTTCCCAGTACTCCACTGAGACTGTTATAAGATGAAGCCGGGATCCAGTAACATTTTCCAAATCAGCAACGGGTAAAAAAATTGCGACAGTTCAAAAACTTTTTCTCACCGGGACAGGATCGAGCATAAGCCAAGTGCGTACGAAAAAACTAAAATACAATAACTGTTTTTACTTTCATCTTGAGCTTTATTTCAAAACATTTCAACCTTTTCAACCCAGACCTGACGAGAAGAGGAGTCAGGCTGATCGTTAGAGGGGAGGCCGTTTGTAACGATAACAAAACAAAAGAATCCATCATTATACATTGAAAATTACGTATTCTGTACTTATTAAAAGGGTCTATAATAATCAACAACGGAAGTTTTAGTACTAATCATTACATTGAATTGGGTTCCTAATATATTTGTCACTGCATGGTGGCTCTCGTACGGCAGTTTTTACTGCATTACGCTTTATTGCTTTAGGGGAGGGGTTTACTGCCATAGTGCTCTCCATCGCCTTTTTGATTCACTACCATGCATGGTCCTCTTTATGGTTCGACAAAGTAAGACAAACAGCACGAGAGGCTAAAATCCCACCGATAGTTTTTGGACCAGGGGCCTAAAATTTCTTTCAACAGTGGCGCGATTAGTGACATGTAAATATTATATATTTAAAAAGCAGGGTTCTTTTTTATCTGAACAATTATCCCATGACACACCCAAAATCATTGTTCCAAGTGACGCGTTAAAATCATGACTTGCTCAAATCATTAATAATTCATGAGGAAAACATAATGGAATCAGTTATCGAGACGTTGTTGTAAAATGTGGTAATAAACGCCCATAAATTAAGACAAGTTTTACCTTAAATACTGATTTGTTTGAGAAGCTAACTATAGAAAGCCGTTTATCATCCGATTTAAAAACACCTCGAAGTGAGTTAAAAAACACACTTCTCGGTGTTTTCAAATCAGATAATAAACGGCTTCTCGTGTATGATGTAATATATCATAATTCATACACGAGCAATCTCGTTCCCATAGCCCACGTTCCCCACCCGGGAAACGAGCAATCTCGTCCCCAGAGCCAAATTGCCTGGGGACGAGATTGGGAAACGAGAGACTCTGGGATAATCCGTTTCACATCGATATTTCATTGGCTGATGAACATGATTACTCTTCTTCCGGATCACAAGAATCCTGTGATGGCGTGAACGGATTATCCCAGAGTCTCTCGTTTCCCGGGTGGGGAACGTGGGCTCTGGGAACGAGATTGATACACGAGGAGAAGTGTTTCATCAGGATATCCAAACACCGAGACGTTTGTTGAAACACTCCCCCAAGTGTATGATATAGCATCTCAAACAAATCAGCATTTTAAGGAGAAAATCAAGATGAAAGTTTGCTTAATTTATGTAATTTCTTCTTCCGATATCCAAACCCAGACACGGTACTGATTTCCTTTGTGTTTTCTTCATGAATTATTAATGAATTTGAAATATATTACGTCTTAAAGTGTTTATGAAACGAAAATTAAGTTTGTCTTATTTGAAAGTACTTTTAAAATGACAAAGTAACATCTTTTGCTGTTTTTTGTTTCCTTGCTTCGTTGTTGAGATATTTCAGTTTGTTTGATATGTGAAACTAACCAGTGACATCACAATGTGCATAATGACTTACTGGGAAAGGTTATATATCGTTGCTATTATTAAATGGAATCAGTTGAAAATGTATATTTTTGTTGTTGTAAGGGAAAAACACACACACATAATTGCTTCGAGGTGATTCCGTCTGATAATAGAAAAGATATATAACCTTTCTCGGTAAGTCATTATGCACGTTGTGACGTCACTGGTTAGTTTTGCTTATAAAACAAACTGTGATATCTTAAAAACAAAGCAAGGAAACAAAAAACTGCAAAAGATGTTACTTTGTCATCTTAAAAGTACTTTCAAATAAGACAAACTTAATTTTCGTTTCATAACCACTTTAAACGACGTCAAGTGGGCAGGGCTTTGAAGAGAGGAAAATTGTGTTAAAACAACAGAAGTCAACGTGTAACATTTTGAATCATCTGCATGCATCTACATATTCTTCATTCTCTTCCTCTTTTCACTCCTTAGCCTTCTACTGTCATGCTTCTCCTCCATGCACCTTCTTATCCTTTTCTTGTAATTTTTTTTTTTTCTCTTTTTCCTCCTCTTTCCATTTTCATATTTTTCTCACTCCCATCTTCCTCCTCGTTTTCACCTCCTTCTTTTCTTTACTTCATTTCCTTCATCTTTCTAACATCTTTCTCTCACTCTCCGTTTCCTTCTCTACTTCTTTCTACTTTTTCCCTTTATTTTCCTCATTAAGGTCTTCGTTAAGATTCTTTTATATACATACGAATTAGCCCACATGAACTCGTTTTCATGTGGGAAATTCAAAATAATTTTTACTTTAAAACGAGGTCATAAGGGCTCATTTATATGTACATAAAAGAATCTTAAAGTGTCTGCCATTTTGGAATAAGGTCTACTCTATAGTCAACTCTCTGCGTGTCATAATTCTTGAAGAAATATACATTACTTTTACTCTTTCCTGGTTTTCTTGGCATTGCGCATGGAAAATCAAGGGATTCTGGAGCCGGCTAAGCTAGCTGAGTGGCTATACACCGTATATATTATGTATGGTATACGTTGGATAGATGAAATTAGTAAGGATACTAAATATAAGGATACTATTGTGGTTAACTCGATAAAAAAGCTGATCAATAATGTGCACATTTTAAAAACGCAAACTTGACATTTCAGATGACGCAGAACAGGAGTGATCTCTAAAACAAGACTGATCGCAATCTCGTTCCCAGAGTCCACGTTCCCCTTACCCAGCGGGCGCGAAACGACAGGCTCTGGGATAATCCGTTCACGCCATCACAGGATTCTTGTTATCTGGAAGAAGAGTAATCATGTTCATCAGCCAATGAAACGTCGATGTGAAACGGATTATCCCAGAGTCTCTCGTTTCCCGGGTGGGGAACGTGGGCTCTGGGAACGAGATTGGACTGATCGAGTAATATATGACAGATCGAGTAATATAGGGCAGTGGCTAGGTGCACAATAGACCAAACGAGCACAAGCATTCTGTACACGCTGAAGCTTGGAAATAAGGATGTCAGGCAAGCCATAAAGAAGACTGTTACAGTAATCGAGTCTACTTATGATAAAGGCATGTAAAAGTGATTCAGTATGTTTCCTGTCGAGAAATTTCCTAATATGTCTGATATTGTAAAGATGATAGAATGCTGCACTGCAAGTTTTGGTAACATGAGTACTCATAATAATAATAATAATAATAATAATAATAATAATAATAATAATAATAATAATAATAATAATAATAATAATAATGACTTTATTGCTTGAGGGTAAATTTACACATTATTACAATTAAGTATTTTACATAATGGCCCTCATAGATAAAAATAACACATATTAGTAAAAATAAAAATAAAAGAAAAATTTATTTTTTTTAGTTTTTTAGAATATTAAAAATAACCAGTATCAGAAATTACATATACACAAGTTACATATAGCAAATATTCACAGACATGACATGCAAATTGCTCAAGGTGGTCAACTTCGTAATTTAAATTTTTAAAGAATAATTTGAGTTTAGTTGTGTAAGAGGAGCATGAATATACTTATTGATTAACTTTAGATCGATTGGTAAAGAATTAAAAAGTGAGGCCCCGCTGTAGGATAGTTTGGACTTTGCCAATTCTGAATTAACAGAGGGCAGCATAAGGTCAGTCGAAGATGACCGAGTATTTAAATTGTGTGCCTCATTAACAAATGTAAATAGTTTGCGGACTTCAACTGGTGTTGAAGAACGCAAAACATTAAAAATCATCTGTATTTTTCTCATTTTGATTAGATTATGGATTGGAATCCATTTAAGCATACGGAACAATACTACTGACGGAGTTGTTATACTTTCGTCTAAAGTTAATCGAGCTGCTCTTTTTTGGAGTTTAAAAAGTTCATCGAGTAATTCATTTCGTGCATTTCCCCAAACCGTATTACAATATAATAAATGAGGATATATTAAAGCGTAGTAAAATTGAATTCTTGTATTGAGCGGTAAAGATTCACGAATCCGTTTGAACAAACACAGCCATGAATTGACAATTTCAAAGACTTTATTAATTTGGCTATCCCAGTCGAGGTGATTGTCAAGAATAATTCCTAAAAGTTCGCCACTCTTAATTTCCTCAATATAAATATTATTTATGTTAACTAAAACTGGATCAAGGTTTGGAAATTTACGCCTGGAATATTTACCAGTATAGTTCCTTAAGAAGTGGAGTAATATGGCAGTGTCTAGGTGCACAATAGACCAAACGAGCACAAGCATTCCGTACACGCTGAAGCTTGGAAATAAGGATGTCATAGTAAGTTTGGAATCGAACCAGACACCAAGATCCTTGACTACATCAACTGGATGAATATATACGTCCTCTTTTTTTTGCTAATTTTGAATTTGCTAACTTATTACTGAATTGTACAAGGCAAAGGCAATTCTAGAATGTATAAGCCTCTGGCTTCTATATATAATTGACTGTGTTGCCGTTAATTATTATTGTTATTATATTTATTGCCGAATTTAATAAATTAAAAATGGAGAAAAATTACAGTCGGACCCCTATAGACCACTTCCATAAGAGCGACTAATTTGAATATTCTTTTATGTGCATTTTAATAAGCCTTTCTAGCCTCGTTTGTGTGTCTGGAATTCAAAAGAATCCTTGCTTCATAACGAGGCCAAAAAGGTACATTTAAATGCACTTAAAAGAATATTTAAAGTGTCGGCCATTATGAAAGTGGTCTATTAAGGATTGCACAGTAGGGGGTACGCATGTGGTGACAAGCTTTTAATTTGTGTTTATATACGTAGTTTGTTTTCACAATATAATTATACAGTGTGTATCAAAAAAATTCGAACCCTTAGAAAATGAATTAGCATTCTTTTCAAACAACCTATTGTAGTAGTTTGAAAGCCCTAAAAGCGCTGCGTTATAAATTAATCAGCAATAAGTTAAACGAAGCGAAAAAGCTTTTAAATACTTTCACCATGCATACACTTCAAGTTATCTTAATTTCTCAGGTGTATAAGACCGTGTGTTTTACGCATCTGTGGGTTCAGCGAAGTGCTTAGGGCTTTCAAACTACTACAATAGGTTGTTTGAAAAGAATGCTAATTCATTTTCTAAGGGTTCGAATTTTTTTTATACACACTGTATATAAAACAATCAATACAGCACCAACTGACTTAAACAAGTTCACAATTCAAAGTGTTGGTCTCTCTCTGTTAATTTCAAGTGTTGATTGTTATTAAAGAAAACGCTAATTTTAATATGATTTGTCACCACTTAAGAGAGGTAATTAATTTTTCCAGTGGGACCAAGATAAGTGTCCGTTTCCGCTTAAAAGGGGTGTCCGCTTAATTCGGCGGCCATTTTGGAATAAGGTCTATAATGGCGTTTGATTGTCATAGAATATATCCCAGCATGCATTTAGTTCATTATGATTGATGAATTGTTTAACCACTTTACGGAGGACTGGTTCAAAACTCGAAATTTCTTTCTGTTCCAAACTCTGGCTTCTCTGTATCTCTGAATAATGTTTGAGAATGTCGAGTAATAAGATGGAATAAAAATTCTTGCCTCGGAGCAAATGATTTGTTCGTGGAATCCAATAATGTCCTTACCTGTTACTGGATTGTTTATCAAAAATTCCCTAAAAAGCTCAAAATCTCTGGCAAAATAAACACGGTAGCCCGCCATAACAAGCGGTTTAAACCACGTTGAGTTGACTTCATCTGTTGCTATGTACAGTTTATTCGAATATCGAAGTGCGTTGGCTTGTGTTAACTGGGACAACCAGTATCGAACAGGTAGGTACTTGCCAGTCCTGTGATTTGTCTTTCGTACATGAATTGCATTAAAAGGTTTTCCAATATCATGTATAATATTCTTAACATGCCAAACCACGTCTTGTGCTGGTTGAATATAATCGATAACAGCTTGTTGAGCTCTCAAAGCTCGCATTTTGTTTGTAAAATACAAGTTTTTGACAAACAGTGATCCCTTTTCGAAGTAAATCATCTGCTCTTCTCGCTTACGCAATTCAGGTAAAAATTCCCAAACTCCCCTATGATTTTCTCCCTTTGCAATACACCCTCGACGATATATTGGGACATTAACTGCTTTTGTGAGTTTGAATACCTTTTCAATCTGGTTTATATTCTTGTCAGTACTATTAAAATGTCCGTGTACTTCATCTATCCATGCCTGTGTAAAGCCATTACGACAAACATTGTACCAAGAAAGGGTTTCGCTAAATTCGTTGATAAAATCATTGTGATTTGACGTTATCTCTTGGACAGGCAAGACAAAAGAAAGCCGTTTGATATCAATAATTGTCGAGATTGGAACTAATTGCTGTGCGCTGAGCATGTTGTATATAGTGTAGCCCTCTGACTTCTTCCAACGAGCCTTTTGCTTCAACATTTCATCATGAGGAGCCAATGGCTGAACGATGAGTATTCTTTGTAACAATAAGGCTATGATTACGGCATTTTCGAAAGCAACTCTTTGATTATTCCATCCTCCTCCAGGAGGTTGGTATGAAAAATATTTCGAAACATTAAGACAACGAAATGCTCCACTCTGATAAACGAATTGTTTACTTGTCCGACATTCTTGTGTCTTCACTTCACGGCTTAAAATCTTTGTTTGGTTATGTTGATAGGTTCTCCAGACAGCCATGACGAAGAACAAAATCAATATAAACATTAATATCAAAAGTTTCCTGTTAACTCTACAGGCGCGTAGAAAATACCTTTTTGAAAATAACATGATGAAAATCCAATGGTCCGTATTCCGATACAACATTAGTTACGAGACGTCACGTATATACAAGGTTAGATCTATATTTCTTACGTTTTTAAAATGTCGCTTGTAAACTTTGTAAAGCTTTCTATACAACTGGTATTTCTCAATATAAATTCAGTGATTGTAGCAACCAACTATGCCTACAATATTTTCTTGTGAGTAACACTAACGTTTTGTAACCATAAATAAACCAGGCTGCGGACAATGGCATAATTTTATCATCGCGAACTCAGAAAGAAAACCAGCGACCGTGTCACATTCATATCGCTTGAGGTGTTTTAACGCCAAAGGACAAAAAAAGGTATATATATATATATATATATATATAGTATTCTTTCTCATCATTATATACTAATAATTCTATATTATTATTTTTTCTTGTTTCTTTTGAATCTGAACTTCTTTTACGTGCAAGCCTATTAATTAATAAGCTGCCTGAAACCCAGTCTTAACGTGAAATATTGGTTCAGCATCTCTCTATATTTGTTTTGTGTTTCGTTTTTTTCTCACTTCGTATCTTCTCGTGCACTTATAGTATATCGTTTTATACCTCTTACGTACGCTTATAACTTGTAATATATATTCTTAGTTGATTGGTCCATATATGTAATTAGAATTCCATTTATATAATAACACTAAATGTTGAACAATTATCTATTTATCTCGGAAGATGTTGTGATGTAAACAACAAAACGTTAGATTAAATATTGTGTTTTTGTATATCCTTGTGTTCGATGGCTTTTATCCGTGTTTTGCGCTTAGCACTAATATTTATAATAAGATAACGTTTCCGCCTGAGAGAACTATAGTCACACGCAAACTCGTCCTTTGATTGGACGCCATTCCCGCAAAATTGCAGAACTATTGCGCAGTAGCAAACTCGAGAACGAACTCGCACTGGATCTAAACCTCCCTATTGTTAAATATACAATATAAATTCTTGATTCGTACCTTTTACAAAAATCAGAGACATTTTTAATGTGTAATTGCCAGCGTTATTTTAGGTAACCGCGTGACAATAGAAAAGAATGGGTTCAACTCTTCGACTTCGTTTACATAAGCCAGAAGAGTGATGTTCTGTACGGCTGCCACCTAAAATCTGTATCGGTCAATTTTAAAGGACTGGTGGATAAAGGACTGGGGGGCTGATCGTCCTTACTTGCACCTTACTTGCAGCCAGCGGCTGAATCGCAAAGGACGAAGATCAATGTGGCCATGTTGGGGCATATCAAAGGCGCTCCAGGCAGCCGCCATGCATACGAACATTTCAGACCACGGATCACAGACGCGTTAGGTGTTGATTTTATGGAGGGAGAAAACCGGAGAACCTGGCGAAAAACTCTCGAAACACAGGAGAGATCAACTACAACGTTAACTCTACTCACATGAGTTCCAAGCTCGACAACGGGGTCATTCCCAAGCGGTCACCCATCCAAGTACTAACCCCGTCTAACCGGGTTCAACTTTTTGGTGAGAGGCAGCGCGCTAACAGCACACGCCGCCGCTGTTCTCGTTTCGGTCTCGTAAGCTTCCGTAGCAACTAGGGGACAAGCAGTGAAAACATTTGCATACTATATTTTATAGTTAGCCTATATATTGGCTTCATGGAACAGTTCTAGGAGCTTTAATTAGAGGATACCCATGCCCAAACTAATACTCAGGCTTTACTCCCCCACCCCCAAAAAAATCTCCATCCCAAACAAAAACAATAAAAAATAAGTGCTGTATTTTAGATAAAAAATACCTCCGCGACAATAAGCTCTCTCAAATATATAGACCACTGTCATAATAGTTAATTTTTTAAATATTTTTTATGTGTATTTTGATAAAAGTTTTCTAGCCTCGTTTGGGTGTCTGCAATTCCAAAGAATCTTTCATAACGTACATCGGCTTATAAGTACATCACAAATTACTTTTGAAAGGCTTTCCTAAAATTCCTTCAAAAAATACCCCCTCTCTCTCTCTCCCTCCCTCCCTCCCTCCACACCCTTAAATACAAATTCTCTCTGAAATAAGTCCAGAAAAAAGTACTTTGCCTTCAGACAGATATAGGTACAGGTACATTATCGCGGGCCGGTTTATGCTATTGGATATACAAATCCATTTATAGTTCTATTTTAAACCTATTTTAAAACTATATGACGTAATGGTCTAACGGCTAGGTGATAACGCCTCATCCATTTTAATATATAGAAAAGTAGAACTGAAAAGATCCCACGTATTTCTTAAGACAAGATCTCATGGATTCGAGTATCAGATGTTGCTCTGTTTTACGCTAAACTTTTGCTTTTATCTATTTCTATTATTTTTCCTCCTTATAATCACGATTGGTTGTTTATCTTGCTGGTTTGACCACTTTACATCAACAGCTGTCGAGACAAGCAAAGATCAAGAAAGTTGGTAACGAAACTAATTCATCTGTATAGGTTTATCTCTCACTTTTGAATCAGTCAACATTGATGGTGTCTTGTTATAGAAGAGTACTTATATATCTCTCTATTTAGTGACTAGCTTCCCTGCATGATAAAAAAACACAAATGTTCACGTAGTTTCGACAGAGCCAAAGAAATAACGGAACTAAACAAAGATCACAATATATATAACTATCACAAAAGTGAAAAACCGTGTCATGTAAAAATCCTATGCCAATTAAATCCAAACTTAGCCATCACATTGCTTATAATAAAATAACACAAACCGTTTTTCTGTAGCTATCGTAAGAATATATATCCTTGTCAGATTTTTAAAATTTCCTTAAATATAGACTAATACCCCTGTAAACATCAACTCGTGCCCCAGAAATTCAATTATGACAGTACTGTTCAGTACAAAAATATGGAAACGTTAATGAAAGAAATGCCACATTTAAAACTCGTTGACTGATTGCTTTTATTCATTTTTTATACTTCTCCACCATCTAAGCTTTTCAAAAGCAATCAGTGTAAGAAAAATAACCTGCCATTATACCAATGTACTTTTTTATTGTATGAGAGATCAGCCGACTAAATATTTCGTCTATAACATAGAAAGCTTTTCTTTTACTTTTAGCTGTATTCGCATCAATGACACTCTTCCCTGATATTTCCTTCGCGTCAAATACCAGTTATTCCCCAACGAATACAAAAAAGACAGGTAATGAAGCGTATCCTTCGTTGCAGGTACTTCATACAATGAAAACTACTGAAGCAACCAAAGACGTCGTCTATAGCATCACAGTATTTTCGTTTAAATCATTTTTCTCGCCTTTCCCATATATATATATATATATATATATCGAAATATAGTAAGGTTAGATATACTGCCGAAACAGAGAACGTAGGAGTCTAACGTTTCGAGTGAAGGCCCTTCGCTCTCTTCGAAGGTCCTCTGACGAAGGGCCTCCGCTTGAAACGTTAGACTCCTACGTTCTCTGTTTCGGCAGTATATCTAACCTTACTATATTTCGATTGTTGTTTCTACACTGCCCACGCAGCACGCTACTTTTATTATATATATATATATATATATATAAATCAAATAGTAGACTTCATTCACTTTAATAAACTGTTTTAACGTTTGCAAATCACTCGGTTATAAGTAATAAATTCAATTCCTAAGGAAATCTGATAATTAATAAACAGAGGGAAAAGGGTAACAGTATGTATAAATTATGTGTCAAATTACGACACCCTAACAAGAAAAATTTAATTTCCCTACATCTATTTAAGAAATGGTTCATGGTTGGGCGCACTCAAGCTCGGCTATGGCCTCGAGCATCTCTTGCGCTTTTTTGTGCTCTCCCAACGTCCTGCGTGCATCCAGAACTCCATGGAGCACGCCAAACCACGAAGTGGGCACGAACCATTTCTTTTATAAAATAGAATCAGGCATAAAACAACGGAAAACAATATCAATTTCGCTGATTAAAAACGAGTTTCTCATTACGTTTGAAATCGCCGTGCTCCATCGATTAAGCCGGGCACGCACGGTAGCCAATCAGAAATGTCGTTATATTAGATCGGAGAGTGTCAGTTACCAGTCGACTATATAATATAGTATATAAATTACGGACTGTTGACATCATGACTATATATAAAGGGTATAGCATAGGTTTTTCACGTGTTTTCTTCTGGTTTGTTTATTTTAGGTCAAAGAAATGGCAGCGCAATTCGGAGAGTCGTAGCATTCTTTTGTACCTTAAACTGGTGCTTTGGTTCTGCGCGTGCGCGACACTGGATTCCAAACAGAAACGACATTGTGCACCATGTACCAAGCGGTCTGGCTCATTCAATTCGTA
Organism: Paragorgia papillata; assembly: GCA_035771165.1. NCBI lineage: Eukaryota > Metazoa > Cnidaria > Anthozoa > Scleralcyonacea > Coralliidae > Paragorgia > Paragorgia papillata. Next base: position 4,876,425 of record JAWNZC010000011.1, on the reverse strand, counting down.
ACCAGCCAGCCACTCAAAATATGCGATTTCACGTGACTTATGATAAGAGTTTGCGTCGCTTAAATACTGGCAGACGAAAATTGATTGTTCAAAAACTTATCCCCGAGGCTCTGGACTACTTTCACAAAACTCTTAAAGTAAGGCCTACACGACTACCGATTAAACTTCAGTACATGTGCCACAACCATTCGTACTTTCTGAAGGACAGGAAAGGCAAACACAGAGGCAATGTATTATTTTGTAACAAACAATGCGCAAGAACGCACTGCGGACCTGTCATAATACCGCAACAACATTTAGACCGATGCAGAATATGTAACGAGAATGGATCTCGTTGCCGCACCAGTTCAAAAAACAAACAACAAAAACAAGGAATAAAACAAAAAGATTTCGTACTTTATGTGTCTTCTTTACAAACACAGCACTGCGAGGAAACCAAAGCCGTCGCGTATGCTTCATATTGTCAGCAAGAACATTCACTAGACAGGCCTATTGCAGGCTTCGCTAACATATGTCCTAGTGAATTACAAAACGATTCTCGTCACTACGCGAGCCTCTTAGCAACCATTAAACACGAAATATTCCACGCACTTGGTTTCAGTGCGGGACTGTATGCATTCTATAGGGATAATTTGGGTCGGCCATTAACACCGAGGGATACATTTGGTCTCCCACAATATAACAACGATACCAATTTGTACCAGTGGAATAACAGAGTGGTGAAAACGGTAGAACGGGAAGACTGGGAAACAATGCATGGTTTGATGAAACATCAAGTCCAAATGATAGTGACACCAAAGGTTAAACGGGAAGTAAGAAGACACTTCAAATGTTCTAGCTTGGAAGGAGCGGAAGTTGAGAATCAAGGCACCACCGGAACAAGGTGGACACATTGGGAGAAAAGACTGTTTGAAAACGAGGCCATGACCGGAACGTACACTCAGAATCCGGTCTTTTCAAGAATCACGTTGGCTCTGATGGAGGACACTGGGTGGTATCGAGTGAACTACAGGATGTCAGAGAATCTAGACTGGGGCAAACAACTTGGATGTACATTTGCAAAACGTAGCTGCCGAAGTTGGATGAAGACTAAGATAAATACGAACGAACCTCCTTCGCCGTTCTGCTTTCAAACCAAACAAACGCCATTGCACACTCGGTGTACTCACAGTAAAGATGCCGTAGCTTTATGTAATCTTAAAAAATACTCAGAATTCCTGCCAAAAGAATACCAATATTTCAATCACCTTGCAACCAACGATTCTCCAGAGACTGTAACAATCATCAGAGACACTAAGGCGTTCGGTGGCTCTGTAAGTCTTGCAGATTATTGTCCCTTTTATCAAAAGTTTACTTTGAAAAGTTCACCAGCCAACACAAGAGAAACTTCATGTCTGATTTCCGAGAACGGACCGCCCTGTTCCGAGAATTACGCATTAGAGAGCTACGGTCAGGAGTCAAAATGCGTGGAGCAAGCAAGACAGTGGACTGCACAAAGAGGGCTTTTAACAAGAACAATGTTAGACTGGGGCAGTGGTTGCTATAAGTACTCGTGCACAAACAACAGCCTACATATCATTGTTGGGGGGAAACTGTACACATGTCGAAAAAGAGGCGATATTGTTTATATTAATGGTACACTAAATGAATGGCTTATTAGTGGATCATTACGTTGTCCTTCGTGTGATGAATTCTGTCCTGGACAATGTTCAACGAATTGGGGTGTGGAAGGTTACACTTCATTTCAAGATACACGACTCGACCTGAGTAAAAGCGCCAGTGGTTTCACAGACAGATTCTTAGATCGGATTACTAGAATAGGATGTCTGATAACCTTAGCAACATTTATGTCATATCAGTGATATCATGGTCACATTAGGAGTTTATTATAAGTACAATCCCATGACATGAATTTTAGTAATTACAGTTAGGTTACGGTAATCATGGCATTACTTACGAAAAACAAATTATATTGACAAGTTTATTCATTGAATCTAATAACTCACAAGTTTATTCATTGAATCTAAAATTCATTGAATTTACAACTATTTTGTGTTGGTGAATGGTATTTATATTTCCCCTTTCGACCCTTAACAGTTAAACTTAACGTACGATCAATTTTAAGCAATAATGTGTTTATACGGAGGTGTTATAATTTAGTATATATTTAAACTACAATTTGAATAACTGATTTGGAGGTTTGTACGAGTATGCTTATTTAAAATAAATTATTGCGGTTTAACCATTTTGGGCGCCAAAGAATGGGGATTATAAGAAACACCGTTTCTATTCAAGATTTGATTGGTTGATACAGTTTTGTACTCAGATTCCTTACGATATATCGTCAAATCATGACTGATCCTCATTTTCGATGAAAGAAACGGTAGAATTTCATGAATTAAAATCTCGTAAGTCAACAAATAAATTCTCAACGCAGCCTATAGCTTAAAAGTTTTTTAAACGTAGCTTAAAAAGTTACTGTAACGTTGTAATTAACAGTAACTTTTTAAGCTACGTTCAAAAAACTTTTAAGCCAGTCGGACCGGCTCGTAAGTCATTAGTCTTATCTTCCCCATGCAGAGCCCTCGCCACCTTCAATGCTGTTTCTTGATCATGGTTTTTCTATCTCAAGAATATGCAAAGCTTTATCTATATTGTTCATAAGATTTTAAAAAAATTCTGCTTTACAGCGAATAGAGAGATTAATTTACTTATGGAGCTTCCGCTTCTGAGACGTGATCTATAGAAATGAGAATGCTTCCAAAATCCATTCTAGAATCTGTTCCATCGACCTTTCCAAAAGCCATCGTTCCTTTGCCTAATCCAAATGGATCGCAGTCTTTTTAGAAATGAGACTGGGTCTTTCGCCTGGTCTTAGAAACTCCGAAGAAACGCACAATAACTATTCACAAAACGAGCCAATGTTTTACACAATTGAACCGCACAAATTTTAATTAAAATACATTTTCACTATCAAGTCCAGATAGTCGAGAAGGAGAAGCGAGAAAAAGTCGACCACATAGCACCCCCACTACACAATAGTTTTGACTCCAGATTATAATAGGCTGATACCCATAGAACATTGCTAGGTCAGTCGTACTCACAAATTGTGGGGTCAGTGGCCTGCTACATAGAGGGGGTGGGTGGTTCGACAGACTTAAAGTGCACATGAAACGAAAATTAAGTTTGTCTTATTTGAAAGAACACTTAAAATGATAGAGTAACATCTTTTGCAGTTTCCTTCTTCGTTGTTGAGATATTTCAGTTTGTTTGAAATGTAAATTAAACAACTTGACGTCACACGTGCATAATGAGTTATCAGAGAAGGTTATATATCTTTGCTATTATCAAACCAAACTTAATTCGAAGGAAGTATGTGCGTGTGTTTCTCTCACAACGCCAAACATATAGAATTTTCAACTGATTATGTTTGATGATAGCAAAGATATATAACCTTCTCTGATAACTCATTATGCACATGTGACGTCAAGTTGTTTACTTTACATATCAAACTGAAATATCTCAAAAATGAAGCAAGGAAACGAAAAACTGCAAAAGATGTTACTCTAACATTTTAAGTGTTCTTTCAAATAAGACAAACCTCATGTGCACTTAAAGTCTGTCAATGTAAGTACTAACTAAAGGACCACCCACCCCCTCTATGTAGCAGGCCACTGACCCCACAATTTGTGAGTACGACTGAGTGACCTAGCAATGTTCTATGGGTATCAGCCTATTATAATCTGGAGTCAAAACTATTGTGTAGTGGGGGTGCTACGTGGTCGGCTTTTTGTCGCTTCTCCTCCTTGACTAAGAAATCAAATCTACAGAAATCAAACGACTAAATAGAACTTATTCAGCAAATATAGATTTGGACTTCTAAACCTGGTCAGTTTGTGTCAATGAAAAGCAATGCAACTATTTGCAAGCTTGGTACATTGGACTAGCTTTCAACCCTGTTCTTATTTTAGTCGTGACTTACTTTGGTCACGAACAAATTGACCATTTATACGACTAATACGAGTGTGTTCGCGACTTAAATAGGACGCGTCTTAATTAAGTTGCGACTTATTTCCCCCTCGTATAAATGGCCCTATTGTATTCCTGGTTATTATATGGCCATGTGATATCCTGAGCCCTGATTGGTCAAAGCACGCAGTCTGCAAAAATGCGTACCCAAATCACGTCTATCTCTTTCCAAATTCGGACCGTTGTCCCGGATGTTGATTTCGCTGGCGTGAATTTATATATACTATTTTTAATACAATAAGTATCGAAAAACTAATTGAAACAGCCATATAATAAACGATTTACTAACCTCGTTTACTCTGTCTGTACGGCTCGATCCGTACTGTCAAGACCTTGGTCTAATATTTTCCCCGTACAGACTTCGTTCTCGGTTAATAATCTCTTATGTTACTTACAAGTTATATACAGATGAACCCATCATCATTATTTCTTTTTACGTCCAGACTGTTTAAGCTTGTCTATACCATTGATATATTTGGCAGCAATCTGATAGTCACCTATACGAAATAAAAACATACCTAAATTTGTAATGTTTATGGAAAATAGTCGAGATTTATGCTTTACTGAGCTCGTTATTTCAATCCATGTCAAAGAATTAATGAGGAGGATTGTTTTTCTCTTTTAGTTTCAACAATAGAATTCGATAGATTTTAAAAACCTATTATTCTAGTTGCAACATTTTTCTTAATAAAACTCATTAATAATTCATGAGGAAAACACAAAGAAATGTTTAATGAGGGTCTATATATGTGATATAGATTCCTCTTGATTTACATAAACTTTAGCTTTGATTTTCTCGACTTAGACGAAAAATTACTACGCCAATGAACTTACCAAATAGATCGTTTTAGAAGTACATTAATTTACAGAATTCGTGTCCGTTCTGCATCGGGATACAGGCACTCGGCTTCGCCTCGTGTCTGTATACCACGATACAGAACGGCCACTCATTCTGTAATTCGCCTCGTGTCTGTATACCACGATACAGAACGGTCACTCATTCTGTAAATAGTATATATATATATATATATATATATATATATATATATATATATATATATATATATATATATATATATATGTAACAGATACAGCATGAGCAGCCGATCTGTATCTGATTTACAAGGCGAGCCGAAGGCGAGCCGTAGTAAATCAGATACAGATCGGGCAGCCGATCTGTATCTGATTTACAAGGCGAGCCGAAGGCGAGCCGTAGTAAATCAGATACAGATCGGCTTAAAATACAAATGCATCTAAGTAATCAAGTTCACCAACTATTTTAGCGATATACTCTATTTTAGCCGAGAAAATCGAAGCTAAAGTTTATGTAAATCAGGACGATTCTTTATCCGATTTACAACCTCTGCTACGGTATTGATTTCTTTTGTGTTTTCCTCATGAATTATTAATGAGTTTTTTAAATATATATATATATATATATTTGTATATCATATACTATATATATACTATACTATATACATACTATACATATATATATACTATACTATATATATATCTATATATATATTTGTATATCATATACAAATGTCTAATATACCTTGTAACATCGTAGCTACATGTTGAACTTGATTTCCTTGAATAAGAATTTGTTGACCAGGATTAGATTTCCCTGGAAGTTGTGAAACTAAAAATAATAACAGTATAACAACAACCGATAAGACCTGAAGAGTAACGGCAACACAGCAATGGCGATTGCAATGAAAAAAGTAACAGGCAAAGTAACAGCTATGTACAGTATACATTAGTCACTTCAGAATTTTGAAATGAGCTTGATAATGCATTTAATAGAAACTGGTTCTTTGCGTGTTTGTACATTATGTCTGTACCAATCTCGTTCCCAGAGCCCATGTCCCTCTTACCCAGCGGGCGGTAGACGAGAGGCTCTGGGATAATCCGTTCACGCCATCACAGGATTCTTGTTATCCGGAAGAAGAGTTATATAGAGTTCACTGTGTTCATCAGCCAATGAAATATCGATGTGAAACGGATTATCCTAGAGTCTCTCGTTTCCGGGTGGGGAACGTGGGCTCTGGGAACGAGATTGTGTCTGTACAGTATGTCAACCTCGTTCCCAGGACCTTTTTGAAATTGGGAGCGCGGGAAAAGGCCCTGCCATCGGCTGGTCACAGCACCCAGAAATACTGAGTCTAACAAATTAGCAATTTAGTTTAGTATGCAAAATCATTCTGAGTATTACGCAGTTCCGTGGGAGAAGTTTATTGTAATGGCAGTCCCATTGGTCCCGTTGGCGGTCCCGTTGAAGCTATTTGATCATAACTGGCACAAAACTATGTATAAATACGCTTCATGAAGAAAGTTTAAGAAAAGCAATCAACCAATGAAAATGCATAGTCCACCAGCCGATGCCAACACCGCTGCCAAACGTTTGCGCATGCGTGAATTCAATAGAATAAATATCAAGGAGAAGCCGTGGCGACAACAACCAGACAGCGAAGACTAAGTAAGACTTGACTATTCATTTGTGTTTTAAAAAAAGGGTAAAGAAAATTACGAAGGGGTAAATTCAGAATATGTTACAATATTGACAAAGAAGCCATGTACAAATTACCTACCTTATCTTAGTAGTTTGCTTATAATTTTAACTTTTGTGTCGGACTCTCGGACCAGTCCAAATATTTCAGTGTTTTCCCGCTCTTTTTCTGAGGACGAGCTCGGACGTCGCGCATGCGCAAAACGTTTGGCAGCGGTGTTGCCGATGCCAGTTCCTTTTCCCGCCCTACCAATTTCATAAAGGCCCTGGGAACGAGGTTGTACAGTATGTATGTACATTAGTAAAGATGAAATGAAAAATCTAAAACAAACTAATTACTACGGATTAAATAAAGTATTTGAAAGCAATTTCCGGGTAATCTAAGTGTTTATGCAGTAAAAAACTCGTTGGCATTTTTTTATTTTAATAAACAGAAGAACATGGCAGGAGCATTCACAGAAAATTTAAAAACAATCTGGTGTATAGTTCCCGAGCTATGAACTCTCAAAGTTGCCATGGCTACTTCGTATTTGGAGAAATTTGGGCTTCTCAGTAACTGCCTTATGACGTACGCAGGTGGATCATTGATGCTAAAATCCATTGTTCTTATGCATATAGTTGTTAATGTGCGTACGTCATAAGGCATTGTTGGATTGGATTAGATTAGATTAGATTAGATTAGATTAAATCATTATTTAAAGGTGCTGTCCAGTCCGTTCTGCGCATGTACAAAACTAATGTTTACTTCTTCGTAATTATAAAAATATTTACTGATACCTTATTGAAGATTGTAAGCTTTTCTTGCTTCCTCTTCATTACTTGTACCCAAAACAAAACATTTTCAGAAGAAATCCGAAGAGATATCCTCACCGAATCGCTTGGTTTTCTGCCATGTCGCTTCTAACGGTTTACATTGAGCTGAGTACTTCATGTAATTATCTACGAATGTCATGTTTGAGGATCCCGATAAACAAAGATGCGGATCATGTGCAGAACGGACTGGACAGCACCTTTAAATAGGGTTGACACTATTACTGGTTCACAGAATGGCCCTCTGTATGATACCAATATCGTAAAAGTGAGTGGTTACCTGAGGTGCTTGAAGCAGCTTTAAGTTGCATTTTATGAGCAAATTCACTCGGATCAATACCATAATACTCCAAGTTGTGTACTAGAGTCACCTTAGTAAAAAAAAGTTAAAATATTCACTTGAAACTTACCGACAAAACGAATAAAACGGATAATGTACCGGTACGGCAATTTCTAGTAGGCAATTTCCAGCAATTATAATTTCCTTTTATTTTAGTTTTGTTATAAAATAATTTTACCTTTTTGTTACCCATTCGCTGTACAACTTTGACTTCAATAGATTCCAGTTTTCCTTTCCTACAAATATTAAATTTAGTTGATTATAGAGAACAAATCGCATGATTGTTCTTCAGTGGGTGTAACTCAGTATCCTTCAACATTGTGGTCACATCACGATTATCAGACACATAAAATACCAATAACTACTTAATAACCTCGACCGTTCGGTCTTTACGGTAAAATATTAAACCTCGGTCTTGAGTGTATTAACCTCGCTATCGATCGGTCAATACAGCAAGACCTTTATTATATGGCACTTTTTATTTCAAAATCAATCTTGTATTGCTTGGTCTTCGCTTCCTTTAACTTCGTCAAAACACCAAACTAGCGTTATTTTCTTATGTTTCTTTCTCGTCTGGATACTAGAATTTACTTTTATAATGTTCATCGTCGTCTATTTCATCTAGTTTCGCCGTTTTTCGGCAATAAAAGTTTCCTATTAGGATTTTTTGTTTGTCTCCAATCGTAGGGCATTAACAATTTGCATAAAGCCCGTGGGCATTACGGAGAAATCTCGCCCCGTCAGCAACCAATCACAGCGCGTGATTTTACCGGAAGTAATCCGTGCCATATAATAATAAACTAATTACGAAATCGCCTCTATCTTCTGTCAATAGACTTCTTAAAATAGTTGTTATCGCAAGTAAAAAAAGTGATATGATAAGTTGTATGTATACATGTAGTACATGTGGTACGTTTGCGAGCTTGGTGTAATGTAACAGACGTTTGGTGGCTGTTCGTCAAGCTCAATTACTCAGAAAAGATTTCTGAGCCCCAGACAGGGTTAAAACCTGCAATCTTCTAATGACTGGTTAGACGCTCTAACCATTAAGCCACTGAAGCTCAGATGGGAAGCTAAGGTTGCAAATTCATAGTCATATGTGCTCCTAACTAGTAGCGTTGGCATATGAGAATGAGATGTAGGTAAAGTGATATGGTGTACGTATACTTGTAGAACGTTTGCGCGAGCTGGTGTAATGCAACAGGTCATTAGAAGGTTGCAAGTTCGAACCCTGTCTGGGACTCAGAAATCTTTTCTGAGTAATTGAGCTTGACGAACGTCTACCAAACGTCTGTTACATTACACCAAGCTCGCAAACGTACCACATGCACTGCATGTATACGCACAACTTATCATATCACTTTACCTACATCTCATATGCAAACGCTACCACTTAGGAGCACATATGACTATGAATTTGCAACCTTAGCTTTCCATATCCGAGCCTCAGTGGCTTAATGGTTAGAACGTCTAACCGGTCATTAGAAGGTTGCAGGTTCGAACCCTGTTTGGGGTCTCAGAAATCTTTTCTGAGTAATTGAGCTTGACGAACGTCTACCAAATGTCTGTTAAAAAAAGAAAGATCAGACCTTATAATTGGTGGTTGTCCACCAAACGTCACCTTGTGGCAAGGATTCATGCGATCAATTACTCTAAAAAAGTATAAATACAAAATTATAAGAATTCAGAATTATCTCAATTAACTATGTTGATCAACAACTTAACTCTGACAAAACGCGACTTGTAGTACTTGTCAGACTCAAAAACATAGTCTCGAAACTACGATATTTATTCTATATACTTATATACCAAAATGCCACATGAATGAGCCTCAGCAGCTCATTAATGTTTAGTTAGATAAAGGATAAAGGACCGGGGGCTAATCATCCTTACTTGCAGCCAGTAAACTGTACAATTTACATGTTATTGCTTTCTATGATTTTGTGACACCGTACGACAAATATATAGATTATGAACAAAATAACATTAAGGCATTTTCCATTTCTACGCATGTATCAATACTGACAGGCAATGGTTAGACAGTATATATTACTACAATCGTAAATAAAACTTCTTGATAATCATTTCTGTAAATGAACTAATTATTGAGCTATATCGAGAACCTTCTAAACAGTTCATCCCAAGGCAAACAATCGATATTCTCTTCTCCTTTCTTGTGAACGACGGAAAACAGAACTGGATCAAGTAGAGCCACTCTATAAAACATGAGAAGAATGCAAAAGAAAAATGTCGTCGCCTCAGTGCCAATTTTTACAACAGAATTACAATCATGACATCTGAGAATTAAAGATAAAAAACCTGTGACGAAGCAGTATACACAACCGGTTTTACAGAAGGAGTCTCATTTCTGGGTAAGCAAATTTTAAGTGTGCAACAAAAGCAAAGTGTGACAAAGGAAAAATCAACAATTGCCAAATCATAATCCAACCCAACCCAACCCAACTCCCCAACCCCCCCCCCCCCCCCCCAATCTCCGCCCCCCATGCTTATGCAATTAATCAGTAATTTCAGTCAGTAAAATGGTGCGTTACATGGAGGTTTGAAAAGTCCACATCTCGCCAAGTGGGCTAATAAACCTTGGAAATTTAATAATTACATATACATTTACATTTATATCGTAAGCTAAACTATTAAAGGTGCTGTCCAGTCCGTTCTGCGCATGTACGAAACTAATGTTTACTTCTTCGTCTATAAAAATATTTACTGATACCTTATTGAAGATTGTAAGCTTTTCTTGCTTCCTCTTCATTACGTGTACCCAAAACAAAACATTTTCAGAAGAAATAGAAGAAATCCGAAGAGATATCCTCACCGAATCGCTTGGTTTGTAAGCTTTTCTTGCTTCCTCTTCATTACTTGTACCCAAAACAAAACATTTTCAGAAGAAATAGAAGAAATCCGAAGAGATATCCTCACCTAATCGCTTGGTTTTCTGCCATGTCGCATCTAACGGTTTACATTGAGCTGAGTATTTCATGTAATTATCTACGAATGTCATGTTTGAGGGTCCCGATAAACAAAGATGCGGATCATGCGCAGAACGGACTGGACAGCACCTTTAATTCAAGATACGGCAACGACATTCTATGAACTGTTACACTTCATAAACGTACCTTTTATTTTCAGAAGAAACTAGTTCCTGAGATTTGACATAATTCGTAACGAGTTGACGCACATCTTTTGCAGATAAGATATCCCCTTTGCTACAAAAAGGGAACGAAAAACATCAAGAATTGTCAACTCGAACACAACACAGCTGACGGCAAACACAAGTAATGTGACAAACTAATTTAATACTAACATAAAGTACAACAAATATCTTCTGACAAAAGCTTACTTATAACCAAATCCTTTGAACAAAAGCTGTGTAGATCCTGATACTGCTAAAACTTCTTCTATTTCTGGAGGCTAATAGAAAAAATATTCCACACCCAGCTTCAGTAATATTGTAAACAGTGAAATAAAAGTAGTGTGCTGCGTAGGCAGTGTTGAAATACAAATCGAAATACATAGTAAGGTTTGAGTACTGCCGAAATTATTGAACGTTAGTTTCTAACGTTTCGAGCGAAGGCCCTTCGTCAGAGAGAAACGTAAAACTACGTTCAATCATTTCGGCAGTACTCAAACCTTACTATATTTCGATTTTAATATTGTAATTGCTGCAACCAGTGTGTTCCATACCTGGTTATTTACGTTTCGATTATCATGCAAGTATTCTAGACTACAGTTTGAACACTGACACAATAGAAAAATAAATTATTAACCTGAAATTTAGTATCAACGGTCACTTCTTGGTCAATGTGAGGTTTTTCTTGTAACAAGTTACAATTTTCTTTCTTGAAACTTCTCAAACTAAAAAAAGAACATATTTAATATCGTACTAGTCGCCGACCATTCAGATTCTAGTATAAATCAGGTCTAGCCCGTCTAGGTGAGATTATCCAAATCAAAAGCAATCAATGGTCTGAATGTAAACGCTATAATGCAAACTGAAATTTCATCTCTGGAAATGTTCTGTTCTTAAGCAATATTAACACCGTTCTTCCCTTTTTTGTTTTTTTGCTTCTATTTATTTTAAATGAAGACTTACTCTTCGTGACTCCAGTTTATGCTATCAATGCTGTGTACTCCTTTAGATAATTCCTTTAATGAAATAAATCCTCTGTTTTCCATCACTTGAAGAAATTTTGTCAGCTAAAGAAATGAAAACTAGTTTTGAGAAAAAAACACAACAGGCTTAAACCGACCATTGTGCCATTTTACTATAGAACAATGGTTGCCCATTGTTCCAAGGTAAAATGACAAAATGGTCAGTTCACTAATAGCCTGGGAAATATAGTGCAGTATAAAGTGTAAGATTTGCATGTTAAAGTTGATTTTCTTTCTTTTTTGAGTTGACTAGATGCCGTCAAAGTCAGGTGGGATTCAAATTTTCGACACTTCGATTTACAGGGGGGTCGCGGGGTCGGAGACATGCATAATAAGAGTGACTCACAAAGACCTTTCCTGATCCTGATCCTGGCTCTATAGTGTGGTATGAAGTGTCATGTAAACAGCTCTCGTAGGATTTGCATGCAAAATTTGTTTCCGGCATTTTTGAGTTGACTAAGACCCCGTTTACACGATGCCGGTACAATTTGAAAACGGAACAAAATCATGCCGGTGTGTAAATACAGGCCAAAAGTCTTGCGTTTACACGGTGCCGGTACAATATAATGACGGATTAGCATGTGACTATTCTCTTCCAATGAGAATTGAGAAGACTTTGTGAATACTGCTGACCCGAATACTGTGGTCGTATATATCGTGATTACCGTCATCAAACTGTTACGGCACGGGCGTTTACACGATACCGGTTAGTGTTCCGTTTTCATTTCATGCCGTCAAGGAACCCGTCTTCATTTTGTGCCGTTTTCATGTCATTTTTGTGCCAGTATCGTGTAAACGCAAGGCCTAAACGGCATGATTTTGTTCTGTTTTCAAATTGTACCGGCATCGTGTAAACGGGGCTAAGTGTCAAATTATCAGAAAATGTAATTCAAATTTTCCGACCCCTCGACCCCCTGAGAGGCCGAAAATTTGAACCCCGTCATTTTCCGATAGTTTGACATCTTGTCAACTCAAAAAAGATAAAAGATCAACATTAGCACTCAAATCCTACTGGAGCTGTTTTCATATGACACTTCATGAGATAAAAGTATACAATTTCGCGTTTTTGGCGACAAAAGACCATCGTTTCAAGCCAAAAATCTTCACCGGGAATAAACTTTTTAAAAAAGTGATAGATGTATAGTCCAAAACGTCTTAATGAAACTACGTATTCATATTTTCGTAAGTATACTTTGACATAGGGAAGTTCTATATGTATATTACAAGAATTTTGTTGAATAAACACCGTTTGTCAAAATCTATACAAAATATTTCTCACATACGTCCAAACAACCGACTTGTCTTTATACATGTGAACCAATGAAAAGTATGCTAAAATACGGGAACCAATCAAAAAGCCGTTACAAAAATGCGCGGAGAATGTGCCTTGGAGCGAAAGAGTGACTATATATGACTATATTATAATAATTTTATCGGGCATTGTGGTGTATTTTGCGGACTAAAATGGAGAATTCAGCGGGCTAAAATATATTTTAGCCCGCTGATCTGAGTCTATCAGTTGACAGTTCTAAATCAGTATTGGTTTGTTGTTTAGGGAATTGTATACTTCTCTTGTCAATATTTTGGAGCAAAATTGTTTTGATGACAAATGTTGCGTTTTTCTGCCAAGTTACATGTAAGTTATGAGTTATGTAAATATTTGTTGCAATGAAATACACGCTCCGACCATAGTTAGTGGAGGAGGATGGTTTGGAAGCTACATTGTCTTTCAAGACTATACAATGGTCATGCATGTTGATGAACACAATAGTTCATGTTGGAGGAAGGAAATTGGTTGAAGAAAGGAAATTCTACGGACACGTGACGACGAAGGACTACACAACGAACAAAGGACTTACAACACGCGACGACGAAGGACTACACTAATTAAACCCGAACGATGGTATTGGATGACTGCTTCATTATACAGAAAACACAATACGTTCAGTGACCGTGAAATTAGACAAATTGAACAAAAGCATGGAACGATGACTTTTGCCAAGTTTTCAAACCATCCCCCTCCACTAACTATATGCTCCAACGCGAAAGTGCATGGCACAGTTCAAGATACTGTTTACCGTATAGTGTCTTTGATTTTCTTCTAAATGCCCAATAAAATTATTATAATAGTAATACAGTTGATGTTCTTGGGCATAAATATGTCTTTGGCCTGACTCAGGCTCATTTTAGCCCGAGCCGAAGGCGAGTGGGACCAAAACATATTTATGCCCGCAAACATCAACTCTATTGTTATATTAATGAACAAACCGTCTTGTTGCTTTCAACAGCTTGGTAAAAACTTTGTAGAAACAAAATGCAACAACAATACGGTGAACAAGATTGTATAGAGACCTTTTTATATCTAGAATACCTTTTTATAACTAGATTTTTTAATATCTAACGTTTGACCGCGCGGGCTACAAAGCAAAAAGAAAAGAAAGCGATTAGTCACGTGCCAACAGAAAACTCCTGAACTCGCCGAGATTAACATGGGCGTAAACTACTTACCAGCATGGAAGTAAATAATTCTTGTAAAATGTGCTAGTCAATATTGGTAAGTCATTATCCTTTGTATTCAATAGGGTATGCAGAAGACATCCTTCTAACAGTTCGTCCATTACGTCTAAAGCAGAAAACCAGGATCAAATATGAGCAGGTGACGTATGCAGTGAGATTATTAATGCTAAAATTCATTGTTGTTATGCACTGTACGTTTGCGAGCTTCTTTAGTGTAACAGGCGTTCGGCAGACGTTCGTCAAACCAAAGAAAATATTTCTGAGTCCCAGACAGGGATCGAGCCTGCATCATTCTAATGACCGGTTAAGGCCTATCTACACGATACGATTGTCGCATACGATTGTCATCGTGATGTATGTGATTCACCTGCACAATTGTGTAAACGACGTTTTTTTACATTCACCATCCAATAATGAACAAGAATTGTGTACGTGCACAAAATTGCATACGCCAGAATGACAATCGTATACGACAATTGTATCGTGTAGATAGGCCTTTAGACGCTCTAGAGTTCAGAAATATTTTGTAAGTATTTGAGCTTGACGATCATCCACCAAACGTCTGTTACTGTATATTAACCAAATTTAGCTCGTACCACATGCACTACATACGTTGTTACGCATAATTGTCCAACTGCATATACCATCAATTAGCACTCGAATACTGATTAACTGAGTGATCTTATCTTAAGATAAGCCATGCCAAACTTTGAAAGTTCATGCAGAAGATTCACTTCAAATTTTCAGTGAGTGCTCCTGCCATGCTTATCTGTTCAAAAATTGCTAACAAGTTTTTTTAAGTAAGTCTTTTTAAGTAAGTTGAGCTAAGTAACTAGTTGTTCAATAAAACAGGCTCCAGGCCTTCTCCTGCAAAAGTCTGCTTTCCGACTTACAGGTTTTTCGCCTTGCGGGTTTTCCGTCTTGTACTGAAGTTATCCCCTCCCCCAAAACCACCGTCTGCTACGGGCTATACAAAAGTCTCTTTTATCATACTATCAAAATCAGCAGAGTGCGCCTCGGGGCTTGGGCCCAAAATAACGACGCGTCAATACAAGCCTAACGCAAAGGAATGTAATCACGTGAGAGAGGTAAACAAAGACGTCTCGATCGTTGAAAACATCTCGCAAGTCAACGCCTTATATGTACACGATGTAAAAATGTCGTGGACTTCCCACGGTAGTGTTTGTCTTTGCGTCCTTTAGAGGTAACTTTGAACGCTGCCATAATAAAGAACCATATGAAATAAACTTGCCGTAAAGACTGCATTCTTTCACTCACGTGATTACATTCCTTTGCGTTAAGGCCCGTTTACACAGCCGCGATTTTTGCCATTGTGACGTATACGATTGAGTGAACGACTTACGAAAGTGATTGAACTACATGTATATAGGCTTGCACAAATGGTCCGGTACATTCGTAAGTCAATTCATTTAATCGCATCATGCATCAAAAGGATTAAACTCGCCGCGAAAATCGCCGGTGTAAACGGGCCTTTAGGCTTGTTGTCGACGCCTCGTTATTTTGGCCTCGTTATTTTGGTCCCGACGAGCACTCTACTGATTTTGGTAACTTTATTATATGGCAGCAACACTGAGAGGTCCGAATACGGAAATCCTGTAATTTGATTGGTTCATAAGCGGTCGGATATTTTCCGTATCCGCCCGCTCAGGCGGAATCTGCCGTTCGGGACCGTAAGTTCATAAACAAAATGGCAGTCATGTCAGTATATGCAACAAGATGGATTATTATTTCAGAACTACTCATTGTTGAAATATATCGTGCAGGTATGTTGTTAGAAATTTTATAAGCTTTCATTTGATGTATAGTTCGAGTTTCCACGTTTTGTGAAAGTTTTTAAAATGTCCAAAACGTTCGTAACATTGTTCGTAATAATATAACATTTACTTCTCACAAGTATTAGAATTTCAGATGATTTTTTATTCAGCTACTTAACGTACGATCTTGAGCAATATGTCAAACAAAAGCAATTGAAAAATACTATTTGGGGGAGAAACTCAACGGAAAGTACTTTAAAAATGGGAAAATGTCTGCCATTTTCGTTTAGTTCGCAAGAAAGATGAGTCGAGTTTTCACAGAACGTTCACAACATTTATGGCCATATAATAAACTACTTATTGACCTCGCTTGTTCGGTCTGTACTAGTGAAATATCGGACCTCTGTTTTTTGCACACACCTCAACTCGCTGCGCTCGTCTCGGTCCGTACTAAAAAAACATCGGTCCGATATTTCACTAGTACAGACCTCACGCTCGGTCAATAAGTAGTTAATATATTTTCATCAAATTACCTGCAGGACACCCCATTGTTTTATTTTCCAGAATATCGGAATTTATATTGTCTGTTGTAAGATCAATAGATAATCCTGAACTAACTTCCTGAGACGATAAAACACATAGATCATCTGAGCACTCTAGTTCTTCTTTCAACTCAGGAACGTCAACAATTAAATTGATTTTATCCATTTTATTGTTCAATGTCTTGAGTGACTCACTTTCCTCTTCGTTTACTCTAACAATGTCTGAGACTGAATCTTCTTCAACATTTTTAACAGTTGTGTTTTTTTTACTGGTTAATTCTTCTACAATATTATTTGGCATTTCGCTTGTGTCACATGCTTTTTCCATATCCACACTAGACGTTGGTTCGATAATGGGAACATCAATCTTTGAACCTTCACACCTAAAAATATGGTATCATACATAACGCGAATACGGCCAAGAATGTATAGGTGGATTTGATGTAATTGGGTTATTTGGTAAGTAAAGTGATGGTGGAATTACGTTGGGAAACATGCACGGTAAAAAAAGACAGTAGTATACAGCCTAGATATGACAGGTATGATACACCGTTAATTTTAAGTCAATTTTATTTTTAAACGAGAAAAAAAAATATTTTGAAATTAATAATGTGCATGATATGGCGTGGCAATTAGGCGCCACACGATAGGATATAGAACGGTAAGATACGGTACGGTACGACACAGTGCTGTGCAGTACGGTACAATGCGGTACGACACGGTGCGGTATGTCGGTGCGATACAACGCAGTGCGGTGCAGTACGGTACGACATGGTGCAGTACGGTACGATACGGTGCGGTACGGTACGATACGACGCAGTGCAGTACGACACGGTGCGGTACGACACGGTGCGATACGACACGGTGCGATACGACACGGTGCGATACGACACGGTGCGATACGACACGGTGCGGTACGACACAACACGGTGCGGTGCGGTACGCCAACGGTGTGCTGCAGTACGACACGGTGCGGTACGACACGGTACGGTACGACACAACACGGTGCGGTACGACACGGTGCGGTAGGCCAACGGTGCGGTACGACACGGTGCGGTGCGGTACGGCACGACACGATGCGGTACGGCACGACACGATGCGGTACGACACGGTGTGGTATGGTATAGTATGGTATGGTTTAGTATGGTGTGGTTTGGTAAGGTATGGTATGATATGATATGGTATGGTAGATCAAATAAAGTTATAAAATAGTTGCTTTTTTACCCTTAGGCTAGTGAATTTTTATTCTTCCATAGATGCCTATGTCCTATAAATTTAATTCTATACCACATTATATACGTAGAGAAAAAAACAAACTAACAGGTGCAAATGACACACTCACCACAACTGATCGAGGTAAGAATGAAGAATAATTACTCCTTTTCCCCGCATACCTTGTTCTTTAGCCTCGCAAGATGAAACAGTTGTGTAACCGACAGCAATGGGAGCTCTGATAAGACAAATTTGAAATTAGGTCAAAATTAAAGATAACAAAAGAACATCATTTTGTATAAACAACGACGTGTCTATATTTATAGAGTGCCGATCCAAAATTTCCAGATCAAATCCTTTTTTAGCCCCTTTAGTCGTGTTTCAGTAGGCGTGTCTTGTGATATATTACCTGTTTCCAAGTAATGCCACCGAACATACGTCTCCTTTCTGATATTCCATCAAGTTCTCCAGACTGCTGTCGGGCAAAATTACACCAGGAAGCATCAAGTCTGTTGCATTATTTAATGAAAACGGTAAAATAATTACACCTACTTTAATCTATCTAATCAAATAAGATATTACTGATATGGATTCTATGTAACGTGAATAGTCGAATGTCAAAATATTTTCTGACTTGAACTTCTACTTGTTGTTATACAATAATTTGAATAGTACGTGCGTTTTTATTGGCCGATAGCCATGATCTATAAAAGGACAGATGCACATATTACGTCACTGACGTGGTCTAATTTTCCTAAACCAATCACGGATCTCACTGCAACATCACGAGCCAATGACGTTGCTTGATTTGTATAGATCATGGATCACGTCAGATGAAGTGATTTATCTTTTTCAATGCCCCAGAAGGAAATTCGCCGGAAAGTCCGTTAAAACATGATTTTTCTATTTTTATTGTATAAAACAAATAGATTCCATTTTTTTGTTGTCTGTTCAGTTATAGATGCACAAAGGACGTCACAACGTGGTAAGAACATCAGTGACCCACTCGAGCGGCAGCGTTAATGATATTTTTCAATATTTTTCAAATTATAACCGAATTCTCATTCAAATCCTTAATATGCAACTGTCATACTGTCAACCCGCACAACGCTAATCTAAAGGCGGAGTACAAGTCTGGGCTGCCTGTGTGTGGTGTTAAAATATTTTTTTTAAGATCAAAGCTCAAAGTCAATACTGTGTCAATCGGGGTCTTAGCCAGGATCTGGAACTTGGGTGTCCAAATTGCCAATCTGGCAGTGTACTTCCCAGCAAAGCTTCAACTCCACCCCCCCCCCCCCCCCCCCTCCAAAAAAGGGGTATTCTAAGGCCTAAAATTTTAAAATTTGGGAAGTAACCATAATGCTCACTGTCAATGTCATCAGATTCGACTGAACAAAAGAAATTTGACAACTTTCTTTGTTCAGTTTGTTGACTTTTACGCGAAAGTTAACTGCGCCCGCAAGCTAACTTTCAAGGCACCGCAATTGTTATATGTATCACCATGCGCTTGCAGATCTCTTGTACGTGTATTATATCTTATTTTCTTCAAATTAGCTCTTTGTAATTATTACAAAGTTTTTTGTTAAAAATAAATATTCAGTTGAATTGATTTAAAGAAAATATTTAATAAGCGCCCTCCCTCAAATAAGCGCCTTTTTGTCTGAAATTTAGAATAAGCGCGCGCGAAGGTGACATTAAGGGAACTTAAGCAAGTACAACGTGAACGTCAAGGACAACGTCCTTAATACAATAGAATTTTTCTCACACAAGAAAGAAAATGAATAATTTTTAGTGGCCAAGTGTAACCCTAACGCCTTCGTCTTCAGGACGACGTTAACTCGTAAAACAGCAAAACCTGTTAGTTGAGTTTCACTGGAAACTTACTAGTATATTATATATATGTGCGACAAAATCCTTTTAGAACTCTAAAGCTTTTGAATGTCGAAAAAATACTTTAAGTATTCAATACTACGTAAATTATTCGTGGTTTCTGCTAGATATTGAACTTTAGATTGGCGGCTTATTATGTCTTTACACACAAATTTATATTGTTTTTGTCAGACGCGGTTTCGCATGTCTCAAGAATAAATTGAACTTTAATGATTGCTGTTGCATAATAAAAGACTGCATGGTATGTATTAAACTAGAAGGTATTAATTCTACAATCTAGCGCGTCAGAAAGACACTGGAATAACTCGGTCGCAATTGCCCCGTCTGACAACATTCTCATATAAACCCGGGATGAAAAACGTCCCGTCCCTTAGCCCCTTTTTAATTGAATTATTGGCGCGCCTCGCGAGTAAATGGCGCGAGTAGCGACTAAATGGCGCGAGTCGCGAGTAAATGGCGCGAGTCGCGAGTAAATGGCGCGAGTCGCGAGTAAATGGCGCGAGTCGCGAGTAAATGGCGCGAGTAGCGACTAAATGGCGCGAGTAGCGACTAAATGGCGCGAGTAAACTTTTGTCGCGGGCTTTTGTTCCGGCTTTAATATATATATATATATATATATATATATGTGTGTGTGTGTGTGTAATATTTAAAAACCGCGCAGGAGGGCTTTATCGGATATAAAGCCCGTACTGCAAGGTTTTTAAATGAGTTCTAAAATTCATCACTTAATACGTTCATTGGCGTAGTAATTTTGAAAATTAAGTTTATCTCAGCCGTTAAAAACCAGCGAGAAACTTAGGCCCGTTCCAAACGCCGCTCTTCTCATGCGCCGAACCTAATGCAAATCAGCATAAACAAAGGATTTAGGTCATTATCATTAGGTTCGGCACATAAGAAGAGCGGCGTTTGGAACAGGCCTTACAGCGAGTCTATATCACATATATAGATCCGATACGCTTATGATTTTTTTTTGTTTTCCTCATGAATTATTAATGAATTATATATACAGGGTGAATCAAAAAAAACTGATGCCTTTCATATTCAAATTAGCCGCATAGCGGCTGTAATTTGACAGAAGTCCCTAAATATCTCATGGGTATACGAAGCATATCAAATAAGTGAACCCTAAATATCTCATGGGTATACGAAGCATATCAAATAAGGTTCACTTATTTGATATTCACTTATTTGATATGCTTCGTATACCCATGAGATATTTAGGGTTCACTTATTTGATATCGGCTTCGTATACCCATGAGATATTTAGGGAACTTCTGTCAAATTACAGCCGCTATGCGGCTAATTTGAATATGAAAGGCATCAGTTTTTTTTTATTCACCCTGTATATTATATATTTCTAAAACTCATTAATAATTCATGAGGAAAATTCAAAAGAAATTAAGGTTTAATCAATGTCTGTTTACCCCGGTACAGAACTGATATCAATGTCTGTAAATGTGATACAGAACTGTTTAAAAAAACATCAGTTCTGTATCACATTTACAGACACTGATCATATCAGTTCTGTAGCAAGTGTACAGACACTTCGCATTCAACTATCTTGAGTGAGGTACGCTGGTAGCGTCCTCATACAAGATGAAGATGCAAACATTTGTTGCCCAACAACATTTGTTGAATAACAAATGATGACCAGTAAGGCCATGCATTTATGCCACGTCACTTAGAATAGAAAATGTGTGACTAATATTAAATTAAAGCGCATACTCGTATCACTAATTTAATAATCGTAGCCTATTAAACCTTACCTCGAAGGTTTATCAGCTGTTAACGTGATTTATTTTTGTTTAGTTACCTTAATAGGCGTTTTAGAAGTCATTTACAGAATTCGTGGCCGTTCTGTATCGGGATACAGGCAGTCGGCTTCGCCTCGTGTCTGTATACCCCGATACAGAACGGCCACTCATTCTGTAAATAGTATATGTATGTATGTATATATATATATATATATATCGTGCAATGTTATTTCTTACTTTAACATCTAAACGAATTCTAAATCTTCGCTTGAAATTTCTTAAATCTTATCTTAAATCTTAAATCTTTGCTCATAATGAAGCACATAATTAGATACTATCAAGAGTAAGCCGTATAATTAAGCTGAACGCAATTAACAACATTACACATGAATTGAGCAAGAAAGTTTTGTTATACAATATTTAATAACAATTATTCGCCGAAGGCGAGGTGAATATCGGTGAATAATAACTGAAACGAAGTCGAGGTTATTATTCACCGATATTCACTGAGCTTGAGGAGAATAATTGTTTTAGTGTAAATACACAGTTTCGTACTTTTAGGAACAGTATTTTCTATAATCACCTGTGTATTTATACTAAATATCAATACTGAACAACCTATTGGTTAAATAAAAGTAGCGTGCTGCGTAGGCAGTGTAGAAACAACAATCGAAATATAGTAACTTAGGTTAGATATACACTGTACTGCCGAAACAGAGAACGTATAGGAATCTAACGTTTCGGGCGAAGGCCCTTCGTCAGAGAGAAACGAGGGGCGAAGGGCCTTCGCTCGAAACGTTAGATTCCTACGTTCTCTGTTTCGGCAGTATATCTAACCTAAGTTACTATATTTCGATTATTGGTTAAATAATTGTTTTAGACAGGTTCGAACAGGAAGAGACTCTGACATCGACCTTCGGATTTTATTTCTTTTCTTTCCTGGTTCTTTTTATTGGATTGGTCGGGTTCTTATACTTTTCTCTCCTGGTTCTCTTCATTGGTACAGTACCGCTCAGAAATAACCTAACAGTGCGGTTGAGGTTGGGGTTAAGTTAAACAATGATAGAAATGGTAATAAACTTTAGTAAAGCACAATAAAATTATCTAGTAATACAGAAAACAGTCCATATTTTGATTCATAGTGATTTAGAGACAGTTTAACTAACACTGAACAGAGTTATATTACGATTAAGCTGAGGTTAAACCTAGGTTTGACCTCAGTTTTTGTTAGGTTATTTCTGAGCAGTACTGTAGCTTAGACCGTCAATAAGTATTTCTTTTCTTTTTGGACATTTTCTCTCCATCGCCTTTTTAGTCTTGTTTGTCAATTTCCCTGAAAGATTGGAATTAAATGGGGTTTTTTTAAATATTAAAAAATAAAAACACATAGCAGCGTTCATATAAGGAATGGGGAGGGGCGATCTTCCACCTTCTGTGTATTTCTGTAGGAAATTTATACATTTTTACCTCCATTTTCATTTCCATCTCAGTCTTTTTCTTCATCTCCGTCTGCATCATCATCTTTATCTTCATCTTCATCTTCATCTTCATCTTCATCTTCATCTATATCTATATCTTCAAAATATTATCTACAATCATTAGTTCATAGATTTCGTGCCTGTTTGTCATTAACACGCTGTCTATGCTTGGTCGTTAGAAACTCTAGTCAACGGAACCCTGCTAACCTAAGCTTTACACAACTAATTAGACATACACATATACTACGGTTATTATACTTATGCATAACCTATCACTTTCAGTTTCGAATCACAATTGTGTTTTAATTTGTGTCATTGGTTATGTTGTTTGCATACCTAAACTGCTGCAAGGTATTTCTTGTGGTTTGACATTCCGTACACGTGGTACCGAGTGGGCAAAATCAAAAGCGTCTTTTACTGTCAAAAGAATAGATTAGATCTGCATGGTCACATAATAATGGTCATCATAAATGAGACAAATTATTAAACAAATTATTTGTGTTGTTACATTTTATAATATCCGGCTTACCGCTGTCTAGTTCTTCCACTAGGTGTTTTGGTACTGCCGTCCTGCGGATATGTACACCACCATATTGAGTGCGATGACATCTTACTTTTATTTTTTTGGTGCAACCAATTCTATTTGATAAGATGTAGTGTTTGTATGCTTTGCTCATTTCCTTAGGTGCTCCAACGAATTTGAGCGCTGATGGTACGTGGAACCCAAATACATCGCCACACAAGCAATTCCTCGCTGTGTAGTTTGGGTTGAAAAACATCTTTCCCTGTAAATATATATGTAGTTACACATATTATCATTATTATAAACACCTACTTTTGTAAACCGCAAAAAAACAAGAGAGGAAATGTCAAAAATTATACAAAGAAATAGTAATCTAAGAATTCCCGTTAGATGCCAGAGTTTGCTTGCCTTCCACCATAAAGGCAAAATGCCGCAGGGGCTGGGTACGAGGTTTCTACTTTATCTATTCCTCATGACGGCGCACACATATCGTTGGATTACATGCATGATGATGTCGAGTGCCGAGTGTTTCCTATGTAGTTTACATGCATTAATCTAGGCTAACGGCCAAACATTACATACCTTGTCTGGTTGTTGTGTGACTTTTCTGACCAGGTTCTCAGTGATCTCCTGCAGCTCAATGCATCGCGTGTCTGTAAGGGAAGGGTTGTCGTCTTGTTCGCCTTCGACATCTACTGGTTTGTTTTCTACTAGTGCTTTATGGTGTGGGAGCACAACGTCGATCATCCACTGTCTCACGAGAGGGAACAATTCTTCCTTGAGTCCCAGCTTCTCGATTATCTGGAAATTAACACATGCTACCTTTACTTTCGTGGCAATCGAAAAGTAAAATAGAAGATCCTTACAAAAAGTTTGTTGTTGTGCAAAAACAATTATACAAGTGCTTTGAAAAGAGCATTGTAGAAATTGTTTGTGGTGCGGGATTAACTTGCCACACGCTAGAACTCACTCACTCACTCACTCACTCACTCACTCACTCACTCACTCACTCACTCACTCACTCACTCACTCACTCACTCACTCACTCACTCACTCACTCACTCACTCACTCACTCACTCACTCACTCACTCACTCACTCACTCACTCACTCACTCACTCACTCACTCACTCACTCACTCACTTAACGTTTACACATGCGTTTACACATGTTTAATGCATCTACAATTCACACTGTATGAATAAATGCAAACGTATATTATAAGTAACGGAATGTTCGTGCATTACCTTTGTTGTGCTGTATAAAACCAATGCATAATTGCATTGTGCCCTAATGTCTAGCCCATCCACTTCCTCTATTGCCTCCAGAACTTCCCTGAATACCTCGTCATTTCGACTATCGTAAAAATCCTGCCGAAGTTCTAGGATGACATCCACACTCTTCATGACGCTTGACATTACTTCTTTCATCTCAGTTTGTAAGTCCAAGCTTTTTTGAAAGGCCTCTTTACCCTTGATCAATTTACTAAACGGAATAACCGCGACCCGTGAAAAAGTCCTAAATACACAAAAGCGCACAATAAACAAATTATATCGCATTTGTTTGTTTGCGACTGACCGCTTGGATGGTGCGACTTTTTTACAAACTGGATAATAAACAATTTTCTCATATATGCCTCATTGAATTAGAGGAGCACGCTAGCAGTGTTTGTCCGCTTTATGTCCGCCTTATTGCAGGTCTAGTGTATTCACACCATGCAATTCTTACCTCAACAATTTTCCCTTCTCTTTCTTGGCACTTTTGGAAACTGCAGTGGGGTTCATCGTGATAACAGGCACTGTCCTTGGGTTCATATACCCACTCTTGCTTCGAACCGTTTTCTTGTTTGAATAAAAACAGATGATACAAAAGACTTTTTTAATTTAAACGTTTATAGTAATGCTTGTGAAACGATTATCGCTTGTGTTTTGAGTCCATACGTTTTACCTTATTAAATGCTGCAACAGCTAATTTTTCTAAGATGGAGAAGTCCCTAGCATCATCCCACCAAAATGGCAAACTTTGTTGGCTTATCAGTTCCATGGCTCCGGTCACTGTGCATTCTGTAATGAGGAATATTCAATTTTTGTTAATATAGTACCACAACATGAGAAACAGTCAAATTTTTTATTTTTTTTATTCAAACAACATAAATATCAGATTTGGTATATAAGATACATACATATAACATATAAACTAGACTACGTGCTCAACTATAAACTTTCAAAACTTGTTAAAACATTAAAACAGTATTTAGCTACCAAAGTCATAATTGTTTTGTCTTGCATAGCAATGACATACATGAAAAGGTCTTGATAGCTAAATTTAGAAAATTAGTTATTTATTTTACAGAGACTTTCCATAAAATTAACTGTAAGATGTCAAATGTCCCTAGCTTTTTGGAATTCACAATTTCTCCCGAGCTCGAAGATACGTTCACTTTATTAATCAACAAAAACGTAGAAGGTCCACAATAGGTTATTTATCGGGACGCGGGATAACCAATTTTTGATAACTTATTTAAGAGATTTTATTTAAGAGAAAAAATGAACGAGACTCGGGATTTTAAAAAATGACGAGAAACGAGATCTAGAAATCATTTGCTGTCGTGAATCGGGAAATAAGGAGATTGAACAACAGGATTCGATTAGATCATCTATAACCTATAAACGCCATTTAGGATTTAAGAAGCCTATTGTGGACCCTCAACGCAGTCATGCGTGAATGAATTGGTGCATGCCAATACGTGTGTTTATTCCCTAAATCAAGAAAATTGGCAATGTAATCATTGTATATAACAAAGCGACGCAAGGTAATGCAATTCAATAAATACCACACCGTAAATATACAATGTATTTGCATGGCTGTAATTATACCTCCGATCTTTTCTCCCTGACCAATAACAGCCATGGCAGCTTCTACCGCTGTGGACTTGTCAGACACAGGTGGTCCATATGCCATTATGAGCGGTACACCATCGTAAAGGTCAGTAAGCTGCTCGTAATGCAATGCCAAGCCAACGCCGCCCAAAACAAGAAGTGCTGAAGAGAAGTTATCTCCCATATATCTTCTTTGGATGTCGATCATCCGCCTAAGCGTGTCGCCAGAATCTAAACTTCCTGTGAATAAAAACAATTTAATATAAAGTTTTCTTGGACTTGAGATATCTGTATACCCTTTATATTGTTGGAAGGCATGTACTCATAGATTATAAGGTCACCCCGTATAATCTATAGCACGCGCCTTCCACCATGCAAGAAAACTTCGAACAAGTTTATGTTAAAAATATCATCATCATACTTTTTCTTTTTTATATTTGAGAAATATTTTTTATGGCAATTTTCTTCTCTGGCAAGTGGCATTTACATTGGTAGTAGCACAGTCAGCCTCCCCCGTAGACGTTTTTAGGGGACGCCTAAAAGCGTCTACGGAGGAGACCATCGTATAAACTTACCGGAAATTTCGAAATATGGCAAAGCATCTGCAGCGCTACCAATCATGCAGAATGGCGACTCTTCTGGCGTTAGTCTTCTTGCCTCGCGTCTTCTCAGTTCAACTTGAAAATTTGATCCAAATACCCATGTTGGCGCCTCGCATGACTTTTGTAGACCAAGACACTTCAGAAATTAATTAAAGTAAATCGTTTTAAAAACATTTTTTCCAACTAGCAACTAGCAACGTAACATGTATATATTTTGGTACCTGACAAAAGATTTTCATTTTGTCGACTATATTTATACTAAGCCGTTAACACGTTAAGTTAAAATCTAACACACTTGTGACCCTTACGCAATAGGAGACGAACTAGACAGTAACAAAATGTTTCCAAAAAATAAGTTGTCAACGTTTCGTTTACAGTTTGACGCCTTGTACCGTGGTCACCCGACAAAGTTTTCACTTAAGTTAGCTAATCAGTAGATACAAATTTATTTAATATCTACATCTAAAAATCTGAGAGTACGCAATCTATCGAGTTATTGAGTGTTTTAAGTGAAATACGAGTTTATGATTGGCTTTAAAGTTTTAATCATAAGTGACCACGGTAGAGTGCGTTTCGCTACAACATATTCACAGTGCATAGATAAATTTACTAGTTGACGGGATCACAATAACATCAGTATATAAATATGTCTTGCTTTTATCAATTATAGACCTAGTGCGAGTGGTATTTCACAAAAAAATACCCAGTGATATTTTATCCCGAGGGGTAATTGTTTGTGGAATACCCAGAGCGAAAACGGCTATAATTGATCTATATTATACCTAACATTGTATAATAATACACGTTTGTTTTTTTTATCTATATTATACCTAACATTGTATAATAATACACGTTGTTTTTTTTCGTTTCGTTTTCGAGGGAGTATTCGAATCCCGAATACCCCGGTGACGAGGGCTATTCATCAAACAATACTATTATCACGTGGTAAAAAATCTAACTTTCTGATTGGACAACTTGTGAGGTATAATATTAATTGAAATTTAAACTCTCTTGGGTTAGATTAGCAATTAATTATTCACCGGCATACTATAAGATAATATACGTTTTCCGCTCATATACGTGTTCCATGCAGTTTCAAAGTGCAAGTCCCCATGTGCGAGCATGCATTTATACGGCACTTTTCAAAACATGTAAGACTTAATGCGAAGAGGTGTAAACACAAAAAGATTTGTGTTAATTTGCGTTAAATATGAGTGTAGACAAAAGTCGAGGGTCGAGGGTCGGGGGTGGATGTCGAGGGTCGAGGGTCGAGGGTGGATGTCGAGGGTCGAAAAATGTCGAGAAAATGGAAAAATATCGGGGAAATACAAAATATTTATAAAATCACAAAATGCGTCATTCGATCATTTTCAGGAAGAGCTGTTTGAACGAAACTGTACGCGTGAGGAAGGCGAAGCAAGCACCCAAGAAGTTTAAAATTTAATACATGTAAATAATTCAGATCCGCTTTAAACGCTAGTTCGGGTCTGCCATCGTTGCGCAAATTTGTTTAATGTTCAGCGCTTGTATCTGAGCCGCGGAAATATAATTAATATTATCTTGAGGCGATAGGTTCGAATATTACGAACATGATCACAAGACTCAAAATCATGTCATGACAAAAGCTCGCACAGAACTTTATAATTCGCATAAGGCCTATTTCAGGCATCTCTGATTTTCTCAAATATATAGGTACGGATAGTTAAAGAAAACTAGAAAACTGGGAGAATTGTCTGTAGTGATTCAAAATCTTATGTCTTCATCTTCGACTTGGTACTCCTTCAACCAATTAACTAGACCACTGCCCTTCGGAATCGTCTTCACTAGAACTACCCCGTACAACCATCGAGTATAATCGCTTTGCCATCGTAATTTATAAGATTTTCCACTGTAAACTCTGAGACCGTACGACTCGACACAACTCAGGATTGAGAATCAGAAAATGTGCTTGTGAAATATGTATCGTATATCAACTAGCGGTATATGTTACATGTCAATAGTTGACAGAAAACAGGCGGATATTCGATATTAAAAGATATTTAAAATAGATTTTGCGAAATAGTGAATCACTACAGACAATTCTCCCAGTTTTCTAGTTTTCTTTAACTATCCGTACCTATATATTTGAGAAAATCAGAGATGCCTGAAATAGGCCTTATGCGAATTATAAAGCTCTGTGCGAGCTTTTGTCATGACATGATTTTGAGTCTTGTGATCATGTTTGTAATATTCGAACCTATCGACTCAAGATAATATTAATTATATTTCCGCGGCTCAGATACAAGCGCTGAACATTAAACAAATTTGCGCAAGGATGGCAGACCCGAACTAGCGTTTAAAGCGGATCTGAATTATTTACATGTATTAAATTTTAAACTTCTTGGGTGCTTTCTTCGCCTTCCTCACGCGTACAGTTTCGTTCAAGCAGCTCTTCCTGAAAATGATCGAATGACGCATTTCGTGATTTTATAAATATTCTGTATTTCCCCGATATTTTCCCATTTTCTCGACTTTTTTCGACCCTCGACATCCACCCTCGACCCTCGACATCGACCCTCGACCCTCGACATCCACCCTCGACCCTCGACCCTCGACTTTTGTCTACACTCGTTAAATATCAACAACAATTTGTGAATAATGTTTTAATCTAATAATCCGATTTGAAACGATTAATTTAAAACGATTTGAAACGATTAATTTATGACGAGTTCTTATTAACCGCTGTTGTCAATTGAGTTTTTGTTATTCAAGGATTTACTGTGTGTAATTGCATGACCCCTATATACAGTCCTACTTTTCAACCAAACGTCTGTTTGAAACATTATCTCAACTCAAGCTTGGATTTACGATAAAAAAATATTAACCCCAACTGGAAAACAGTAACTGAACATAAAATTCCCACATATACCTGTACTGGAATTACACGATGTGCATTGTCGGAAGCTGCATAGTCATCACACATCTCTTTCATGTACTGTGGTAGATATTGTTCCTTGAGAGGAGCAGTCCACAGTTTCGTTGAACGTATGACATTTAGGATGCCCGTCTGCGTCGACATATCCTTCCATGTAAGAAAATATGATTCCCTATTCATGAAACACATTAAAAAAGGCAAACTATTCACCAGAACAGAGGAAAGCAAGAGAATCACTATATGGCATCATAGTTAAAAGCAAAGCAAAGGCGTCGTACTAAGACATATTATAAAACCTGTATGTATACTTGACTCAAAGTAAGTAAAACCCGAAATGGTGTTTTTTATAAACCGTAGCGGTTTTAAACTAGCGATAAGACATTTGACTGACGTAAACCTGTAAGACAGTCTCCAAAGTCGTGAAACTAATTGCGGAATGTTATTTCAGAAACTCATTAATAATTCATGAGCCGAAAACAAAGGAAATCAGTACGAGACGGTGGTTTGGATATCGGAGGAAGAAATTATATAAATTAAGCCAACTTTCGCCTCGATTTTCTCTTTAAAAACTGATTCGTTTGAGAAGTTATATCATACACTCGGAAGCGTGTTTCATCAGGATATCCAAACACCTCGAAGTTTGTTCAAAAACCTAGGCTTCGCCTCGGTTTACAACAAACGTCTCGGTGTTTGGATATCCTGATGAAACACTCCTCCTCGTGTATGATATATTACTTGAATAATTTCTTTTGCGCCATAACGCGCAAAGAAAAAGTGATGTTTTCCAATAATTTGAAGTTCCAAACTTTTATCTTCCCCCTATTTCTGCCTTTCAATGCAAATACTGCAAAATCCGTATATTCGTATTCGTATAATATCTGATAATCCGTATATAAATAGTACTCACCTCTCCTCCGTGTCTCCGCCGATGTTGTCATTTTCGGTTAAACGCACTGAATCCTTAGGGACAACATCCAAAAGAAAACCGTCAGCACTTGCTGCGTTAGCGTCACGGGCAACGTATCCTATACACTTTATGGAAAAGTTAGTGATGGCAAAAAAAGACTGATTTTTGCGACGATAGCCAATCTGTCCGTCAGACTCAAAATACTTTCTAGCTTCTCTATAGGACGTTCCAGAGGGTAGTTCTGAAGTGCCTACTATACCTGATTCGGAATCAGTGAACGACCGATCTAAATCGCAAGCCCGTACGTCTTCCATCTTCTTTATCGAACTGGTCTGTCCCTTTTCTTGTCTACTCACTGTGTTGGGTTTATACTGACTTTGCAAGTGAGTTGCAACTAACACAAGCCCGCAACTGCGCAATAATTTATAGTAATTTTTCGAGACAGATTTCTCCAGGAAATCCGTCCTCTGAGTGTAACCAAAAGTCGAGTGGCAAGAGTCGATACTAAAAGTGGAGAGTCGCCGGAGATAACAAAATTTAAAAAAAAATGTCAAAAAGGCCGGAACACGACAGTACTTATCTTGATACTGGTATAAAAATTATTTCCTGCCTTATTATTTTAATCTAATACTACTAGGTGAAACAAAGTTAAAGGAGCAGTGTCACTCGCAAAGCCCACGCAATAATCACGCGCCAACTTGAAAAACTACAGCCTGTAGGTTTTCAAGTTTGTTGATCCAAGATGGCGGCTGCACTTGGCGGAGCGTATGGTGGAAGACGCGATAATTCAGGCCGAAAGAGAAAATACGAGGGATCAAATAGTTCACAGAAAGCCTGGAATAGTCAGCACAAACGTATTTTCTTATCACTGACTATATTTGAGTCATGGAAAGATGCTAAAATCGTAGCTAGATATGGTTCATGTAGCGATAGCGACTTCGCAGCCCATCTGCTCTCATTGGAATACCGTAGAAGGTAAATATCATTTGATTCATTTCTCTGGTTTCTTGTCCGATTTAAAGCTATTTCCAACATTTTCCGAAGTTATTTCTATGTGCGCAAAAAAGATGCGCAAATGGTGACACTGCTCCTTTAAACCTCTGCAACGCGGGTGTAACACGCAAACTAAGCGGAAGCCATGTACTTCACCGATGCTGTCCCACATGCGGTTGTCACCGACGATCGCATGTGTATAAGTAATTGATGAAATTCATTCAGATTGTTCCAAGCTACACTGATGAGCTGTAGTACAGCGAAACACCGTGTCTGTAGATTGAACTATATATATATATATATATATATATATATATATATGTAATATTTATAAACCGCGCAGGAGGGCTTTATCGGATATAAAACACTCGGCTATCGCCTCGTGTTTTATATCCGATAAAGCCCTCCTGCGCGGTTTATAAATAGTACATATATATATATATATATATATATACACTCGCCTAACGGGCGACTTCACGCTATCTGAATGTATTTCACCGATGCTTTCCCATGCACATGCGGTTGTCACCGACGATCGCATGTGTATAAGTAATTGGTGAAATTCATTCAGATTGTTCCAAGCTACACTGATGAGCTGACAGCGAAACACCGTGTCTGTAGATTGAACTATATATATATATATATATATATATATATATATTATATAGCATGCTATCGGATATGAGCTTTTGCGTAATCTGATTGGTTCCCTACTACTAGGCTATCAGCTCATATCCTGCTAGTAGAGGAAAAACAAGATGGCGGCATGTTTTTTTAAACTGCCGAAAAGAGTTGAAATTGACGGATTTTTATACAGAAAAACATCAACACCCTCAAACCAATGTATAAAAAAACAACATTGTGTAAAAATACATTAACAAATACACAATTTAGCATGTCAAATGGTAAAATTCACCTAAAAATTACGTCTTTTTACTTCAGAAACACGACTAAATTAGCGGGTTGATATTAATTTGTTGCCAAACAAAGAAACTCACGGTTAAAATCAAGCTTACAACACACATTTCGTAGGAGATCACCAATAAAGAGACTTTTTTTATTTAGATAAGCATTTGGAGTAGTAAAAAGCATGTTCTTTTTCAAAAACAACCAACTAAGTAATTTAGTTTCACTGCCGAAGGTGTTTCAGTTTCATTTTTGCATGAAATCAAAACCTTTTTCACGACAGCAACGCTAATATAAACAACTGACCCACCTTTTGACTTCATAAAGGTACCTTTTAATCTTTTTTGTTGATCTGCTCAACACATTTTTTGCCTCTCGAGCAACATTTATACCGAACATTTCACTGAAGCTGTTTGCCGAACAGCTCAGCGAGAAACACTGTGTGAATGTATCATTACGCATGGCGGAAGTATTAGTTGCCTGTTGCCTATGCCGGAAGTTTGTCGTTTCAACATTCCGCTGTAATTTTGTTTCTTGTACAGTGCTTGGCTATATAATAAAACAGTTATACCATTCGCTCTCGTCGTATACGAACTAATAGCCAACTCGGCGAAGCGCCTCGTTGGCTATGAGCTCATATACGACTCGAGCTCATGGTATAACTGTTAAATATATACACAGTACACACTCGCCTAACGGCTCATGCAATTTTGGAAAAATTTTCAAATATCACTTGTAGTGTAAATCCTTAATTGTACTCGCTATCATATGATTACCTATACTAATAGCATGGTTTCGAGTGCAATTTGGAAAAAAACATGCACGAGTGAGTTTTTCAAATACTGTCAAAATAGCACGAGTCCGAAGGACGAGTGCTATTTGAAGTATTTTAAAAACTCACACGAGTGCATGTTTTTCCAAATTGCACGAGAAACCATGCTATTACTTCTTAATAATATACATGAAAAAATGTTCAAAACAACTGTACTAACATTTTAACGTACGCCGTTAGCCGTCCACTCCTCGCGTATTTATTTGGTAAAAAACGCTTCGCTTCCTTTACTACTTGAAAACGTTTACTCGAGGCATAAAGAAGCTTCTGGTCTTCTTGTAGGTACTTCACTTGGCAATATTAAAGCATAACTAGCTTCAAATTTGAACAAATTATCCCCAAAATCGCCGAATCTTGGCCGCCATCTTTGTTTGTTTTGTGTCGAGAAAAATCCGCTGTACAATCAATTTGATTGGTTCTTAGTGATAACACATTTTTGCACTGTGATTACAGAGTTTTGCACTGTGATTACAGATTTTTGCACTGTGATTACAGATTTTTGCACTGTGATTACAGATTTTTGCACTGTGATAACACAATTCTGCACTGTTGTTTGGGATTAACTGCACTGGAATCAGCCAATCACAGTCGAGATATTTTTTCATGTATATTATTACTATAATAAATCTATTTACTTAGTTATTTAGTTTTGTCTAGCACTATTTGATTAAAATAATGGGAAAGGAAATAATTTTTATACTATTATGTACTGTCATGTTTATTTTCGACGTTTTTGTTATCTCCGTCGACGCTCGACTGTCCGAAGAAAGGCTTTCCGAGGAAAGACGAACTTTCCCTCCTTAGACAAAACTATTCTAAGGGTAAGTGAAACAAAGTTAAACTGTTACAACGCGGGTGTAACACGCAAACTAAGCGGAAGCCAAGATATATCCAATTATTACTTAATTACAAGACGCAACTCGGGCTAGAGCCTAGAGGGTTGAGCTGCTCAGTATACATACTGATTCTTCCGCAAATGATTTAAAACGCATCTGATCTAGACTTGCTCCAAAATTGCGAGTGTAGTGTTGAAACTATATATGATTGGAATTATGTATTTTGTAGTGCTAGTCACGCGATAACACTACGCGCATATTATGCTGTTCGTGCGCAATGAACTTATTTACTTTTGGAACATTTACAAACTTTATTTTTAGTTTAATTATCTTAAACCTTTTAGGAAGTAGACTCGCCTAGATTTAATCGTACTTAAATAGCATTACCTTTTAATTTCCTTTTCACACGAACACTTGGCACACCTAGCCAAAGTTATGTTAATCGTGTTGACAGTAACTTAATAGCTTTTACGCCTACTCTTTTGCTAGTAAAGAAAAACCATATAAATAGTATAAACCAGACAGTCTTCGCTTTGCGCTCTGAGGAGTAACATCTCTACAACTTGTGTATTAATGACGACTTTTCATTTGAAGTAGAATTATATATATATCAAATATTATATTAGCGTTCTGAGTGTTTTTATATGAACTCGCTCATCAGATTCGACACAAATCAATACTCACGCTAAAATTTAAAAGCCAACCGGAGCGAGTTGTAAAGAGCTTGCGGCTATGTGAGATGAACTTTATATGATACGTATATCTCCTCCAGAAAGATATTTTTCTGTAATTTCTTTTTCAGTGAATGTCGCTGTTCGTGTTCATTAAGTAGTCAAGAATCGGCTTGCGGACGAAACTATTCGAAAGTAGCTACTAACAAGAATCTGAACAATAGAATGAATAGTTTCTCTTCTTGATCGGCGATCGTAAATTAAAATGGCTGTACACACAATTTTTTAGACAGTGACTATACGTACGTTCACTTGTTGCGGTTGTTAAGATTTAACGATAACATTTCAAGTGAATGCCTGATATGGATGAATATAGTCATACAGACTACCAACAAAATTAGTAAGAATTAAAATTTATTTCAAAGAATTAAAATTAGTAAGTTGGTGTAGGAAATCGTCATTCGATCGCGAGTCGTTATTGTATAGCCGTAAGGTAATATTATCAATACCGAAAAGAAACGGCGAACTGGCCAGTTAAATTAAATAGCCGAAACAGGTAAGAATTCGTGGCAATTACTGGTTGACAAATAACTTCGCAGAGAAACTACGCAACTAAATGTAATGCTGACCTCTGGATACTGATAATAATAATAATAATAATAATAATAATAATAATAATAATAATAATAATAATAATAATAATAATAATAATAATAATAATAATAATAATAATAATAATAATAATAATAATGGAAACTTTATTAAATGTTTTTTCTTTTCTACATATACAATTATAAATCTCGCTTATTAAGGTAATTTACAATTGGCTACTTGAATCACAACTAATAATATATAATAACAACTAATGACTATATAATAAAACATGCAAATTTATATACAAATATTTCAAAAAGCTAATAATTTGGGATTTCCCCATTCCTTATTTCGGCAGCAGAAAATGTAATACGTAGTTCTGATAGCAATAGTCATCATTTTCCTTACGCAGTACATTTGGTGCTTGTTATCAAGACCAACCTTATCTAGCATATCTAAAAAAGTAGAACACTCATTCGCAAAAACACCTAGGCAGCTCATGGAGAGATTTATAAATTTTACATCATTAAAATGTTCACTTTGCTGTTTTACTAGTTCACTATATTTATCTTCTTTCCGTTTGACGTTGTTTTGAAGGTTTGATTCAAAACCAACAGTAAGTTAGAGAACATAAAGACGGCCGTTTGAACAATGCAATAGCAAATCTGGACGATACGTGTCACCAGTTAGGATAGATGGGCTTTTGAATCCAGGCAGATCGACAAAGAGGTTTGAACCGTTAACAGTTTGTAAGGTATTTGCAAGAAAGTTAAGAATTGAATTGTGCCTCCATGTAAAGCGTTCAAGATACGATTGACAACCAGCAACAACGTGTAGTAGTGTTTCTGGGCTCAGACAAAAGGAGCATTCTGGACTTGAAGATATTCCCCATCTGTGAAGGTTTAAATAATAATAATAATAATAATAATAATAATAATAATAATAATAATAATAATAATAATAATAATAATAATAATAATAATAATAATAATAATAATAATAATAATAATAATAAAAGCTTTATTTAAAGAAGGTAAAATCAGTACAGCCAGTGGCTAGTTTACATGATGCCTTCTATGATTATGATTGAAATCGGGCGCTTTCACCGCTCTTACGAGTATTTACTATTATTTATTTGTACAGTTGTAAGCATTGTGACTAAAACAAAGCTGTACAAAACTCGCACTGGAAGCATGAATACTATCGGAAGCAAAATGTGCGAAAATGCAATCTACAGAAAGGTCCGACTAATAATTGGATATATCTTGGCTTCCGCTTAGTTTGCGTATTACACCCGCTTTAACAGTTTAACTTTGTTTCACCTACCGTTAGAATAGTTTTGTCTAGCACTATTTGATTAAAATAATAAGGCAGGAAATCATTTTTACACTATTATGTACTGTCATGTTTATTTTCGACGTTTTTGTTATCTCCGCCTCCATACAAAACAACTATAATTTGTAAATTTCGCTGCCCGATCGAATTTCGGTTCAAAAAATACAACCCCTGAAAAGCTCTTTCCTGTAATACGCTATTTTAACACATAGAACGTTGCGTTCCGCTTTATATATATTCAGCTTGGTATAACGAAGTAAATATATTTATTATATATTTATATAGAAAACAGAGTGTGTTACTGATGTTGCCGCCACTGTCATCTAACATGTGTCGATTATCACGAAACGCATTAGAGTATACTGCTTAATTACTGTTGGGAAATAGATCGGAAATTAATATACATCGATGCTTAAAAATGTGAAATTTACTTCTTGTGTTGGACAGAATATCTCACTCGTTCGCATTGAGCACTTGTATGTGAGATCTTGGTCAATACAAAAAATACAGTTTAGTATTTCTGCACAGCCATGTATTATATATATATATATATACAACCATACCGGACAAGTAGAGAAAACTCTACTTGGCCTAGCCTGCGTGCAGACGCTCTAGGGCTCTAGGGGGTTCCAAACAAGGGGGGATTTAGAGCGTTCTACTCCGGGGATTTTCCGAACGTCTATGGCGTAGGCTATACTTGGCCCGGCTGGGATTCGAACCCGCGACCTTCGGTTTACTAGTCCGACGCTCTACCGACTGAGCTACAGGTCAAGTTGGGAGTTGGTGGTCGAATGATGGTACTTGGGTTATTTGATATTTCGAAACATTAGTCTTTATACATATAGATTTAGAACAATTATTACGGGACAATGAACTCGGGTAGAGAATAATGATATTATAGGTGTTACTCCGAGTGACGAACCATACTGGACAAGTAGAGAAAACTCTAATTGGCTCTGTATCTATTTCGAGAGAGAGAGCATCATATTAACTTGTTGTTTATAGTGGTTAGATAATTAAGTAATAAATGGATGTTTGGCTTCCGCTAGTTTGCGTGTTACCCTTGGAATAATTTCGTCTAGCACTATTTGAATAAAATAAAATAATTTCGTCTAGCACTATTTGAATAAAATAATAAGGCAGGAAATAGTTTTTATATTATTATCGAGATAAGTACTGTCGTGTTCCGTTTCGACATTTTTTTAAAATTTTGTTATCTCCGGCGACTCTCGACTTTTAGTCTTGACTCTTGACACTCGAATTTTAGTTACACCCCATGCACCAACACCACTTTATTCAACAAACACATTTTTAAAATTACTGCCATTAGTCATTACGGATTGTAAACGTACCATA
This sequence comes from Paragorgia papillata, assembly GCA_035771165.1. Classification (NCBI taxonomy): domain Eukaryota; kingdom Metazoa; phylum Cnidaria; class Anthozoa; order Scleralcyonacea; family Coralliidae; genus Paragorgia; species Paragorgia papillata. Next base: position 4,838,049 of record JAWNZC010000011.1, on the reverse strand, counting down.
GAGAGAAATGCTTATGGATACTTATACTTCTCATCGGCATTTCTAGTTTTTCTGCGTCGGTGGACCTTCCTGATGCTTGGAAAGAATATGTGAAAGACATCACAAAAAATTTGAGGAAAAGAGACTTGGAGTAGATTTTCAAGTAGTCATACCACCAAGATGTAGAATGACAGAAAACCCGAACCCCTCACTTTATGCATTGTCAAATGTGTATATATGGGATCCACTGTTACAGTATGAGGATATCTTTTCATATTTTCCGTTTTCGTGCCCCCAACACAAGAATGTTATCTTGGTTCCGAGACAATGGACTGATGGGTCTACCAATGCGTTAAACCCGCGTGTAATCTTGGACAACATCGGGCCATGCCTATACTCATCACGCGAAATTACTATTGCAATTCAGGAGAATCTAGGCACTATGTGCGTGGAACGGACGGCGAGTTAATGGTTAGAATCGCAGAAATTATCTTGCATAGGCCATTTAAATTAACACATAAATATGCGGTTACAATTTCATTTGTAAAACGACTTGGGGATTCCGTGTCCAACGGTATTTCATTTAATCACTTCCAAGCAAATTACATAGAGTGGCAATTCATTGCAGGGTTGTGTAGAAAGGAAGGAACGTTTTTTCCGGCACAAAACCCTATGGGAAGAGACTCGTACACCGGAACAAAACTCCTTGATAAATGAAGTAAATGAATTCAATGAAGATATCTGGAATATCTTCAGGCAGAAAATGACAACACTTTGTCCAAGTGACGATCTATTGTGTGATATTTTCTTAAAAGATTTCGAAGATACCAAAAACTTATATGAAGAAGCAATGCGTCTAACTACAGCGACTAGTTTAATGGCGGATCACACATTCAAGGTATGACTTTGATATTCGAAAACTCAGTTAATGAGCTAACAGCTTATGAAGACTATGAACTCACCCTATTTCATCGGGCGTTATATTCACCCCCTTTGCGTAATGAAAACGATCTTGGCAAACATATATGGGTTCTCTTTTCTGCCAATCGTGCACTAGTTTGCCTTTGTCTTTACAAGTTATTAATTGAAAAACTGACTCACTAAATTTGGGACCATAGGCGTACGGGCACAAATTTATAGGGGGGGTGGAGAACATTTTGCCCGACTGAAACGGAAATTGCCCGACTTTTGATATAAAAAAACAACACTAAGTGCCTGTTGTTCAATATACTTTATCTCCTACAATACACAGATATTAAATTGTTTTGATTACTTTTCCTTATTTACATCCTATTTAAAAAAAATTTTCCTATATTTTTGCCCGACTTAGCTTGAAAATTTGCCTGACTTAGCAACATTTCCATTCGTCTGGGGGGGCAACTGCCCCCCTGCCCCCCCGCCTCGTACGCCTATGTTTGGGACACTGTATTTCTCTTGTAGGTTACTGTGAACATTGGGGTGAGACGAAATGTACACGGTGCTTGGGTGAAACAATTTAATTCGCTCTTCGTGGTATTAAACGAAAAACACGAAGTAGTAACTTGGAAATTGAGCAAAAAGGAACAATTTGATGTCGTACGAGAATTATTGGAGAATTTGAGAGACAGGCAAAGTCTAAATAAAGAAGAAGTACAGTTTTTTATAATTGACAACTGTTGTACATGGCGCAAGAAAATTCAAGAGGTATTTGGCGAAAATATAAAGGTACTTTTGGATTTGTTTCATGCGACACAAAGACTTACAAAAATTATAAACAAGGGTCATTCCTTTCAAGCTAACTGTAGACACGATTGTGCAATGGTGTTCCGGCGTGATGATGATAAGGGAACACAACGGCTGAAGACAACTCCAAGTATAGAGAAACTCTTAAAGAACTTAGATCAGTTCAGTAGAAAATGGGAACACATATCTGAAACGTCAACGGACGGACCATTATTGCGAGAATCGTTTGACGACCAAATGCAAAATTTACGAAAACATATCTTGCAGGGATGTTTGTCGGATATACACCGCCAGGTTATTCAACTAGCATAAACGAAAGCCTACATCAAAAAATTAACGACCTTTTCGCTGGAGCCAAAATGGGTCCTGAACTTGCATTTGCTATTCTGACGGTTTTCTTTTACGCATGGAATTCGCGACGAAAGAATAAGATAAAAGGCATATCTATTGTAGAACCACTTCCGTCAGTGATTAACTTAAAAAACAATAGTACTGTGACCCCAACCCCATGACGGAATCATTCGGAATAGGAAATACATCCAGCAAACATATTCCAATGGAAAACGAACCAAATATTCAACAGTTAGAACAATCAAACACAATATTCGAATGCGCAATGTCTATGCTGAGACTGAGGAATGTGTTGAATACATTGAGCATGCAATAACGGCAGTGTACTACATTGGCAAGACATTTTTTTTCACAACGAGATACTAAAATTTCTTTTAAAGGTAACCAAAAAAGCCAGCGAGAACAAGGCAATAACAATACCTCAGACACCAGAAAAACTCAGCTCGAAGGCATTGCGGGTCGCTTTGGGATGCAGATTGTCCCGATGGCCATGGACGGAGACTGTTTGTTTACTGCTGTTTCATTTGCAATCATCCAACGATTTTCTTTGCCCATTTCTACAACATCAAGTACTTTTTGCCAGCAGTATGTCAATTTAGGAATTCGCCCTACCTCCACTTTAGAAGGTATCTCGCAGACACTCCGCAGTCATATGACCACCGAACTGACGAACAACAGAACCAGATACTTGCCATTTTTACAAAACATTAACGATGGAGAGTATGCATGATGACCTTGTGAAGACGTTCAGTCAACCTGGTGTATTTGCTGGAGATATGGGTGACCTGATGGTGAGAGCTATTGCGAATGTGTTAAAGACACCATTAATCATTCTGACAAACATTACAAACTACCACGTTATTACTGTGACACCGGACGAATTTAACAACACAAATGACACTATTTTTATAACTTACACTCGAAATGGACCAGGCCACTACGACGCATTGGTAGAATCAGCAAAAGAGGTAAATCGAGCGGTAAATGATCAAGAAGAAAAGCAGAACATAAATGATCAAGATATTAAATGTACGTGTGGCATGACGAGGAAGCAAGAGCCAAAAATAACATGTACGAACACCAAATCAGAGAGTGGACGTACATATATGCCTCGCGCTGCCCGTGTTTGCGCGTTGCGAAAGCATGTGCATGGAAATACATGTAAATGTAGAGGATGCTGCAACCCGTTAGGCAAGAAGACAGCGGAACGTGTGCATGGATGAGCAACCAGAGGAGAAGAAAAGACGAAGAGCTAGAACGGACATGAGTGGAGAACGGAAAGATGGATCGACGTACTTGAGGATCGGAAACGAAGATGTAACCTACGGAAAGTGGACCGATGAAGAAAATTTCATTTTTCTCCAACACATCGTGATGAATCCAGACCTACTAACAGCAGAAGATCACCAGTCAATGGTGGGAATTCAGTTACCAACGGTTTAAATGCAAGCCTGAAAACAGCAGAATCTGTTTTCGAACATTGTCATTTCACCGTGAAAACGGAAAAACAAGTAAAGAGAAAGCTTGACGACATCAGAAGAAAAAAAAGAATTGGCGTATCGCTTGGTCGAGGATCAAATTCAGCAATTTCTCTCCCAATTACAACAGTAATTGTAATCGAACGCAGTACAGATTCTTTTGTAAAGTACTAAATAATATTAAACCATTATTGCATTCGGCTTACGCATGATACTTAACAATTATACCATGAGTTCGAGTCGTATATGAGCTATGACCGGCTCATTTACGATGAGAGCGTATGGTACACTGCAAAACCTCCAAATGATGTCGAGATAAATTTTCTTATTTTAAGATTCTATATCTTGTTATAAGATATTCAATTTTGTTTTAAGACAAAATATCTTGTCAAGAAAAGCCAGCAACAGTATCTTGCAGACCGGACAAGAAAATCTTAAAACAATGTCTTTAGGGATTTGCAGTGTATAATTGTTTTATTATATAGCTAAATTCTGTATGATTTTCAAGTAAAATTCGAATTTTCTTTTTCGGTTAAACCGGCAAAGCGCTCCGCCATATTTGTTGTTTTCTCTGTTCCCCGCGCGCTTTGCGATTACCTGCGCGCCTGCAACTAACATGGATTGTACAAGCCTCTGCGGAGGAGAGCTACTAGTAGGCTATGACTGAGCTGATAGCCTACAGTAAAAACCCGCTAACAAGAACCTTCCACTATAAGAACCTCAGGCTGAAATTAAGAATTTATTTATATAAGAATCTATAAGAATATAAGAACCTATCCCAGGCTGATTTGGTAAAATGTAGGTTCTTGTTAGCGGATTTTTACTGTAGTAGTAGTAGGGAACCAATCAGATTACACAAAAGCTAATATCCGATCGACAGCATGCTATATAAAAACAAGAATTATCCAGACTCCGTCAATGTTATCCACCTCAGCCTTCGGCTTCTGCAGATAACATTGACTTCGGTCTGGACAATTCTTGATATCGTGCTCAGTCTCATTTAATAATTGTTTTATTTAACATTCATAGTGCTTATTCTGTGAGGTTTTTCCGAAATTAATTTTGTAACGTTGTCTTCGTCAACAGAGGCAAATCAATTGCAAGCCATTTTGTTATTTTGTAATTTTCGCACGCTTTAAAGTAGTGACGTCATCAATAATTTATACGGTACTAATGTATATATAGTACTAGTTTGTTAAGCTACTGTTGGTGACTTCTAACCACTCCTTTAAAAGTAAAAATTTATTAACATAATATTGATGATTAAAACAAACAATTCCATGCGAAAGTTGTCGCACTCATTATTCAATTTAAATAGAAGATAGTTATGTTGGAAAACTAATTTAATAGTTAATTGGGCTATAGCATATGAACTCTAGTTTTGCGTATTTAGTCAGTGTAGAAAAAAAAACACCGAAATATGGCAGGATTTGTGTACTGCCAAAAACATGGAATGCAAAAAAAACATGGAATTGCCCAACCAGTACAGGAAAATTACCATTGATTTCGATAAGGTAGTAATATATATGCCACATTGAAAACAGAAATCGAAGCAGCATAAGGCAAAGGATATACCAAGGAGGTGCCAAAAAGGCTAACGACAGCTACGAGTTGAAATATGTCCTAACGAAAGCTAAGGAAAGCTAAGGAAGACTGAGGAAAGCTAAGGAAAGCTGAGGAAGGCTAAGGAAAGCTGAGGAAAGCTAAGGAAGGTTAAGGAAGGCTGAGGAAAGCTAAGGAAAGCTAAGGAAGGCTGAGGAAAGCTAAGGAAAGCTAAGGAAGGCTAAGGAAAGCTGAGGAAGGCTGAGGAAAGCTGAGGAAGGCTGAGGAAGGCTGAGGAAGGCTGAGGAAGGCTGAGGAAAGCTGAGGAAAGCTGAGGAAGGCTGAGGAAGGCTGAGGAAAGCTAAGGAAAGCTAAGGAAAGCTGAGGAAGGCTGAGGAAGGCTGAGGAAAGCTGAGGAAGGCTGAGGAAAGCTGAGGAAAGCTAAGGAAAGCTAAGGAAAGCTGAGGAAGGTTGAGGAAAGCTGAGGAAGGCTGAGGAAGGCTGAGGAAGGCTGAGGAAAGCTAAGGAAAGCTAAGGAAAGCTGAGGAAGGCTGAGGAAAGCTGAGGAATGCTGAGGAAGGCTGAGGAAGGCTGAGGAAGGCTAAGGAAGGCTGAGGAAGGCTGAGGAAGGCTGAGGAAAGCTGAGGAAAGCTAAGGAAAGCCGAGGAAGGCTGAGCAAGGCTGAGGGAAGTCAAGCTGAGGAAACCGAGGGAGACTGAGGAAGGCTAAGGAAGGTTGAGGAAGGCTAAGGAAGGCTGAGGAAAGCTGAGGAAAGCTGAGGAATGCTGAGGAAGGCTGAGGAAGGCTAAGAAAGACTGGGGATGGCTGAGGAAAGCTAAGGAAACGTGAGGAACGCCAGGTAACGTTTTATTTGGGTTGATCATACGTATTTCGGTGGCCAGTTCTTTGTCCCCCGGTAGCAAAACCGGAGAAAAAGACCCAGGCAAAATTAAAGCCGGAACAAAAGCCCGCGACAAAAGTTTACTCGCGCCATTTAGTCGCTACTCGCGCCATTTACTCGCGAAGCGCACCAATTAGACTCTTATTAATTAGAGATCAATCTTCATATATTGTCATTAGTGAACTGAACAATTACCTGCACCTCCATGAATTTTTTCAAAAACATTTGGCCAGGTTGTGAATGACGGAAGCATATCAGGATACTTCCACAGTAAATAAACTGCAACCAATTTAAAAAAAAGATAAATTAAAATTTTATTATTTTAAAAATGATCTACTTATTGTATATAATAAGTCTAATAAAACAAAGCAAGCATTGCTGTGGTAAATTCAGGGAAGTGGTCCAGGACCCCCCTTTATAATTTCTCCTTATTCAATTTATTAATTAAAGTGGCACTATGACGAGAAAATCATGTATCAAATTTTGATTTCAATAAAATATAATTTCCAAATGATGAATAACAGCGTTTTTCCGTTTCTCAATACAGTATATTATCTCAAGATATTCAGGTTTCGGAAACATGTAAATTAAGTACCTTGTGACGTCATTTACTCGCACAGGATAAATAAGATTTACAAAATGAGTAATATAAAAGTGTTGGAAAACGGAAAACGGTTGTAACGGAAAAGTGTTGTCTTTTGAGTATTTTATGACGTTTTTGGACCTTTAGTTTTTGGACCTTGTTCTAAAATGCAGGAAATGGCATTTCAGAGACTCTAGATTTCAAAATTTCCTGGGGGGCACACCCCTGGACCCCCTTAAAATTTTTGCCCCCCTCTCATTCTTAGTGTCGCTCCGATGTCACTGAACAAAAATGTTTATTTTTTCTCCATAAAACAACTTTTACTGCAATATATTGACATGGATATTCGTAGGCACACAGATATTGTATTTCGAATGTTTCAATTATATTCTTTTGAAAGTAACATAAAATTAATTTTTTAATTTTTTAGTAACAAAAACGGTTTCTAAACGGGTTCTAAACGGTTTCCATAGCAACAACATGATGCGTACAGTGGAGTGTACTTTTATGATAACTATACTATACTGCTATTTGCATAGATATTAGTCATTTTGTTAATCTCTGATTATTTTGTCATTTTGTGTGAATAAATGACGTCACGAGGCACCTAATTTACATGTTTCACAAACCTGAATATCTCGGGAAAGAGACAATATATTGAGAAACTGAAAACGCTAGTATTCATCATTTGGAAATTAAAAAATTACTGAAATCAAAATTAGATACACGATTTTATCGTTATAGTGCCACTTTACATTTTAAAACACAATCACGCTATTATTAACAGGGTTTCCACCAAGCTTAATTCAAGAAAGGAGATCGTGAAAAAGACAAAGTTCTGGTAGCTCCAGGGGCGGACTGGCCACATGGAGCACTGGGAGAATTCCTGATGGGCCGGTCGATCTGAAGGCCAGTGGACTGGTCGATCTTAAAAATCATCTCTCAGAATGCAGGAAATAGCATTTCTGAGACTCTAAATTTCAAAATTATCCGACGGAGCATGCCCCCGATCCCCCTAAACGTGCCTCTCCTTTTCCATGGTGGGTCGCAGAATGCCATAAACAGGGCAACGCCCTTCAGAGAATATAATAGATAACTAATAACTATATATACATAACATACAAGATAACATCACAAGAACTTTTAAAAACATACTATAAAAAAAAAGGTATTATTATGTATAAAAAAACGAAAAGATGTACTTCGCGTAACACCAACAAAAATAACAACACCAATTTGTTTAAAATTTGCTAAAATATTGTGGGTGTCCTTCTTATGTAGGACACCCACAGTCCAGAAAGTGCGGGTGTCCGGACACCCGCTGCTTCCAGAGCTCCTGGCCACTTCCACGAAATTCCTGGTGGCTCTGGTGTGCCAAGGGAATTACAAATGCTTCTGTCAAAAATTTTCCTGACTGTGCATATATGCAAGAGGTGTATCACTCTCAAAACTCTCGTACACCTCACTAAAAAATCCTTTAAAAATCTGGAGATCCTCCACAGATCTTTAAGGTGACCGAAAACCCAATAAAACAAAAAAAAACACACTTTGAAAATCATTGAAAATCCCTAAAAATCTCTGGAAAGTCTTCGAAATCCCCGGAAAATCTTTGAAAACCTTCAAAAAATATATCTAAAAATTCAAAAAAACTTCATATCGTATTTTTAAAAATTCACAAAAATCTTGTATATGCTTGACTTTGAGAGTGAGTGATACACCCACACTCACATACAGTATTTAGTACAACTAATACTGTATTTATACCATACATGTCATGATAAAACACAAACCTGTTGGATAAAGTTTTGCTTCTACTTGGAAAAATATTGGAGATCCATTTAAAAAATAAGCAGTCACATTTTGGCCTGAATGAGTCATAATCTTCATAACAGACATGTCTTCCTTGTTTGGAATTATATCCAATACACATTCTTGGGTAATATATGAAAATTGTCTTAAAACATCAGCTCTTAACTTTCGCCTTAAAGTAAGAAATTAATGTGGAGATAAATAAAAATGGAAGATTTCCTACTAAAGTTTAAAGTATGATAAGTTGTACGTACTACATGTACATGTAGTGCATGTGGTACATTACACCAAGCTTGTAAAATTTTAAAATAAATCATTTCTCAGGTTAATTGTACTGTACTTGTAATTAATTTAAAAAATAGTAACATACTTATACTCCACCTACAACAGGGCCGTAGCTAATGTGTCATAATTTGGGGGGGGGGGGGGGGGGGGAGTGCACTGCTAGCTTGCCAACCCAAAAATTTTTAATGACATTTTCCCTCTGAATCTTGCAATAATAATCACAAACCTTTTCCAACTGCCAACAGGAACATTAATAATAAACCATTTTTTACCTGAGTTATTGTAGTATGTACTACATTATTTTTATCCATATACTAAAACTATTACGGCAGTTTAAAACTAAAAAGGTCAAAACGTGTCACCAATTACTTCCAGTTGATTTGTATAAGACATAATTACAATATGTTCTTCACATGATATCATGTTAAAAGCACAATAATTAATACTTGCTACACTGTTGCTATGACTAGGACAAAACATTTTAACTTGTTCAAACTAGCTAACCAAAACTATACAAGTGAATATTTCAAATATTGCAGTTTTGTAAAAATACTACATGTTCAAATCAGTTACGGTACACTTAATACAAGCTATAAAATTATTAAAATTTAAAATCCACTACAGGTATGTGTCTGATTCCAAGACAAACCATTTCAAATTCATTTGGTAAACTACCCATGCACAACCAATTGGTATTGAAACTTAAAAGCACAAAAAATTTTGAAAAACAAATGTGAATAAAAAACTTAAAAAACTAAGCAATGTGTCAGAGTTTCATCCTTTTCCTCTATTCCTCTCTTCTCCCTTCTGCAGTTCATCCAGTGCTGTGAGTACCTTTGTTACAAGTACCGTAACTATAGTTACAGTAACCAGTTACATTTTTAAGTAACTGTAACTGAAACTAGTTACTTTTTCTGAAGAAGTAACTGTAACTATAACTTATTGGTTTAAAAATGTGACTATAGTTAGGTACTGATTTTCAGTTGAGGATGTCATTCTTTCTTGATAAAAAATGGTTTTGATATAATAATAAAGATACATTATGTACAATTTGACTATTTCTGCTTAGTGACAACTATATTTAGCTGTAAAAACATAATTATGGTACTGTACTGGGCCACTGGCATCTAAAAACCAGTACCAGGTAATTTCTTTGTTGATTCTAGTAACATATGGACAACTAGTTACAAAATATTTGGAGTTACTTTGTAACTGTTACTAGTTACTTTCTCTTCATTGTAACTTTTATCGGTAACTAGTTACTTTTCTAATGATGTAACTGTAACTGAAACTAGTTACAAAAATTATGTAACTTTTACAGTACTGAGTTTATCACACCACATATTTGTTCCACTGCACCAATTGTCAACTTCTTCAAGCTACAAGCTTCAATTAAGGTACACATTGGCATAGCAGCCCAATTAATGTGCGTGTATGTGTGTGGGGGGGGGGGGGAGGGGAGGGGGGTGTAAAGTTTTTTGCCAGAAAAAATTAGGATTAAATATTGATTAATAGGCTCTTAGCTGCCTTTCACTCCCAAATATGAAATTTTTCGTACTTTATTATTTTACTCTGTCTACCACCAGCCGATTTTACTCGTCAGTGAGAGAGCTCCTGGAAAGTTGGGAGTGAAAGGGTTATCTCTTTAACCCTTTCACTCCCAAATACAGAATTTTCCGTACTTTATTATTTTACTCTGTCTACCACCAGATGATTTTACTCGTCAATGAATCTTTCTTGAATATCTCACAGCAGTAAATGTCAAAATTGCCCAAAATTCCTAGCAGAAAGTGCCTGAATTTTCCTTTTTCAAATATTTTGGGAGGGCAAATGCCCCTCCAAACCCCCCCCCCCCCCCCCCCCCCCCCCACCTGCTACACCTATAAAGGTTCATGCACATTCATTGACTTTGTAGGGGGAAAAAGACCATCAGAGAACAATCTCGTGAGTGAGAGCCAAATAAATTAAGGCCCTCGGTTGGTAGCTGCATGGTATGAAGTTGATCAGAGAAGACTGAAGAGAAAAGGTTTAACAGCTAATTAATGTTGCAAGCATCTAACATTTGAATACAGTTGACCTTGCTTGGGCCAAATGCACATTGCCAGATTTGCTGGATTTTAGCTTTTAATTCAGGTCTGATCAACTACTGTATATTATGTCACCTCAGTGCAAAACAAACTGGCACTGTACTGATTGAGTAAATTCAATAGATTGAAGTTCTTATAAAGAATTCTAATTAGATTATTGGCCCAAATCTCTATAAGATCCTATAAAAGTTCCAATAGAATCAAGAATTTCCTATTGGAATTCCTAATAATATATGACTTAATTCCTATAGAAAATTTATTCCAATTAGATTTTAAGCCAAATTCTTATAGGAAAATTAATGCATAATCCTATAGGATTTCTTTTCATAAGGGCTCAAACATTGATAACAATTAATAACAATTAATAACTACCAATTGACCGTACTGAAAAAGATGGCAACTTGTACATTTAACCACAATCCTTTGCACATAGTAAATATTGTTTCTCGTATAATTATCAAAATATAGGTCTTTAAAAAGATCAACTTTGGTAAGAATGAAGTTAAAAAAACTAAACTAATCTTATTTATACTGGATAGCTCTATCAGTTAATAGCTAACTGTTCTCCCTAGAGGTCCAGTAAGGGCCATCCCTCATTGGTCCAGTGTTTCTACAGGAGGAAACCGGAGTACCTGGAGGAAACCTGCGATGTTTGGTAGAGTCAAACTGGAAGCACTCTTCTCACATGCGGCCAAGGTGAAATTTTAATCAGATAACTGCTAAGAGCAGGAATTGAACCCGGGTCACAGAGGTGAAAGGCACGTGCGCTAACCACTGTGCCACCAACACCCCTTGCTTACTTCATCCATGTTAGCATGATAAACAATGTTTAGTTGTTATTTGAGCTGATGAGAGTTCACAAAGCATTGTGGTTAAATGTACCACCACCATCGATCTTTTTCAGTATCATCAGGGAAATGGATAAATTGTTGTGACCTATGATTGGTTAAATATATTGATTGGCAACTATTACCAATCAATATCAATTAGTCAGATTGCTATCAATTGATTTGATTCATCAATTGGCTTTCTGATCATCAAAGGCAGTGCATTTTAAGACAGAAAATCTATGAGTAATAGACAACTTGACTCTGTTTCATGGAGTATTCAGTAATAAAAATCGTTAATTGATAAATATATACAGTACATTAAACATTTTACTGAAGAGTGCAGATCAGCCCTGATTTTTCGATTTAAAAATAAAGAGTAAATGATTAAATTCATTGGATGCCAACATCCAATAAAATTTCGGATTAAGTGGGCCAAAGAGTGAAAAACCTTTACATACCTATCAGATCCGCGGATAGCAGTATTAGATTTAATACGAAAGTTCTTTAGAAACATGTTTTCAAAGTTTGTTTCAGACTTTTATGGCACAGAGATCACAAGGTGTTTTAGCAGTATTTATTAATTTAGTGTGTTGATTTGACCGCTGAGAAAAGGGTATCTGCTTGCGGGCACTGACTTAAGAACGCTCGAATATTTTCTTGTGGTAACTAACCATAACTAATAAACGAAAATTCAAGATATTTCGATAATTTTTAGACAAAAAAATTTAAAATAGTCATTATAAATATAGGTGCTTCCCCTAAAAGCGGACCAATAAATAGCGGAGTGTGTTCATATAAAAAAGCAATATCCGATTATATGCGCATGCGCCTCAGGTAGTAAGCACAGAAGTAAGGCCCAAACACTGGCTAAAACAGTGTGCAAACATTGAAACTTTAAAGTCACCAGTTTAAAGTGTTCAAGTACTAAAAAAATTCAATCTTTGTGGAATAGTATATTCCATTTAACTTGGTTGGGATTGTTTTCGAGCATGCGTAAGCGCCATTTTGCGCGGGCATCTCGTGAAAATAGCGCGGGCTCGCGCGGGAAAATAAGACGTTTGCAAAATAAAATGGCGGCTACAATCGAATTTTCATGCATTTTTTTGCATTGCCGAATCTGCGATAAAAGTCCGCGATCACAGGAATTTTTTCGAAAAATTGCGCGGCCGCGGGAAATTGTCGTAAAAAATCGCGCAACCGTACAAACTCGCCAACCTTTCTATTAGGATTAGTTCGCTAACAGTCAGTCAGTCAGTTGTCAGTTTTAAACGGTTATTTTCCATGCTTGCATGGGTTAGCCGGTTTTTTTACATGATGGCAGCTTTCCATGCTGCATAATCTAATGCTAGTTCCTTTTGCAAACCCCTCTTCACTAAATCCGTTTTCACAGCCTGTTCCCATGTCTTCCTAGGTCTTCCCTTCCCCCTTCACAGACACATTTAAGTCAGTGATCGTTCGAACCCAATTATCTTGATCCATCCTCTGCACGTGACCAAACCAACTGAGTCTACTCCTACAAATAACATCCCTGATATCAATCAGTCGACCCAAACGACCTCTTAGCTCTTCCGACCTCTTCCTGTTTCTTAATGTTGCCGGAGTACACATCCATCTAATCGGGCCCCGGCATCCTCAAATCAGTACGTTCGATCGAGTCTTCTGACTGACATCATCTTCCTTGACTGCCCATGTTTCAACACTATTGTGCTTCTGACGCATGCAGTGTACAACATTATTTTCAGTTTCAATGATATTCCTCTCGTGGTCAGCATTGGAGGCAACTCTCTAAAAATCTCCAAAGCACATCTAACTCCAAATTGATATTCTCGTATTTTTTCCTCCAGCGCAGCCAGTGCTGAGCTAGGTTTGAAATTTTTTTATCCTTGAGGCCTCATATGTTTTATGCCTGATATGTTTTATGAGGTCCTGGGGGAAATTGCCCCTCCCGCCTCCTTTTTCTGCGGCCCTGGGCGAAGCTGTTTGCCTTTATGGCTTCGTCCAGGGTTTCGTGTTTTTGCGGCAGGAACGAGGTTGACTACCCTGCCGACAACGACGAGCCACGATGCAACAACTGGTGGCGCGGCACATGACCCCCTAACCAACGCAACCTCCTGTCCTCCTCCAACTATGGGATCGAGATTGGTCCTCCCCCATCCCAAGATCTGCAAAGTCACCCGTCTAATACCGGTCGTACGGGGAAAACTAATAAAAAGAATAATTACAAGTAAATAAAGTTTTTAATTTACTCACCCAGGTTTAAGCATTGTTGTCACTTTGGTCTAAATTGTTTGCAATCAATTCAGTTTGGTATTGGGGGAAAAAAAACTGCAATACAAAGATATGACTGTCTTTACCATTTACATAGGGGAAAGTGTGTGCAGACTATACAGTTGTTCTGAACAATCTATATGAATGCGCTTATTCTCTTGGTGGAGGCAAATGCTTCTAAACAATGAAATTTCAATTATACATTACCCTGGTCGCTATGCGTGTTTTCATTGGATGTTGCCCATGATCTATTAGAGGACAGACACATGGATCACGTCAGATCACGTCAGCTGACTTGCTTTTCTCTTTCTTCATGCCCCAAATTCCGGCAAGAGTTTTAAATTTTTGTATTGTATAAAATTGTTATGTGTTCAGTTATACAGTGTGTATCAAAAAAATTCGAGCCCTTAGAAAATGAATTAGCATTCTTTTCAAACAACCTATTGTAGTAGTTTGAAAGCCCTAAGCACTTCGCTGAACCCACAGATGCGTAAAACACACGGTCTTATACACCTGGGAAATTAAGATAACTTGAAGTGTATGCATGGTGAAAGTATTTAAGGTGGCTCCATACAGTTTATTGAAAAATGGAAAATACAAGTTTGAGAGTCCAAAACACGTGATTAAACAATTCGGAAAAAGAATAAAACTAAATGTTATGCATAGTTAAACTGTCTGACAATCAAAAAATGTTACCAAATAAATAGCAACAGTTGTTGCTATGGCAACAATGACGTTTCAAAATGGCTACCAATTTACCTTTCCAAACTAGTTTTAATTCGAAAAAAACTTTGGTGACCCCCAATTTTTTTTTTCTTTAAAAACTTTTCTTGAAGTATCAGTAATCAATAGGCCGATTTAAAAAAAATTCTGTAGAAGGAAATTTTTAAAAAATTAACAAACATGATTTTTCCGGAACAAAAATTATTCGTTCTACAGAATTTTTTTTAAATCGGCCTATTGATTACTCGTACTTCAAGAAAAGTTTTAATGAAAAAAAAATTGGGGGTCACCAAAGTTTTTTTCGAATTAAATTAGTTTGAAGGGTAATTGGCAGCCATTTTGAAATGTCATTGTTGCCATAGCAACATCTGTTGCTATTTATTTGGCGATTTTGGCAACGGTTTTTGATTGTCAGAATGTTTAACTATGTATAACATTTAGTTTTATTCTTTTTCCGAATTGTTTATGCACGTGTTTTGGACTCTCAAACTTGTATTTTCCATTTTTCAAGAAACTGTATGGAGCCACCTTAAAAGCTTTTTCGCTTCGTTTAACTTATGTGCTGATTAATTTATAACGCAGCGCTTTTAGGGCTTTCAAACTACTACAATAGCCGATTGAAAAGAATGCTAATTCATTTTCTAAGGGTTCGAATTTTTTTGATACACACTGTAGATGCACAGAAGACGTCACAACGTGGTAAGAACATCAGTGACTCGACTGTGTCTCGTGGGCCACTTTTTTTGTTCTTACCACATTGTGACGTCATCCGTGTATCTATATATAACTGAACAGACAACGGCAGAATGCAATCTATTTGTTAAATATATGCACATAACATCAAACTGGTCCATCTGGAGTACAACATCAAAGTCCCAATGTTAATTCAACGAAGCAAATTATTAAACCACTTTCATCATTTGAATATCGTGTGGAGTGCATGGTGGGAAAAGGGTTGAAGGTGAATATTGGCAACACTAATGGTGATCGTGTCTGGGAAGAATTGTGGTGATGTTGGAAGGACAGGGAAGTGGCCATGCAACTGTATGTGGGAAAGGTGTTGGGAGTAATTCAATTCGATGTACAGAGTGCAGTGGATGGCTCCACAAGAGATGCTCAGGTGTGCATGGTTCGTTGGCTAGAGTTGAAAATAATTTATTGTGCAAAGTATGTAAGAGAGCATGTCATCATGGTCATGGAGAGGATAGTGGCATAAATGAAAACTGTATTTGGGAATTGGGGTGCATTTGGAAAATGTAGGAAAGTTTTGTTATTTGGGGGATATACTCAATGGGGGTGGAGGTGCAAATTCGGCATCTGTAGCAAGAGCTAGTGCGTTGTGCATGGAAGAAGTTTAAAGAGCTGGGGGGGGGGCGCGCAACATTTTTAGGGGGGTCCGGGAGCATGCTCCCCCGGGAAATTTTGAAATCTAAAGTCTCTGAAATGCCAGTTTCCTGCATTTTAGGACAAGGATTTACATAATTCTAAAGGTCCAAAAACGTCATAAAATACTCAAAAGACAACACTTTTCCGGACATTGAATATCTACATTCAAATGTCTTTATTATATCGTGGTTTAGCTAGGGTAGCATTGTGTTGGGTCAGGCTTACAAGAGGTACATTTCAAAACAGAATCCAATGTATAAAATATATAGTATGTATAAAAATTGTTTTCTTGTTGATTTTGTTAGTATAACTTCATTACTGCATGGCCTTGTTTATTACTATCCTTGTTATAAAGTGGGGAGGGGGCAAACATATCCTGCCCCCTCCACCAAAAAAAGTACCTTGCCCCCCCGCTTCAGACGCCCTTGAGATGGCCAGGCTGATGCATGTATTACGGAAAGATGATGGTGACTGGGTGAAATGTCATATGTGGTGGAAGGTGTCATGAGAGGAAGAGGAAGGCCATGGATCGATCGACGACATAGAGCCATGTGAGAGGAAGAGGAAGGCCATGCATCGACGACATAGAGCCAGGTTGTGGAAAGGGACATGACATGAGAGAGTGTGGTCTAGATCTAAAAAGGGAGAAGAGAGAAGTGGGGGGAACGTCTCCAGAGAGAGAAGTGGAGGAAACTTCTCCAGAGAGAGAAGTGGAGGAAACTGCTGTGGGGAGCCGCCGGCCAAACCCTGCATAAGCTAAAAAAGCGGGTACTAGTACGTAAACGGCCGTAAAACGAGTGCTGTTGTTTTTATTTGAACCGTACGTAATAAGCCTTTCTCACTTCAAAATAATGTTTGTTACATTAAGAGGCCAAATACACTGTCACTCATTATGAAATTAAAGTGGTCTCCTTTGCAGCTGTCAGTTTGCTGGTACACTCTCACGCCCCCTATTATGAAAGTGGTCTATAGGCGCGATTTTAACGGCTTGATCAACCAAACCAACCAACATGCACTTTAATAATTAAGGATCGCTGATACCTCTGTTATCCAGATTTCATGTCGTCTGCTCAACATTTCAACATCATGCATTTAATATTCGCTGATGCACATGCATGTTTTGTGTCTCAAACTTGTATTTTTCATTTATCAAGCCAAAAAAATAATTAAAAATAATTTTGCGTTTGCTTGTTGTCAAAAGCGCTTGTTCTAATTAGCCTTAACCCTTTCCCTCCTATGGGTTCTCACTTAACACTTGGTAAGATAGATACAATGGTATTTTTGGAAATTATCAGACCAATAATAAGTCAGTGGAGATACAAATAATGCGCAAGTTTTTGAGAAATCAATATCTGGATGATAGTACTGCATATCGAGAAGACTTTGATGAAATATTAAACCCAACAGCGTCCCGAGCTTTTGAAACCCAAATTGGTGTCAAATCTACTTTAGCTCTCTTACAGCTAATTTAAGCGAAAGAAAAAAAAGACATTACTGTATTTGATAAATGATCACATTTTTTGTTTTAAAATAACTGAAGTAGCAATATATAATATTACAACAAACAACGGGTTCTCTCAAAGACCACGCCAATGCAAGCGGCGAAGTAGTGCCAAACGTCTAGGGGGGGCCGGGGGTATGGTTCCCCGGAAAATTTTGATCTAGAGTCTCTGATATGCCATTTCCTGCATTTTGGAGTGAGATTTTACCGAATTCTGAAGATTATAAAACTTCATAGAAAACACAAAAATTACAGATTTCAGATCTTTATATCCCCCCATTGAAGACCTAGCTATACAAAGAAATAGGTTTATTTTGTTAAGTTTTGGCGCCCTTTCTGCAACCCTATCTGGGGGGCCTTGGGCCCCTCCGCCCCCCCTGCCACCACGCCACTGAACGCAACTGGTTCATACCCAGATTGTAACTCGCGCATTTTTTTCAAATTTGAACTACTGCATCCGCGCAAAATGGGTTAAATATATCTAGAGTAATTCGCGTATTTCGTGACAACCCGCATCGTATCCGCGCAGTTTTTACCCGCCATCCGCACAGTTTTTACCTGCAAGCCTGCCCGTGCGCGCATTTTCCGATCCTTTGATCCGTCTTACCCGCACACTTAGCAAACTTTACAATCTGGGTTAATACGTCACATCAGGGGTCGCATTTAATTCAAACGAATTTAACTCAATCAATTAAATTCGTCTGAGACGTTGTATCCGTCACGGTGAGACGGATATATACAACGTCTGAAATGCGTGTTGGTTTCAGACGTCGCTGTATTCGTCGCATCGAATTAAATGCATAAATTATGATAACATATTTTTTGAGCCCGTTATCAGATTTTTGTTTACTTGCATGCGTATTGGACGTTTTTGGCGCGATCTAGCGGGATTTTCCTTGCTCGTCACTGAATTAAATTCGTCGCATGAAACCATTGATCTGTATGAATAGAAAAGTGATGGGGGGGGGGGGGGGGGACAAAATTCGTGCAAGGCAATGTGCTCGGGGGGAAAATTCATACACAAAGAAAGTTTGAGAAAAAAAATTCGTGCAGAACCTTCTCATGGTGAAAACTAGGTATGTGTAATAAAAAAAATCATGCAATGGATTAGACAATAAAAAAAATTCCTGCACGAGCAAATGATAAAGAAAAAAAATTGTGCAAGCTGAAAAAGTCCCCCCCCCCCCCTCCCATCACTTTTCTAATGGTCCACCCCAACGGGCAAAATGTCCGACCAAAATGAAATTTGATCGGACATTTTCAAATTTGATCAGACATATTTTTTCGATTTGACTCCCTCGGTTGGATAAATCCCGCCTTGCAGTAAAGAATTCTTTATGCTAAACAAAATAATCATGCACCGTTTTTAACAAGAAAATTTGTCTGGACAAAATTTCCGACCAATTGACAATTTGGTCGGAAAACCTGTAACTTGGTCGGAAATCGTCCGATGTCCGACCGTTATTTTAGGCTCTGATGAAATGGATGAAACGAATTCGAGTTTGTATGAACCAAGGCTTCTTGCGTGACAATTAATGTTTAAGGTGGGTGCGACGCAACAATTTTGCAGCAATATTTGTTGCTTGTATTACTTCACCTTAATAAGTTCGAAGAAGAGATTTGAAATGTGGGCAAAAAGCTAGTGGTTACGAAGCGCGGAGATCTTTCCGAACTGCATCCGAAGATCCAAAAATACGGACTTTTATCGTTTTACCCAGTGTTCAGTGCGTGTGGTTGTCATTGGAGTGATTGGACAGCGAAGGACCGGTGAGAGCTTCCTGCCTGGCTTTTCAGTGACATAAGAAGCAAGAAACATGTGGGTCTGCTTTTCCATCTGTAGTAGGACATTTACTTGTAATGTTCATACTATTGACTAGGAATTTTCAGGAGCCAGTGTATAGCATTGCTGCTAACAGACGATTCAATCACTGGCCATAAAACTGCTAGGAACGAGCGCGGTCAAAAAATTATCGTCTTTAGAATTCGCCTTTATTCCCCTTGAAATTTCTCTCGTTATAATCGATGCCGACAAGCTGGAACTGTTGTCTTGCATTTGGTTTTGGTGGAACATGTAGTCGTAGCGAGTGAATACACAGATTATTGCTTGAGAAGGTAGGTGCATATGAGAAGATCTAAATCGAGTCGACAGTGCAAGTAATTAGATTTAGAGACTCGTAGACGGTGGAAGAGGCCAAGAGGGGGGATCTTGGCGAAATTATTAAATAAAGACAACGACCGGCAAAGTGTTTGATTTGAAGGTCTCTTTCGATCACCTGCTTTTTATGCATATCGAGTGTATTCGCCGAGATCTGTAAGTTAAGTATTGTTTTTATGTGGCATTTGATACTTGCCTTCCTACGCATTTTAGTAACAATGTTGATTTGGCCACTGAATGTAAATACTTGATCCTGAAACTTTCGAGGCGTGGGATGATCTCTCTATCAAGGTTACCCCGACTTTGCTCGTTCTTGTCTAGATATTTCTACTCTGTGTTTGTTTTTAATACCGTGGCAAACATCGTTCTTTGCTGTGTGTTATTTCTGCGGGGTTCGTTAGAAATGTATTAGCTAGCCTGCTACAAAGTAACAAGGTTTGGAAGGAGACATCTTCATCAACAATTTAGTCGACTTTCCTTTGCATAATAAATGAACCTAAACAATTGTTTTAGCGAGGATTTTGCTATGATTTTTTTTTTGTTAAAGTTGTGTTAAACACCGTGGTTTATGATCTACTTGTTAAACGCTTTCAGTAAATTACGTCGTGTGTTTTGTTTCAGGCGATGCTAAAGTTGTATGGCTTTCAAGGTGGAGCTAAGCTGAGCTTTTCAGAGCACCTGCGTCAACAGATTGTGTTTAGTTTTTCTGCTATACTTTTCTGCCCAAGCAATGCTCTTGATTTGAAGAATTCCACGCTGCAACAGATCTTTCTAACAAAGAACAGTTAATATGCCAAGAGATTGTTTCAATTTGAAGGTAGGGATTTGGGAAAAGTTCTTTTTGTGGTAATTATCATAATCCAAGCAGTCATTATACATACACATGTAGCGTTCATCTTTTCCTAATTCTAGCGGAATATTAAATAACTACTTTAAAACAATTGATAATATTGCAGGAGAACAGTAATGTTTTTAAGTGCTCCTGCTTTTGACTAAATAGTCGTGCACAATGTGCTTTGGCATCCCATTTTATTGCTCAGCAGCCCAGGCTATGATTTCAAAATGGGAAGCAAGCTTCACTTCCATTTTTGGAATAAAAACAAAGACGTATATATTACAGTTACTATGGTAATTAGTTTAGCTATCCAATTGGATATCACTGTGGAGGACTTCATTGTCAGTATTAAAGTATATCAAGTAGCACATTTTTTAAAAATACAGGAATTTTGAGGTGATCTAATATACAATTATATACTGTATAATTGTGGTATACAGTCAACTCTCCCTTTGTGGACACCCTACTATTATGGACAGGTCATTAACAGACAAGCAGGGCTCCACCCCCAGGGGAAGTTACAGAGGTGTTAATTGAAATAACTCCCACTCTTATGCACTCTCGCTATTACTGTAATATGAACTGTAATAAGGCCTGGTTCATACGTCGCATTTAATTCAGACAAATTTAACTCAATCAATTAAATGCGACTGTAGTGCGATGTATGAAATGAATTAAATTCGACTGAAGAGTTAAATTTGTCTGAGACGTTGTATCCGTCACGGTGAGATGGATACAACATCTGAAATGCCTGTTCGTTTCAGACGTCGCTGTATCGTCACATTGAATTAAATGCATAAATTATGATAACATATTTTTAAGCCCCATGATCAGATTTTTGTTTACCTTGCATGCATATTGGACGTTTTTGGCTCGATCTAGTGGGATTTTCCTTGCTCGTCACTGAATTAAATTCGTCGCATGAAACGAATTTGAGTTTACGTCGACTAGTCGATGAAGCTAACTAGCTAACTATGAATTAAATTTGTCTGAATTAAATGCGACGTATGAACCAGGTCTAAGTTCTAACAGAACAGTTTCATGATTGTACATTTATACAGTATTTGCTCTTGATAAAGTGGACACCTTGATTATTTCAGCAGTTGCCAACTTTTATACGGCGTTTTTGAACACTTAGCTGTGGCTTGTGCAAGATACGAACGTTAGGCTTTGTACCTTTTTACTCAGGTCTAGATTTCAGCTCGGTTTCTTCTTTTTTTCCCCTTTTTGTTTGTTTGTGTGTCATGATTTTGCATTTTTGCACATTTCACGTGTGACTGAGTGAGGCTGTGAGGCATGTTGTAAGTTCTTTGCTCCTTTTGCTTTTGGAATTAGACAAAAAGTTGAACAGCTTTGCTTTTTGATCAAGGTGTTCTTGCACATTGTTGGTAGATTTCAAAATAGACTCCTAAATATGTTCACCAGTGTGTAGTATGCAACACATTTGGTCTTCGGTCTGATCTTCCTCAGCCCACTCCCACCTAGCATGGTATAGGGCCTCTGTGGAAGAGAGAGGCCTTCGATTTCAGGCATCTTGTTATATGAGTGTTCTGCATCTTATGTAAGGCACGTCCTGTGTAAGCCGCGTCTTATTGTATTAAACTCATTTAATACTTATTGTATTAAACTCATAATATAAAGTGTAGGGTATACATAATATACAAGGTTTTTACTAGAGGGGAATATATATTTTCCTGTATACCAACTTTGTTCTTGGTTAATAATCTCTTAATTTATACCATACAGTATATAATAATATACTTAAAGATTATTCTTCTCTTTTATTTTCTTAAAGCTTTGGTAATGCTATGCAAACTATAATGGATAGAATGGAAGGAAAAAGCACAGAAAAGAAAGATGTGTCTGAAATAGTTCAGACTGATGAGGTACATGTACAGTTTAATAGGCTGGGAGAGTAATAGGGGAGTATAAGAAAAAAACTCAGTGAAGTATGTAATTTGTTGTTAGGTTCATACAAATGGTTTGAACTTCCCAACAGTTTCAAAAGTATGTTATTAGTGTTTTTGAGGTTGTTTACTTGTTTTCAATATTTATATATATGTCTGGGAACTAGTCAAACCATATGTGTGTCACAAGTACTTGTTGGGTTACAAGTTGCATTGTGTCAGTTTACTCTCAGTAAATGTTTTTTGTATGTTAGTACAGTAGTGTTTTCAGCTTGAGTTGGTAAAGTTTTTTTGTATGTTTTTACTGTACAAGCTGTCTTAAGTTGAACTCAGTGACTCCAGATGAGCTTCAGATGGGACTCGACCTGACAACCAAATGCCAGCCAGACCATAGAGATCATAATATAAGTACTAGAGGGGGCATTGCTATCTCGAGTCCAGTCAAATGTGCAAGGAATATTGAACAATGCCATTAGATGGGGCAAAGCTAGTATCCAGGCCTTTTGAAGACTTGTCTATGAGACTTGCCAATACGTGCAGCCAGGTACTTCAAAATGGTGGCCACTATTATATCCAAAATATATCCTATTCAACAATGTGTGGTTCCAGAAAGTATCCATACCCCTCCCCCCCCCCATGGAAGGTCACTGGAAGGTCACTGGAAATTCTGAGGGGGGGGGTTGAAAGGCTAATATTTCCGAGGGGAGAGCATGCACACTGTTTTGAAGAAAAAAATCAGAGTTCTTGTCCATTGAGATGAGGTTAACATCGTAAGCTTTAAGGTTTCTGTTTTTGCTTTGAGTTTGCTAGTGAGAGTTTGCTAATCCCCAGAAGACTGACGTGTCTTCGAAATGAAGCTGACGTGTCTTCGAATTTAATCGTCAAAATGGTGGACATAAAAAATCGTCTTTGTAAGCTCGTGCGTGCCTTTTATTTGTGAGGGATTTATTATCACAACCACAAGTCAGAACAACAAGAAAGTTAAAAAACAGCAATGTATTTGTTGGAGCAACCCCATAATTTTTGTAACATGTATGTCTAAAAGTCAAGCAAAAATATTTTTAAATGTATCATTGACCACAGAGGAAATGGACTGGATGCAACTGGGGCTCTTGTGGATGGAATCATTCACCCAGCATAAGTAAGCGACGTTTTTGACAACATGGATGTCAGCCGAAAGCTACCGTACCTTATTATAGTGGTGTTTTTTATCATAACGCCTGAGTAGGCAAGTCACAGACTTCAAATACCTCCTGTTTTGGTGTGTGTGTTGATGATCACTACAAATGGCCACAAACGCCATTTTTAATCCAGTCCACTCGCAGTCAACTGATGTCCATGTTATCAAATACATGTAAGAGAATTCAATTTAGAAAACATGGGAACACTCAGTTGAAACTTTGAAACACACATTTTTATTCATGAACAACATCTATGAACAATTCAAACCAGATGGTGAAGATGTGAAAAGTAAAGAGTTATAATATTTAACAAAGTGTGCGTTCTTTGAAATTTATGAAGATCGAGTTTATAATTTACTGTACTCTTAAGCTTAATAATAAAATGTTATTGTATATTTTGCTAAACCGAGTCTTCGTTTTTTTAAGAATAAAACCTTTGGAATTTCCTAGGGGGAGGGGTCCAAAAATACTGGAAATTCCTGGGGGGTTGGGGGTCACCACAGACCCCCCTGGAACATTTGGATATTTTCTGGAACCACACAATAATAAATTAGACACCTCAATAAAGAACTAAGGTAAGAATTTATAATAGTAATAAGACCGAAAACTCAGAAAGTTTTATTTTCTTAAAAATCGTGATTGTTTTAGACAAATGTTAGCTCATTTCCCCCCTCTAATTGTGGCCAACAATATTCCTCACATTTTTGGCTTGGTGTGTCTCCAAAGGGCCTGGATACTAGCTTTTCTCCTCTAATGGCAGCACCCAATATTCCTCACATTTTTGGCTAGTACTGTACTTAATATATTAATATAATAATTGCATTATGATCTCTATGAGCCAGACACTCTCACCATTGAGCCACTGGAACTGGAGCTCAGAGTTTTTCTTTGAGTTTAACTTATGACAGCTTGTACAGCAAAAGCATGCAAAGAAACTTTATTTTCAAAAGTATTCATATGGACTCCAGAACGTTTTGGTGTACATCTAGCATAACCGATTACAAGCTGTGTGCTTTTGAAAAAAACTAGACCCCACCAAAACCAAATAGAAAGAGGAGCCATTCAAAGAATAATATCCCACAAGTGCTGCATTGTATTCTAGGCTTACAATTTTAATTATTTATAATTTTTTGCAAACTTTCATTATTGCCACTTGATCTTGTCTGATTTCCACCAGCTAGTCATTGTTGTAATAAAATTGTCAAAACAGCAGTGGAAGTTTGCCATCTCTGAAAGAAATTCCATGCAGCCGCCAAGTTAGGAGCTAAAATTTTGGGAATTGGTACTAATATAAATGGGGAGCAATAAGGTGCTGGATTTTCAAACATGTTCTGGGTCAGCTTGGGAGGTCCAGAGCCATGCCTCACAGAAAATGTTTGAAATTTGGGTCTCTGGAATGGCATTTCCCACATTCTATAACAACACCTTTGAGCAAAATTTTAAAAGTTTTAAAACACGCTTTTAATGGCTTTAATGAGAACCACACTGGCGTTATAGTAGTGTAACAGTAGGCTGATGCGGTATTGAAAAAATACCGAATACCGATACCGGGAAAAAAATATCGATATATCGATATTTCACCGTAACAGAAACTTAATGTGTATTGAGCCATTTCCACCAAGCAAAAAAAAATGTCGCGGTTTTTAACAAAAAAACTACGCCATTTTTCGTGGTGGCACCTATCATCTCATTGAGTGAAGAAGAAGCTTGTTGTTTATTTTTTTCTAAGGAGCTGTATGAGTTAGTGATTTGTCTTAAGATGAGACATGAGATTGAAAGTGTTGCTTCCCTTAATACCTTATTCTTTACGCGGCTTTCCCGCAGGTTTGACGTTATATATCATACACGAGGAGGAGTGCATTTTCATCAGGATTTCCAAACACCGAGACTTTTGTTGAAAACCGAGGCGAAGCTCGAACAAATTTTTGAAACAAATCGAGTGTTGGAATCCTGATGAAACACTCTTCCGAGTGTATGATATAGCTTCTCAAACAAATCAGTATTTTAAGAGAAAATCGAGGCGAAAGTTGGCTTAATTTATGTAATTTCTTCCTCCGATATGAAAACCTCCGTCTCGGTCCTGATTTCCTTTGTTTTCGGTTCATGAATTATTAATGAATTTAAGAAACGTATATACAGATTTGACATGTAGGATCGTCTTTTCCCTTCTTAAAATAATTCCAAACGGCACTTTGGCACTTGTAAACTAGTAATCTTTTACCTTAAGACGTAAGAAACGAGATGATGCTGACTGTTTCAATATAGCACTGGCATGCACTGCATTCTATTGCATATGCTCTTTAGCGTGATGACTCATCGTTTTTATTCGGATTTCTTGGCGCGTGGCTGCCTGCGGTCGCCCTTTAAACGCGACATAAACGTAATACCGTACTGATAATATTGAAAATTATCGGTATATCGATATTTTAAAATTGAAATATCGAGTAATCGGTATGTGTATTGGAAAAAAAACCCCCGATATATCGTCGATATACCGCATCTGCCTAAACAGTAGATACATAGGGGAGTAAATTAGGCAATTTTAGTAATTTGTGCCCATTTTATAATTTACAGTGTAGAACTGCCCATTTTTGAAAATCGGACGCCTTTAGGATAACTTCGTCCGGAGTGCATTTTATCCTTTATTGACATATGATATAACTTTTGATATAACCTTTTTTAGCTTTCAACTAGTGCAATTGATCCAAATGATTCACGTCAAGAAAGCGATGATGTTTGTCCAAACGACGACGGTAGAACATCCTGCTCGAATGGAACAGCTACAACAAGCATTGTTCATGTTCAACATGCTCATATTTTTCAAACTAATGTTCAAACAACTACCGTATTGCCTCGAGCATCCTCCGAGGTAAGAGGCTTCCGAAAATTTTGATTCATTGTTTATAAGTAATACCATGACGTGAGGGAAATTAGTGATTAAATGTCCCCGAAAGCCGAGGGAGGATTTGTGGAAGCCCTCCCGAGGCTTGAGAGGACTTTTAATCACTAATTTCCCGACGTGTCATGGTAGTAGTCTGTATTCTGTAATACCATGATTATCTTATAATAATGCATTTCTGTGTTGTGTAAAGAGTACTGTTTGGATGTTTGGTCATGCATGCTAATGAGGGCCTGTCCTGTTAGTGGGAAAAATTAGAAATTTCCCCTGTTTGGGGAAATTAGAGATTAAATTACCCAATGAGAGCAAAAGAAACCGAGTCAATCATTGTATTACATGGGCTATACAATAACGTGACTTCTTTGTGCATTCTCATTTTTTGTTGCCTGTGATCTATTAGAGGACAGATGCACAGATTACGTCACTAAGGTGGCCTGATTTCTGTAGACCAATTAGGGATCTCACTGTAATATCACGAGCCAATGACGTTGCGTTGATTTGTATAGATCGTGGATCACGTCCGCTGATGCAATTCATCTTTAACTCTCGCCTCGGCGGCTCATGGGCCACTTTTTTGTTCTTACCACGTTGTGAGTCATCTGTGCATCGATAACTGAACAGACAACGGCAAAATGGAATCTATACTTGTTAACTATCGCCAGCGAACTCCATTCTCTACATCTGGAACGCCAATTTCAGTCATCATCACGCTTCAAATGTGCAGTCATGATTTTCGTATATCACGTCGGATTCAGTTCGTTACATTTTGACCACGTAGATAACACTTTGTAGGGGGACTGAAAGCGTCGTAATATAGCTGACTTCACTTTCTGCCTTGGAGTTAGCGTTCCATTTATAAAAATTGAGTTAACTGGCTCTATAGCTATAGCTATAGAAACGTCAGTAGTTCGTTGTGGTAGCCAATTGTTGTTTACCCATAAGGAAATGCGCATGCTCTCAGTTTGTTTGCTCAATTAAAAAGCTTCTCGAATCAAGTAACTATGGTTATACCCTTTTTTAAAAACGATTTTCAGCAAACTGCGTGATCGGAGAGTATGCACATTTGAAGTAAACTAAAGACAAAATACATTATAAAACCTAAGAAATATCACGAACTCTATTCATTATTTCTTCATTTACTGTGAATGACTCGTTATCTAGCCGACCTCGTGAAATAATACTTGCCTATATAAGATTTGTCTTAATTAAGATTTTGTCTTAAGATGATAGCCTATGTTAATCTGCATGCGTCTGTGATACAGCGCCGGGTTCTGATTCCATGCTTGTTATTCTTTACGGAGCTGCGAACCAGTAAGAAGATAGAGTGCATCCGAACCACGATCCGTCTTTTTTCCAAATTTTGTTTTTCCTAGCACGAATTTCAAAAGTTTTTACCTTTTTTGACACAAGTGTCGAAAAACTTGAAATAAAAAACAAACAAACAAACAAACAAACTTGAAGTTTATTAACTTGTTCTGTACTAAATTGGACCTCGCCTTTATAGCTCAGTTTGCACTGTCAAGACCTTTGTCTGATATTTTCCCACATACAGACCGGGGAAGGCGCCGGTTAATCTTTTATTATTAAGTATTTGGGGCATGGTCACAATGACCAATCTATACGATCAAACGTGCGCGTGTTTGCGTTTGTTTTCTTTTTTTATTTATCACATGTCACTCCGACAAAGGGTTTTTGCTCGAAACGTTAGTGTTTCGATGATTTTCAGGCAGTGTATCACTTTACCGTTTACTTTTCTCGATCTGTGACGAGTTCTCGTGAAAATCTAACACTTCTAGTTATGGTACTCCATCTGTTGTACATCATGAACTTTCAGTAAACGTTTTTCTTTTTTAGCAATCTAGATTACGGATTTTAACAAGAACTCCTGCTGTGCAAAGCATGTCCTCTACTCCTTCTGATGAATCTTTTGAGGTATTAATTTAAGGTTTTCATTTGTTTTTGTGTAATATTACATACAGTCATACAAACAAACAAACATACATTAATTACTTCTTCCCACAAGGGGCTTTTCAAGAGCAATTTACACATTGAAATTTTAACATGGCCGAGTCGAAGGCATATTAAAGGCGCTCCAGGCAGCCGCCATACGACACATATCGGACCACAGAGTAGGCTACAGCTAAGACCTAGGTGTTGGTTTTGCGGAGGGGGAAAAACGGGAGAACCCGATAAAAAACCCTCGAAGCACAGGAGAGACCAACTAAACTCTACTCACATGAGTCTCAAGCTCGAGAACAGGGTTATTCCCAGACGGTCACCCATCCAAGTACTAACCCCGTCCAATCGGGCTTAACTATTGGTGAAAAGGCAGCGCCCTAACAGCATACGCCAACCCTGTTCCCAATATTCCAGTTTACCGCCGTTTTTTGACAGTTGTTTACGACTTCACATGCATGCCAGGGAAGTAACTCGTTAATGTATTGCCTTCGCGCAAGACGATTTCGTCTAAAATACAGTAGCTCTTCTGAGATCTATGGTCAAAGCTTTTCCACTTTCGCATGTCTTTCAACTGCTGCTTACTTTCATCGTTTCAGCATCAAGAACTTCGGAATAAGGCCTGGCCAAACGCTTTCAACATTTCATGCAACATCGTTCAACATTGTTGAACGCATGCTGAACCGAAAATTTGAACATGTTCAAATTTCCTTCAACATCATTCAACACCATTCAACAACGTTCAACATCATTCAACAACGTTCAACATCATTCAACAGGGTGGCCAAACGCTTTCAACATGTTGAATCACGGTTGAATTCACCAATGTTGAAAGCGTTTGGCCAGGCCTTAATACACGCATTTGCCCCAAGGCATTCATACGGACAAGTGAACTCTGTTTACTTTACACGAACGAGATAGTCTAATTGGCGCGCCTCGCGAGTCGCGAGTAAATGGCGCGAGTAGCGACTAAAGCCGGTTTTCCACTAGTCTAGTAGGAACTAATCAGAAATCTATTGAATTCGAACAAAAGAAAGTCGCTTCGCGCGAAAAAAATCGCCTAGTGGAAAAGCGGCTTAAATGGCGCGAGTAAACTTTTGTCGCGGGCTTTTGTTCCGGCTTTAATTTTGCCTGGGTCTTTTTCTCCAGTTTTGCTACCGGGGGACAAAGAACCTAAAAATATAGATGCAATAAAAGATTAACTCAAATTTCCTCAGCGTGTGTTCGGTTGTTTACGCATAGCGAATGGACAGAACCATCGACTAATATTCGGCCACAATAATTGTCGACATGTCGGCTAAGTATATTGGTAAGTTGGACGGAGCGCGATATAAAGAAACGACAGACGATAACAGCGTTTAGAAGATACATCGCTGTCCATTCTCTGTGCGTAAACAACTGAACACACGCTGAGGAAATTTGAGATATTATTGCATCTATATTTTTAGGTTCTTTGTCCCCTGGTAGCAAAACTGGAGAAAAAGATCCAGGCAAAATTAAAGCCGGAACAAAAGCCCGCGACAAAAGTTTACTCGCGCCATTTAGTCGCTACTCGCGCCATTTAGTCACGACTCGCGCCATTTAGTCGCGACTCGCGACTCGCGCCATTTAGTCGCGACTCGCGCCATTTAGTCGCGACTCGCGAGGCGCGCCAATTAGACTATCTCTACACGAACATAGACAGTGCACTGGTTGCAAAAACAAATCGATATAGGGCAACGTAAAGTTTTAATTTTGCATGACAAAACACGATTATTTGTGTCCCCAAGCCAATGTTGACAACGAGTGAACAAATAACATAACATAACAACTTTATTTACCGAGGGTAAAACACATGACTGTAAAATACTGATAAACTTGTGGCCCTCATAAAGAATTAATACAAGTAAAACAAAACAAAAAAAACAAGAAAAAAAACCCCCAAAAAAACAAACAAACAAATTACAAGAAATAAATAAAAATTAACTACCTAATACAAAGTAAGGTCATCCTATAAAAGTCAAAATTAAATAAAAATAATTACTAGTCTTGTTTTTCTAAAAAATGTTTTTTCAATGCATATTTAAAAGAATTAAGAGTACTTTTCTTTCTAATATTTACAGGGATACTGTTCCACAACCTTGTTCCGATAACTTTAAATGAACGCCCGCCTTCGGTTTCACGCTTATATAATGGCATAAAAAGTTAATAGTGGAATAACGATTTGATCTAGTGTGTATATCAGCGTTTCTGACAAGGTTTGTCCTTTAGATAGCTAGGCACTTCTCCATTGATCCGTTTATAAATAATACAACTCTGCTGTAATTTTAACAAATGTCAAAAAACGGCGCGCGGCGCGGTCAACTGGAATTAGCACCCATGGGTGAACATCAGAGGGAAAAAATCTACTGTGTGGTGTTTGAACGTGAGGCTTTGAACGAGACGTTTTGAACGAGAACTCTTTAAGATGGGTGGATAGATAGAAGTGATAATTATAAGTAATAACATGACTTGAGGGAAATTAGCGATTAAATTTCCCCGCCGCCGAGGGAAGATTTAATCGCTAATTTTCCGAAAAGTCATGTTATTAGTTTGTAATATTATGATCGCCGAGGAAAACTTTGAGAATCTTACCGACAGGAAATTTACACGGTTGATCAGAGAAGTTCATCTAATTTTCCCGTGCATGTTGATAGGGAAAATATATGCAAGCGGGAAATTTAGAAGAAGACAAAAGATTTCTTTGTCTTCTAATTTTCTCTCATCAACATGCACGGGAAAATTAGAAGAAGACAAAGGATTTCTTTGTCTTCTAATTTTCCCTCATCAACATGCACGGGAAAATTAGACAAAGGATAAATTTCCCTCTTGCATGAGCGATGAGGGAAATACGAGGTTTACATTCCCTCGGAGAACAAAAGAATCCGAGGCGATCATGGTATTACGGTAAATATATACCATTTTATATATTTTCCGTGCGAACTTGCCAGGGCGAAACTGACTTAATTCCTTATGGCCCGTTTCTTCATCTGGCATAAATGACCTGGGACAAACCAGTGAACTCTATATATACTTGGAAGGCTGACTCCATTCAATCACTGGACGAAAAAGTGAGGCAAAAAATGGCGAACATGGGGGATATTTAGTTCATCTCGTCAACGCGGTCATCTTGGATGTCAGTCTTAGTCTTTTTTCTCGCGGCCGAACCACAGCAGCCTAAACGTACACCCTCTTGCACACGCGAACACTGTTGTATTCCTTTTGTGTTCACTTTCGATTTCATTTACATTCCGGGGGCTGCGTATGTTACCGTTGGCACTAATTCAAAGCGAATATCACTATAAAATGCATGAAATATATACCAAGACCCATATAAATTCGAAGTAAATGTTCTTAACTTGTTTCTGCTTAATTTCGATTTGTTGGTGCTGACTTCCGACTTCCGAGTCGAGTTCCAACTATATTTCGACGAGTTCCACTCAGTCACGGTCAATTATAACCTCTTCATACTAAAAATAAGTAAAGGCTGGTAACTTTCATAGAGAATATTTCAGACAACCCTCATTTAGAGCTCCGTAAAATACACAATTAAAATACGCTCGATCTCGTGAAAATTGCAATCAGTACATTCGTCAAGAACTTGGCTTTCGGTTCATTGCTCTTTCGTCGTCTTTGCAGCTCGACTGAAACGTTTATATACGAACCGGCTTTGGCTTCACAAAAGCTCTCGCCGTATGCGTACTACGAGCGGTCGGTGTCACCTCAGTTTGTACACAGGGTTTGTATGAACGTTTCTCGAGCTGCGAAGATGTACGTTTGGGTCGAAAAAACAATGAACCGAAAGCCAAGTTCTTAAATGTCGACCACGTAGCACCCGCACTACACAATAGTTTTGACTCCAGATTATAATAGGCTGATACCCATAGAACATTGCTAGGCCAGTCGTACTCGCAAATTGTGGGGTCAGTAGCCTGCTACATAGAGGGGGTGGGTGGTCCTTTAGTTGACATACTTAAAGTGCACATGAAACGAAAATTAAGTTTGTCTTATTTGAAAGAACACTTAAAATGATAGAGTAACATCTTTTGCAGTTTTTCGTTTCCTTGCTTCGTTCTTGAGATATTTCAGTTTGTTTGAAATGTAAATTAAACAACTTGACGTCACATGTGCATAATGAGTTATCAGAGAAGGTTATATATCTTTGCTATTATCAAACATAATCACTTGAACTCTCTACATGTTTGGCGTTGTGAGAGAAACACACGCACATACTTCCTTCGAATTAAGTTTGGTTTGATAATAGCAAAGATATATAACCTTCTCTGATAACTCATTATGCACATGTGACGTCAAGTTGTTTAACGAAGCAAGGAAACGAAAAACTGCAAAAGATGTTACTCTATCATCTTAAGTGTTCTTTCAAATAAGACAAACTTAATTTTCGTTTCATGTGCACTTTAAGTATGTCAACTAAAGGAGCACCCACCCCCTCTATGTAGCAGGCCACTGACCCCACAATTCGTGAGTACGACTGACCTAGCAATGTTCTATGGGTATCAGCCTATTATAATCTGGAGTCAAAACTATTGTGTAGTGGGGATGCTACGTGGTCGACGTTTTCTCGCTTCTCCTCCTCGAGTATAAGGGCCGTCTGAAATGTTAGAGAGTTTAAGCAAATACAACGCGAACCTCAAGGACAACGTCCTGAATACCATGAGAATTTTCCTCGCACTGTTGTGTGTGTTCTTTCAAATAAGACAGACTTAATTTTCGTTAAGTTTGTTGTGTCAAGATTACTCTTGGGACTAAAAATTAAATCATTTTTAGTCCCAAGAGTAACCTTAACGCCGTTCCCGTTCTACATGCCCACAACGTTATTCAGATCATTTTGTACGTCTTTAGGACAACGTTAACTCGTGGAACGGCGAAACCCATAGTCGAGTTTGACTGTAAACTATGCAACGAAATCCTTTTAGAACTAGGTCTATAAGGTTTTGGATGTCGAGAAACATACTTTAAGTATTCAATACTACATACTAGTAAATGATTCGTGGTTTCTGCTAGATACTGAACTTTACATTGCCGTCGTCGTCCTAGTTTGCTTAAGCTCCATAATAGTTCTCTATGAAAGTCATCATGATGGTATAAAGCGGTTAATTGGCCGTGAGATATATTGTTCCAACTCGACTCGGAAAGTCACAAGCATCAACAAATACAAAGCAGAAACAAAATACGCAGCCCCTCCCCCCCAAAGCAAATGACAACACTTCTCGCGTGCAAGAGGATGTACGTTTGGGCCGCCTGTGGTTCAGCCGCGAGAAAAAAGAATAAGACTGACATCCAAGATAACCGCGTAGTGGCCTAGAACTGACGTCCAAAAATTCCCCATTGCCGCCATGTTTTGCCTCACTTTTTTATTGGCAGTCAGCCTTCCAGGTATATATATAGAGTTCACTGGGACAAACTAGTTCTTAGTCCTCGTTGGCTTGTTTCTTTTGATAATTCAATATTATGACGTCACAGAATAGAAGAATCGAGAGAGGACTAGCGAAAATGATTCGAAATAATTCTGTGTATTTTGAGGAGAGCGTTGACGTCACGACTTTTAGTTTTTTTCACAACTTAAGTGTAATATTTCTACGTTGTGTCATGGCGCGAGAGAACATATACCAAAATTCAAAATTTGGGAGCGACAGTTATCAATTATTGGACGAGTCTGAGCAAAATATCATGATTTGTCAGTGGCGAGCTACCAGTTATTCGGCATCGGCAAATAACTGGTAGCGAGACATTGACAAATCATGATATTTTGTGATAGATGAGTTCAATAATTGTTTTATCACTCATAAAATAGTTAAACATTTGAAATGCCTGAAGTTAGAGATCGCCATTCTTCTATCTGTCTTCGGCATACTAAAATGTTCATTAGGGACTGAAATAGAAGAAAACGTTGTTCGTGTGTTTCGTGATCATAGCGAAGACTTAATAAATTAATTAGTCTTCGTGAAGACGCTTTCGTGGGTTAGCTAAGACTTTAACAATCTTTTTATTAACGATGGGCTTACAAAAGATTGCGTCTACATAAATAATAGATTAATTAGTGTAAAACTGAAGTAAAACTAACGTAATTTTGCCCTTATTTACTTGATAATTGCGAATTTCGGCCTGAAATCATCCACGTCGATTAAAAACTCATCCCGGCTTACCGCTAGCCCGCTCCATGTAATCGTTTCGTAAACTCAGCCCGATTAATGTAATCACCCCCTAAATTGACTGCGACTTGCGTCCACTGGATGGAATTAAGTGAGATATAATGGCAATTTTTTTAAGAGTTGATCATATTCGTCCATATTCGAATTTTAATCTACTCTAAGCCAGGATATACTAGCTTATGTTTTCGCTACGTATTTCTCCATTACTGAAGAAGCTGAATTTGTAAGTTCAGAATTTTTATTGACTTGTTTGTGTTTTTTAGGATGTACCTCAAGATATCAATGTCGATGATTTACCAGTTCTTAAACGTCAAGGTTCAAGCAAAGAGGAATCGGAATCGGGGCCTCCAAGTTTATCATCATCAAGAGGTTTGTTAAAGGTCAACTAAACCTTTTGAAGTTATATTTTCTTATGAAAGGGTTATCATCTATTTTAGCACAGTTAGCTAAAGTAAAGATAAATATGAATTTCGAGGTAAAGAAGAATTTATCAGCGAAACCTTCTTAGGTCCTCATAAAGCATGACCGCGTTTCTATAGGAGAATGTGTACTCCATTGTCTCTGACGTCAAACCAGTAAAACCCACCAATCACCAACACCGCTGCCATACGTTTTGCGCATGCGCGACGTCCAAGCTCGCACCTCAAAAAAAGAGCGGGAAAACACTGAAATATTTGGATTGGTCGGAGAGTCCCACACAAAAGTTAAAATTATAAGCATACTACCAAAAAGATAAGGTAGGTAATTTGTGCATGGCTTCTTTGTCAATATTGTAACATATTCTGAAATTACCCCTTTGTAATTCTATTTTCCCTTTTTTTAAAACTTGTGTTTTATGAATAGTCGAGTCTTTCTAAGACTTCGCTGTCTGCTCGTTGTCGCCACGTTTACGCTAGCGAATTTACGCATGCGCAAACGTTTGGCAGCGGTGTTCTTTGTTTACCGGTATGACATCACAAGTACTAGTACCAGTCTTTATTTCGACGTGGTCGTCGTTCACACGAGTTCAGGAAAAGGAGCAAAAACTCAAACTTAGACAGTTCATAAAAGTGGAACGGAGTGACTGGTTTCAATTATTTCTTCGGTTTTAGATTGAACTTTTCCGACTTTAACGGAAAATAGAATAACCTGGAAACGTATTGTTGCCTTTTAAAGTTGATACATAACGTGGCTTATAGATCCACAGGGAGCCCAACTCTGACGCCTGTGATGGTCCTTCCTCTTTTTTTGTTTTATTATATTGAGCTTCTGACTGAAAACTGAGGCCGCTTAACAGTTGTGTTAGGGGCGGACCATTAGAAAAGTGATTGGGGGGGGGGGGGACTTTTTCAGCTTGCACAAATTTTTTTCTTTATCATTTGCTTGTGCAGGAATTTTTTTTTATTGTCTAATCCTTTGCATGAATTATTTTTATTACACATACCTAGTTTTCACCATGAGAAGGCTCTGCACGAATTTTTTTTCTCAAACTTTCTTTGTGTATGAATTTTTTTCCGAGGACATTGCCTTGCCCGAATTTTTTTTTTGTTTTTAAAATGTCCAAAGCGTTCGTAACATTGTTCCTAATAATATAACATTTACTTCTCACAAGTATTATTCAACTACTTAACGTACGATATTGAGCAATATGTCAAACAAAAGCAATTGAAATATACTATTTGGGGGAGAAAGTTCAGGATTCTAGCTCAACGGAAAGTACTTTAAAAATGGGAAAATGTCTGCCATTCTCGTTTAGTTCGCAAGAAAGATGGGTCGGGTTTTCACAGAACGTTCACAACATTTATGGCCATATAATAAACTACTTATTGTCCTCGCTTGTTCGGTCTGTACTAGTGAAATATCGGACCTCTGTTTTTTGCACAGACCTCAACTCGCTGCGCTCGTCTCGTTCCGTACTAAAAAAAACATCGGTCCGATATTTCACTAGTACAGACCTCACGCTCGGTCAATAAGTAGTTAATAACTAATTCTATATCTTTACAGACAGTTCCTTTGACTATACTGATTCCACGGGAACAGACTTGAATGAGTTTATTATGAAAACATTAAAAAATCAAAGGTAACAAATATTTGTGAGATACCATTTTCTTCTGTTGTAGTGTATGCATGTCCAATGTACTGTAATTATGCGTTACTAGCTATACTTAACGTTTTACTGTTTTGCGTATTAATTTATATGCTGTGTTACTTGGGATTTTAGAGATAAAAAGATGCTTTTGAAACTCGAAAAGGACTTTCTTGCATTTATTTCGGATCCCAGGTAAGGAAATGTGATTTAGTAATAGTTGAGACAAACAGGGAAAGACATGTTTTGTCATCCATCTTCGTTTCGGCGAATGTGAATAACACGATCCAGGTAATATTTCGAGTTTATTCTAGGTTTGACAATGGGTTTGGAATAAACTCAAAATATTACCGTATTCATTTTTCGTCTTGTTATTACTTAAATCTTGAGTTTACTAACTTCTTATTAACCGAGAGCGCAGTCATTACAGAAAATTATCAGACCGAGGTCTTGACAGTACAGACCGAGCGCGCAGGGCGAGGTCTGTACATAAAGACCGAGGTCTGATAATTTTCTGTAATGACCAAGCGGACGAGGTTAATAAGAGGTTTATTTATTATATGGCATTTTGAAACAACACATCTTACATTACCTTGTCAATAGTGTGACCTCGAGCGTGTGACATAGACTCATCGTTTTCAATGTTGTTGCTCTTGTTGTCATCGCTTTCGGAATCCTAAAACTCACTGCCAGATTGCTCATCGTCCCACTCATACATAATTTAGTCCTCAGGTTATTGAATTCACAAAATTTTTGTTTACTTATCGCGATATTTGGAAAGTTGGGTATATTTATACTTTGGTGTTCAAAGCTTTCTTATTCGGCATTTTTTTCTCGTTGTTATCTTTGAAAAGACGTCGGGATTTTTTCTTATTTTGTTTGGGAAAAACTAGAAAGAAATCAAGTGCTGTGCTCTTTATTGGAAAGCATATATATAGTTGTATACTAAAGAGTCCAGTATATGTTAGCTTTTTTTGTACAAAATTGGTTGGCTACGGTACTTGCGTGCTATATGCAATTGAACATTTAGATTAATATTTATTCAAAATTTCTGTGAAGATATACCTCTATTGAACACAGTTGCAAAACGTTTTGTGCATGCGCGAGTTCCCGACCCAAATATTGAAAACGAGAAACTACCCTTATTCTCAACCTCGTCCCAGGGCATTTTGCCTCCACGCTGGTTGTTGTTGCTACGGCTATTTTCCAGTGTTTACTTTTGCAATGTGTTACTATAAGGTCTATCACAAACAGATTTATAAGGAATAGATCAAACACGAGTTTGAGTGTTTCATCAGGGGTTCCAAACACGAGAAAACAACTTAAAACCGAGGGTGTATCCCCGAGGTTTTTATTGTTTTCGAGTCTTTGGAGTCCCCTGATGAAACACGTTAAACGAGTTTTTTATCTTGCTTCTCAAACGAGTATTTGCATCGCGATTTGCGGCGTTTTCTTCATTGATTTCAATATGCAGATTAAGAAATGTGATCCAGTTCACTAGGAAGTTTCCTACAAGTTATGCGTTCATGGATTGGCTAATGATTAATGAGTTTGAGAAGAGTGTAGCCAATCACAATGCACACGAATAAAGAGTGTCTTAAGCATTTTAGTTCAATTATCTTAATATTTCATTTGTGTGCACTGGATATGAAGGCAACATTTAAAAGCATTCTTCTTTAGTTAGTTTCCTCGCTAAAGGACGGGTCACTCAAGTTCATATTCGTATAAAAATACCTAAATTACAAGTTTACCTTAAAGTGCACATGAAACGAAAATTAAGTTTGTCTTATTTGAAAGAACACTTAAAATGATAGAATAACATATTTTGCAGTTTTTTTGTTTCCTTGCTTCGTTGTTGAGATATTTCAGTTTGTTTGAAATGTAAATTAAACAACTTGACGTCACATGTGCATAATGAGTTATCAGAGAAGGTTATATATATTTGCTATTATCAAACGTAATCACTTGAAAATTCTACATGTTTGGCGTTGTGAGAGAAACACACGCACATACTTCCTTCGAATTAAGTTTGGTTAGATAATAGCAAAGATATATAACCTTCTCTGATAACTCCATTATGCACATGTGACGTCAAGTTGTTTAATTTACATTTCAAACAAACTGAAATATCTCAAGAACGAAGCAAGGAAACGAAAAACTTCAAAAGATGTTACTCTATCATTTTAAGTGTTCTTTCAAATAAGACAAACTTAATTTTCATTTCATGTGCACTTTAAGAAATTGTAATATTTCAAGCTGTTCAATCTTTAAACAGTGAAATAAAAGTAGTGTTTGAGTACTGCCGAAATTATTGAACGTAGTTTCTAACGTTTCGAGCGAAGGCCCTTCGTCAGAGAGAAAACGTTTTCTCTCTGACAAAGGGCCTTCGCTCGAAACGTTAGAAACTACGTTCAATAATTTCGGCAGTACTTAAATCTTACTATATTTCGATTTGTGTTCAATCTTTATATTTCTCGATATATGGCTTTTATAATTATGCATTTTAATGAAATTAAAACGCGGCTTTTAAAGCATGGTTAAGCGTTGCTATGACATAACAGGCTGTCACGTGATGCAAATTACCCAATTAGAACTTACAAAATACATCAGTGTTCAAAAATTGAATATTAATAACAGTTATATACTCTGATCCTTTTTTAGAAAAGTTTTTCTTCAATATCCTCCTATGACATCTTATCACCGAATGATTGTGCACAGAGTAGCTGCTTATTTTGGCTTAGATCACAATGTTGATCCAACTGGGAAATGTATTATTGTCAACAAGTGTGCAAACACTAGATTGTAAGTGTTTTACAATGTTTTTCTAGATATGTCAAACGTTTCGTCGATGTTCGAAGCAAGACAGGAACGGACAGGAAAGTTTCCTTTGTGTTAAAGTCATTAGTTCCGACCGAGAGCTCACAAGACAAGAAACCTTTCCTGTCCGTTCCTGTCCTGCGGAGATTTCCCGTGAGTGGAAACTAGCCTTAAAGGGCAATAGCACTAAAAATTAAGTTTGTCTAATCTGAAAGAACTCATAAAATTGAAATAGAAGATCCTTTACAACTTTTTCGTATCTCTCTTCGTTTTCAAGATATTTCAGTTTGTTTGATATGTAAATGAGATGGTCTCTGACGTCATGTGTGGTGTAAAATATTTTCACATATAGCAAAACCAGTTATATCTCTAAGTTTGTTCAGCGAAATCATTTGAAACTGTGCACATAAAAACTCCTTGCAACGCTGAACATTTCATGTTAGATATGTAAGTGATTTTGCTCTGTATGAAAATATTTGAAAATATTTTGCAATCATTGCAGAAAATGGCTTGGCATCTAATTAGAAAGAACTCACAGCGAAAAAAAAACCCAACCAATGCGAGTTACTTATAATTAGAAGCAAGTACTCGCAACGAGCTACTAGCCAGTTTCTGCGATGACTGGAAAGAAGCGTTACACAGAGTAAGAATATAAAGTTGTCCTACAACATCGAAATGCGAGAAAGGGTTCATGTCTGTCTGTCTGTCTGTCTGTCTGTCTGTCTGTCTGTCTGTCTGTCTGTCTGTCTGTCTGTCTTACTTTTGCGAAGGTCTGAATAAAGGACTACAAAGCACTTCTTGTTTTTTTAAAAAGAAAATGGACGGCTTGTGTTTATAGAACCCGATGGAAATACTCCGGCGATTTTCAAGCAAATTTCAGAGATATTGTATTCTGAGTATATTCGACCATTTTTTTGCATTTCTTAAGTACTATGTTTCTCTCTCTGTTTTCTTTCTCGTAACTATATACTTGGCTAGGTCGCGTGTTTACTCACTGGCATGCAGGATGAACGATTATTTCTCTGAAATCTATAGGGTCTTGAAATAATATTACAACACTGAACTGGGGCAAGCCGTTTGCAAAGTTGATGTGTAACAACTTGCAATATATGTGTGATTTTGGATTTATGTAGTTGCTCATATTTTTTTTATTTAGCCCCGAAATTCGTTTTTCTGAACTGGTTCGAGAAGATTCCGAAGAAGATCCTCTACCTAAATTAATATTGAAAAGACAGAATTCCTCAATTAATGAATCCACTCCGCCCGAGGCAAGTTTCAATTTAATGTGTATCTGTACAGACTGTACTAGGACTGAAAATTTCAAAATACTAATAAACTAGGAATACGCAACAACCCCCTCGCCCGTCTTTACTACAAAGGGGATATTACACGGTGGCGAGAAGATATGGATTTTATGTTCGAGTGGCAAGGACAATATCTCACGAGTGAGCGCAGCGAACGAGTGAGATATTGCCCTTGCCACGGGAACATAAAATCCATATCTTTGAGCAACCGTGTAAT
This sequence comes from Paragorgia papillata, assembly GCA_035771165.1. NCBI lineage: Eukaryota > Metazoa > Cnidaria > Anthozoa > Scleralcyonacea > Coralliidae > Paragorgia > Paragorgia papillata. The sequence goes on along the minus strand of JAWNZC010000011.1, from coordinate 4,797,077 downwards.
GTTCTATTTATTATATGGACAATGAAATTATGCGTGGAAGTGATGTTGATAAACTGGGTTTAATGCAAAAACTACAACCGCTTGACCTAAAACGTTTAGAAAATACAAATGAAAAATACAACAGCTTCTTCGATTACGTGAAAAATTAAATTAAGAGAAGTTGCTGGTTCAAATTTACTTGATTTGAAACTTACGGCAAAAGTCGTAAATTTTGACTTGTCGATATGTCACTCGCGAGTGTTAAGCCCTAATCAAACGAGAACGCAAGTCATCGCAAGTTGGCAGTCAGAAAGATCTGTGGCGGTCGTTCAAACACCCAAATTAACAAAATAAAGGTTTCATGAGTGTTTTAAACAAGTTTTAACTTTATCACGGTACATGATATTTTCGGGAAACTATTCAGAGCGGCTGGCTGCGATAGCGTGACTGCCAACTTGCGATGACTTGCGTTCTCGTTTGATTAGGGCTTTACATACGAGAAATACGCCACTCGGTTCTCGGATGTAGTGAAATATGGATTCTATACGCGTGTTTTAGTTGCTAGTAAAATACTCTTCTCCATATAATAAATTTTTATTTTTTATTACCGATAATCACAGAATCTGAGGTCAAGGTGACTAACTGTTTTAGTGTAATATCAAAGTTGAACATGAAAGGAAAACTTAGATTACGCTCATGGGACTGTAAGAAATATTTTGTTTAAAAGGAGATTTCCAAAGTCAGATTATCTTGCAAGCCTTAAATAGCTTCCGTGGATGTTTATTTATTACAGCGACAGAACTGACGTAACGTAATCTGAAAATTAATAGCTCCAAAACCATGTATATATATATTAAAAGAGATGAAAACAAACCATGCAGTGGAATTGGGCTGTCGAGATGAAGCAAAATGCAATAATAAAAGTGATAAAAATATATAAAAAACATGCCACGACCTAGCAAAACTTTAGACTGGCGTCTTCAGCAAGACACGTGGCAAAAAAGGTCCAACGTAAGAAACTGTAATAAGTTAAAAACCAGCAATTGAAACGATTGGAAGCAAAAATAGAACAGAATTAGTACGAAAACAGCTGGCATTCTCGTTGAGATATTGTTCGAGTTCTGTCTTAATTAAACCTTGCCGTTTTCTTCACTATATTCATGCACACTCGTTTCCCGTCGTTGCCTTCTCTCTCTAGCGTACTTGTTTACCTTTTTTTTCTGACTGCCTTAGTTTGTTAGGTTCTCTTTCCTTTATTAAGCAAATAACTTCCCTCTCCTCGCTGCTTCGTTGTGTCGGGACAGTTCTGTACGTTTTCTCAACCTTTTCGGTGCTTTTCCTTCGAGTTAGTAGCTCTCGTCGCTTTTCCCTTGACGTTTTCTTGCTTTATTTATCTGCATTTTCTCTTTCCGTAGTAATACGTAGTTTCCTACGGCACGAAGTATAGTAGGAAAGTATATTCATTACGTCAAGTAGCAGTATTCCCAGGAGGAGGGCGTGTCAGAAACAAGTGTATAAAATAAGTCGTTTTCCAGATGAAGCATCTCGGTCAGTCATTAGGCAGCTCAAATTTGAACATGAAACTAGGAATCACAACGTTTTGATGTACTATTTGCTGAGCGAGCAGTGAGCTGGTTATCTTGGTCCCGCCCAGATTTCCTCCCTGATACCAGCTGTGGCGCAGGTCGGAGTGGCGCATTGACTAGGACTGAAGCGAATTAACACTAATTGTGAACTTTCAGCAATCCTGATAGTCGAAAGGACATTTCTTGCTACTCAATTTATAACTAATGATTGTAAAACGATTCGAATTATCGATAGTTACAATAAAGAGCTGTCGTCTACTACACTGGACCACAGCAATGATTCTCCAACAGTTGTTGTCGTGCCGTCTATTGCGTCCAATAGCAGTGAATAGTATTTTTCAGTAATAGTATATTTCACACAACACATTTTCCACAGTTTTAAAATGATTTTGCGTAACAGGTTGCCAGTGGCCAAATAAACTCGATGCGAGATTTGGCCCGCCTTGTAAACTCGCGTATAAGACATTTTACGCTGGTCGGGATTAGCACCCTCTCTCGGGGAAGTGCTTGTACTAAAATTCTCAAAGTGCTAGTACTTTCAAGAGTTGTTCCTCGGTTTCAGAACACTATTTTCTCTTGAAGTTAAATTCATTTATGTTTTTAATAATTCATGGTATTATTGAGCTTGAGAATTTACGAGAATCTTGAGAATCTTATAATTATGTATTCAGGGTGACCATCGCATTGCACTGGCTTTTTCCCCTGCAATGTTGTCAGAGATAACGTCAATGTTGACGTCAATGTTGCCCTGTTCTGCTGTTAAATATTGACTTGATTTTATAGAGAAATAGTCCTCTTTCCCGCCGTTCATTGGAAGGCAAGAAATCCAAGTCAATTGAAGAACGCGAAGAGGAGTATGTCAAGGCTCGAGCAAGAATTTTTAATCATGGTTCATTGTCTTCACAATCTTCTGCTTCCTCTAAAGATGGAGATTGCTCTCTGTCAGGTTTAAGAGATATGTAAGTTAAAAGCTACGTCGACTTCTTTGAAGATTCTATATGTATACTTTGTAGAGATGAGCTGAACACTCGGTTAATACTCACTTTTTCGTATATGGTTGCTTTGTAATACTCTGAGTTCTGATTGGTCAACACGCGATCCTTAACGATGCATATCCGAACCACGGTCCGTCTTTTTCCTTATCCGGATTGCTGTCTGAATCAGCCTTCCCCCATGTTCCACGCGCGCACCACATGCGGCGGCGTAGTAACCAAAAAGCGCCTGGGTACGAGGCTGGTCCTGAATGTTGATTTTGCTGGCATGGATTTCTAAGATTTACACAATGATTTTGATACAAGAAGCATCGAAAAACTCGAAATAGTCGTATAATAAACGATATATTAACCTCTTAGTTTTACTCGTTCTGTATACGGGAAAATATCAGACCTCGGTCTTTTTTGTACGAACTTCGCCTGGGGGTACTGTCAAGAACTTGGTCTGGTATTTTTCCGTACAGACCTTGCTCTCCGTTAATAATATCGTAGTACAAACCTCGCTCTCGGCTAAGAAGTCTTTAGTACTTGACACACGCGCTTGTGTAATATAAAACATAAAGGATACAACAATATATGTTTATGCAATAATAATTTTTTTCTAGCGATGATGAAAATGTAAAATTAGGAAGTGATGAGAACATAGAAAGCGTTGCTGACAAGCCAGATGACGTACCTCAGTCAGGTAAAACTCTTCAGAGACATTCGGTTGGTGATTTATTGTAGAAGTACTGTTAAGTCATCGGAGGCCAGTGAACTCGATGACGATGTAAGTTAAAATGTGATACCTGGAACGCTAACGAAGAACCAAAAAGTGAGGCAAAAAGTTCCAGGCCTCTACGCGGTTTGCAGGTAGGATTCAGTCTCCCACAAAATGTTTTTTACACGGCCGCCCGTCTTGAGCGAACTGTGAAGGCTCGAAAAAAGGTTTGAAAAAATTATTTATCTGACTAAACGTGCATTTAATGGTTTCCTATTGTTGTGCAGTGCTGTTGTTGTTTTATTTATTGTATAGCAGTCCAAAACTATACAGTAAATTAAGCTAGGGATGAAAATAGGCTGAGAAAACAGACGTCCTTTTGCTGGCTAGGATGAAAACAGCCAGCTGAAAAGGTGAGAACAAGAGTGAGAAAGCTATTCTTGTACGAGTTTGAAGACGTATTGATACTTGATATTTCATAATATTCATCTAATGTCATTTTCTTATTTCTGCTCCTTTAATTTCTTGTTCGGTTTTGTTAAACGGCCTTTTGTAACTAATGATATTTTAAGAAATAACTGACAACTAGATTGTTTATTTTTCACGTTTACTTATGGCTAGTTGTTGTTTTCGGTACGAATGCGGAATGCTTTTTAGACCGAAAACGACACATGAAACTGGCACTAACGGCATATTCTATACTAAGTTTGTGTTGATTTTTCCTCTTGGAGTAACGAAACTCTAATATATGGTTTATATTATAACGAAAAGTTTGATTTAATTTCTTGACTGACAAACTTCGTGCACGTTTTGAAAGGACAATGACTTTTACTATAGCAACAAATAAACAATTGTTGCATAATTAGTTCGGCAGTATAGCACAACCAATCAAAATTTAAAATGCACGTTTAGTAAAGCGTGATAAAATGATTCAATAAATAATTTTTCAAACCTTTTCGAGTCTTCGCGGTTTGCTCACCGGTGGCCGTGTAAAAAACATTTTGTGGGAGACTGAATTCTACCTGCAAACCGCGCAAGGGCCTGGAACTTTTTGCCTCACTTTTTGCCCCACGAATGACTGGACGTTAGCGTTCCAGGTATCACATTTTAATTTACATCGTCATCGAGTTCACTGTCGGAGGCTTATTCAGTGTTAGGACCCAGAGAAGGGGGGAGGCTTAATAGAGAGAGGGCTTATTAAAAAAAATCAGCGAAAGCTAAAAAACTGTAACAAAGGACAAGTATATAGTTTGAAATATTTTCTTCTGAAATGCTAGCCTGAATAAACACTGAGTTAATAGTACTGCCAAACCCTACTTTTCCAAGAACATAGAGATGACTACGCTAGCCTGAAAATCAGACGTCACTCTGACTCCTGAGAGGAGTTTTCAGGCTAAGCATTATGCCAGTCAAGAAGGATTGTTGATATCCATAAAACAGACCTTGATAAGAAAGTTTTGTCACACATGAAATTCGAAATAAGAAACGTTCAGATGAAGAATAATTAAATTACGCTACCATTGATCTAACGCGTCATGAACCGGTTTTTTGATGGGAGGGGGTGCTTAAAAAGGGGGGGTATTTGAGAATTGTAGCTTTAAAGGAGGGGGCTTATTAGATGAGGGGCTTATTCCTCGGTCCCAGAGATTCTACCCCTCTCCCCCCCGCCCCCCCCCCCCCCCCGACATGCTGAAATCGGCGAGAGAACCTTTGGTCAAAGATGCCATTTCTTTGATCGCTCCGAGCCAATGATCTAAGCCATTGAGTTCGGTACCCCATTTTCTGATTTGCTCAGAAATCTGTTAGGGGGGTAAATCTGTTAGGCAAGTGTTTTTATTGCCTACGTCATAGCCTGTGTCTACATATTTTGGAAAATACTGGCGCCTTCTTTTCCGCCCGCGAGCGTCTGTGACGCAGGCTAGTGTTTTTATTGCTCGGGCTATAATTAGATTTTTGCAACGTGAAAGCGAGATTTGTGCGTCTTCGACTAGACGTTCTTTCGCCTCTTTCAGCATTTCCGGGAGAGCGGGCGTCGTAAAACCTGTGGGACCAGGGTAACTCATCACCAGCAATACGCTTACATTGTTTGCTTCAATTTTCTTCCAGCAGTTAAAGTTTTAAGCAACAGATCAAGATCACCAGAGGCATGTTCCTCAAAACTAGCGCAGGACGTTAGTTTGGATATTGACGCAAGTTCGTCTACCTCTTCAACGATCCTTACGACATCTGTAACAGATTCTAAATTTGATTCGACTTTACTAACTCGTTCCCCAGAGACTGCACCTGTTTTGGTTGAAGGTGCTCCATATCTGGCTGGAAATATCCTACCGGACGTCAATTCTCGTTCAAAGTTAGTTGGTACAGCTGGAATGATTCCACTTCTATCTCCTAACCAAACAGGTACACGATATCGGTGACGTTTCGTATTCTACCTGGCAGTGGGCGGTAGTGGAAATCCCTTATCACACCTTATATCTGGTATCTGTATATCTGGTATCAGGGCCGCTGCGAGGGGGGAGGGAGCGGCTTGGGCCAGAGAACCCCCAACTTGAGAGGGGGGCCCAACTTGAGATCGGGCCCCCTAAGAAAGCACTTTAACACGACCCTAACATACGTGACGTTATCAGAGGGCCCAAATGGATATTTTGACCCGGGCCCAACAATGATTGAGGCGAATTAAAGATTGCGAAAAGATGAAATTGTACATACAGGACAAGCTACAGCTAGGTCAGGGGCGAACCTTGTGATCGGTTATGGTTTTTTATTGAAAACTAGAATATGTTTGTGAAAAAAGAGTATAAATATTTACAACGACACTAGGTCAAAGTGTCGAAACGTTGAGTCATGAACAGTAACTTTTTAAGTTGCGTTCAAAAACTTTTTCGCCAGACTAGTCGGAACTGGGAGGGCAGGAGGGACGGTTGCCCCTCTTTGCTTTTTGCTAGGAGGGGGAAGGGGGCCAGAAGTGCCCGAAAGTTTTATGATTTGGGATCTTACGATTTTGCTTTTGTAGTGCTCTCAAAATACAAACAAAAAAAAAGAAATGGCATTTCAGAGATCCAAAATTAAAATTTTCCGGGGGTATGCCTTTGGACCTCCCTAGAAATGTGCATCTTTTCTCTCGAACTTATTTTGGTGACGTCACAGAATAGGGATCGAGCGAGAGGACTAGCGGAAAATGTTCATCTTTATCTATCATGAATCCTGCTGGAGCTCGGATTCTTTAATCTTTATGAACGAGGGCACTGAAACAAACTTCTTCTTGAGAGCAGACAGCAAACGATTAGGTTTCTTTATTTTACATTACGTTAAAATATTGTTACATACGAGGCTTTATAAAGTAGTGTTCGGCGTAGGAAGTGATTTTATCATTTATACTATATATTGATATGATTTTCATTTATACAAATCGAAATATGATATTTTCACGTTTCGGCAGTAGACCAACCTTGCTATATGATGTTATAAAGAATTGTGCAGACCGACGTGAGTGTTATCTGCCTTGGTTTTCCGCCAAACGGCCGTTTGGTGCCTGTATAATTTGGGGACAGATTTGGGGCCAAGCAAAACATTTTATTCCAGGCCTCTCACAATTTCGGTCTGTCGCTCGACGTTAAAAAGAGAGGCCTGGGAACCAGGCTGTCGTGTCCGAGCGAAAAACCGGGCACGGGCACTCAGGGTTTGGGAACGTGTCTTATACACTCATTAAGAATTTCAGATGTTGAGGAATGAGGAAAATTGTGATGGTGAAATTAGGAGTGTCAAGTATATATTTGTAAGACCAACCCTCTGAGACCAACCAAGACCAGTGATGAAAAATCGAAGTGCCTTTTGACCAAGAGTCTGCTCCTCCTGCTGCCTTTTTATCGTTCCAGCCTCCCTGCAGAGTAGTGTTAAACTATGTCGATTATACGAAGGCCGGATAGCGCTATCCACTGGATAGCGATTTTTTCAACCTTCGTAAAATCGGCCGTTGATTGTTATGACCTCAGATTAGGATTTGGTATTTATAAACTGAAGTTGTTAAGATCTATTGTGGGCTCCAGATCCGTAGTTTCACAGCTCTTCGGCCATTTTTACGAAGGTTGAAAAAATCGCTATCCAGTGAATAGCACTATCCGGGCTTCGTACAACCGGCCCCTGGTTGAGTTGGGAATCTATTTGTTGATTAGCATTTCGTTTAACCTTGTTTTAATGAACAATTGTTGGAATGTTTGACCACAACAGTTTACGGTATGTAAACATTGATGAGTCTTCTTGTTTTTATCTAATCTCAGGTGGTGTTGTATGGACTCTGCCAGAAAGCCAAGGGACGTATTCTTCAGGATCTATGTTTGGTGGTCATGGATCTGGTAAGCTCGCATATTTTTGTCTTGCTTTATCTTAAGGCCAAACTTTTTTTATTAATTGGTTTACGGATCCGCCGACCGTAAAAATCCAGAAAGTCAAAAAAAAAAAAAAAAAAAAAATTATTGCATAGAGTAGAATGCTTATAACATGAAGTACCAGCTACGACGACCTTAAGTACTGCTGGCTCAAGTAATCTTTTTTCACAATGTACGTGTATTAATTAATTAGCCTGACGCTAAGAAGCGATCAAGACAAATTTGGGTTGATTTCGTGAAGGCAAAACGTGTCTTCGAACCTTCGAAAACTTCAACACTTTGCTCAGATCATTTCAAGCCTGAGGAATTCGAGAGAAGATATTTTGCGTGTTACCTGGTCAAACAAAACCGAACGATCAAAAATTAACTGACTGATCATCTCGGGATTTTTGTGTTTCCAAGTATTCATGCAGCGCCGAAAGATATTTCTGCCAATTTGGACCAATGTTTTGCTTTATACCATTCGCTTATTTCCACGGAACCATTTAATCTTTTCGTTAGCTTTTCCTCGACCTCTAACCGTTTCTGTTCTTCTCTGTTGTAATTTCCCAACCAGTCTTCGTCGGCCAAAGGTTCTTCTTATATGCCGGAGTTACTTTCCTCTCCGCTTGAATATTTACATTTTCATCGACATTGATTACTGTATCCTCTATCACACCATATCCCTGAATAAAGTTTATGTCCGAGTCATCAGACTGATAACTGATTTTAGAATCTGATTCACTAGCTAGACATGATTGTTAGACAATACTGAGAACTTTAAGAATCTGAAGTTTGTCGAGCGCCGGTCGAATCGATCGAATGATATGTAAATCAAAGCAGCTCAGATCATCGAAGCAACATCAAAACTATACACCGACTACCTTGCGTGACGTCAAAAGACGTGCTAGACCCAGGCTCCTGGTTATAAAAAATTCCAACGGCACTGGGCCAGCAAAAGCCAAATTCAACACGCCATAAAAAACCCAGAGAATTTATTATTTTTTTTCACTAAAACACTATAAATTAAAGGTATATTCGAAGAGCTGAAAATTGGTGTTGGGGTTAGGGGCACTTTAAATTTGGTTCTGTCATATAAGATACATGTTATTTACCGGGTGGGACGTCCGTACTAGAAAAATATCTGCCCTGGGTCTTAAAAATGGCCCGAGGCCGCAGGGCCATTTTTGAGACGGAGGGCAAATAATTTTTTGGTATGGACCAACCAAAGCGGTAAATAACGTCTTTATTTTTTTTATTAATCGTACAATATATAATTTACATAATTAGGTAAATTAACATAATTGTTAAGTTGCGTAATCGAGATGACGTTCACGTGATATTCAAGACCAAAGTTTATCGTCCGACAGTAAACAACTGCCGACATGCAGTATGACAGCTGGTGATAGGAAGCCTGGAACCGTTTTTGTGATTAAAAAAAACCAGTCAAAACTTGAAGATCTAGTTACGAAGGGAAGTCAGAATGCAGTCAAAAGTGTTTTTAAAGTTTAGTTGATAAAGATTCTTCGTCGTTCTTCTTCGTCGCTTGCTCGTTTTTGGCTGTTCGCTTGGGAAGTCGCTTTGAATACTCAGCTGACTCCATGAAAATTGAAAGTGTGTTGTTCGAGTTTGAAGACGAAAATGCTTGTAGTAAGCCATTTGTAATAGTTGGACAACAGAAGAAAAACAGTTACTCATTTGCATCCTCGTAGCTCTCTGTTGAATGTATTTTTTCTGTGGCAAGCGAAATAGTTGTGAAAATTAATCAATTTTAAATGACAGAATGTGAAAAAATAACTTTTTGGACCGCGGTCAGGATATTTGTAAAATGCCGCCCGCTCACGTAGCCAATCAAATTGCAGGAAAGCCTAGGATTCTGCCCGCTCATGACTAATAAAAAAAAGAAATATCAGTCTTACTGTCGTAGTTGTTTTTTTTTAATTTTTCTCCCGACCTACCGACCATTTTTTTTAAAAATTAAATCCGTAAACCAATTAGAAAAAAGTCTGGCCTAAAGTATATAACGAAGTAATTTTTGACAAAGTTCTGTTGAGAAATTCGGCGTAGTACAAGAACTGTAAGCTTTTAAAAGCTTCGGAAATCATCTTCTGACGACAATGAGATATTTAAAAAAAATATATCTTTAAAGATCTTTTAAAAAAACCCAGGAGCATTGGTCTAGTTTTAAATCGTTATTTCAATTAAGAATTATCCAGTGCGTTATTTTTGAGCAATAACAAGACGCAATCTCGTACCCGGGGAAATTTGGATCTGGGAACGAGATTGAACAAGCATCTACAATGCGTATTTCGCCATGACGTCACACGTGACATTTTCTGACGGCATTTTAGACAATGCGCCATTTTGAATTTGACAAAGATTTCCAGTTAGAAAAACATCAATATCTTGAAAACGTTAAGTAATTTCCGTTGAAATTTTTTCATTGGGTTTATACCATCGTATATTTTATTATAAGGAAGAAAAGATTGTACATTTCATTTCTCCTTTAACATATTTAGTTGTTTTCGTACTAGGTTCTCAAGTAATTGGTCCAGAGGGTTACCAAGCACCTGCAGTAGGCATGCAACAAGGCCTTGGAACAATGCCCGCGTTTTTTTTCCCTGGACAAACTGGTCAAACAGGTCAGGGCTATCAACCTCAACCCCCAAACCAACCGACACCACCTCAGCAACAAACCCAGAGTGGTTTTCCTGGTCAGGGATTACCTATGGCCGCGCCTTTTGGGCCACAACCTGCCTTTCCCATGTACCAAACGTCAAGGATGTATGCGCAACCGGTAACGTTTTATTTTGTTTTTCTCATTTTGTTCGTTGCGGAGTTGGCGCACTCATTAAAGATCTCGTTTTGTCACAGTTCATCGGTGATAATCGCCGATGCAAACATTTTCAATTGCCTATGCTCTCAAAGAAGCGCACTTTGTGATTGGAATATAATCAATTGTTCAAAATGTTTGCCGTGTTTAACAGCATATTAATCCTAGGTCGGATTTCGGTTTTCATTACTATTTGTCGTGAATCATCTGGGATCATCGCCTATCTTCCGGAAAAACTTTTCTTCTTAATTTTTGCACTATTTAGGGAATGTCACCGATTGCCGGTTTTGAAATAGTGTAATTCAGTTCGGAGTTTCGACTGCGCATGTGTTTGGAGTCGGGGTAGTACTTTGTTCAGTTATAACATCGGCTGAGACCTGAATAAAGCCTGGTTATCGTATACTGGCGACTTCTACTGCTGGCATACGGGCAAAGTTGACTCAGGTTCAACTTCGGCGCCGGTAGAATGTCCATGAATGTCTGCAGACTTAGGGGCTGTTTAATGGGAAATACAAGTTTGAGAGTCCAAAACACTTGATTAAACAATTCGGGAAAAGAATAAAACTAAATGTTATGCATAGTTAAACAGTCTGACAATCAAAAACTGTTACCAAATAAATAGCAACAGTTGTTGCTATGGCAACAATGACGTTTCAAAATGGTTGCCAATTATCCTTTTAACTAATTTAATTCGAAAAAAACTTTGGTGACCCCCAATTTTTTTTTCATTAAAACTTTTCTTGAAGTATGAGTAATCAATTGGCCGATTTAAAAAAAATTCTGTAGAACGAATAATTTTTTTTCCGGAAAAATCATGTTTGTTAATTTTTAAAAAATTTCGTAACATTTAGTTTTATTCTTTTTCCGACTTGTTTAATCACGTATTTTGGACTCTCAAACTTGTATTTTCCATTTTTCAAGAAACTGTGAGCCACCTTAAGCGGGATCGCAGCGCTATTATATTTTCCCTTTATCTCATTTCGTTTATATGAAGAATGTGTTTGCCGGACATTTTTGTCCCGTCCCGCCTAACCGCGATCCCGGCTTGAGAGGGACAATTTTCTCCATATAAATGCTCTATCTCGCCTAACTGGGACGATATGACGGACACCGTTTCGGGTATTTATTTTGTTTCTTAAGCTGTTTGGCTAGTAGGAGGACAGCAACTCTTTTTAATACGTCAAATTATATTTCTTTCCTTGTTATTCTGTGGTTTTTACAACTTGCTAGCTGTTTTGTGAGACTAATGATGTGCTCGACCATCAATGAGGTGCTCGACCGTCTACGGTTTCGAAATTTGTGTCGCCGGTATATGACAAATAGGCTTAAAAAATACCGTTCATGATTTCAAATGTTTAGGACTTTAGTGAGGACAACTTTTGCCCCATGCATTGATTGTTCTTGATGATAATTCAAATTTTTAATTCATGCTCACGACCAAAAATCAATTTTTCATATTATTAAAATTTGGCTTCGGAGTGTGTTATATTCCCCGCCATGGTTAAATGAGTGTTTCCCCCCCCTGAATTTAATTAAATCAGAAAATACAAACTGGAAAAGTTACGTAATGCAAAACTAAGGAATCCTTGTAAGGGTTTATTAAATCGTTACGATTGAGGAGTCAGGCGGAAAACGGAGTCTTGTTAGAAAAATGAATCGCCTTAAATAGCTCAACTGTTACAAAAATAGAGAATGATGAGCGTGACAAAAGGATGTGACAGAAATTAGAGAAGCGAGATGGTAAAAAACAAACAGTGTCCAATTTTATGAATAGAATGTCACTGGGCTATCATATTTTTAACAAGCCTTTACTAAACAAGTCAATTTTTTCCCCAGGACTTAGATATGTTGTCGCAACAACCCGGAGGAACAGTATCACAAGGAAGCCCTCATGGTATGGTTGGTCCCAATACAGCAAGTCCGTCGTCAAGCTTCCAAGAATTGAGTGGTCAACTAGGTGGTATGTCTATAAGTCCATTGGATCAGCAAGAGAATCAGGTGTTTCCAAAACAACGCGCTCCTGGTGCAACCTACTCCCCTAGCTGTACTCAAACCTATTCTGCCGGACAACCAGTTCAGTATGTGGTTTATCGGAATTTCTCAGGGACTATGGTTGCTACGCCAATTTCCAGTCAAGGTCAAAGCACTTCTGGCTATTTATACTCTTCTCCAAATCACCAGGCCTACCCTCCGCTTACAACGCAAGCTTACAACCCACAAATGTACAATCAACAAATTTACACACAGCAACCATTCAATCAACCGTACACTGTAGGAGGAGATCAAGCTCTGTTAGCCCATCGAAGTAGGTCTCATACACCGCCTACCCCCCCGCCGGCTGCTTCGACGTTGGGATCAAGTTCGCCGTTTATGCCGCATGTTCCGACAATGCCGGGTACTCCTCCCCGGCAACAGTTTCCGCCGCAGGTTATAAACCCTGCCTTAGCACAAGTTCCGGCACGTCTTATGGGTCCGTACCCAGTACAAGGACAGCAGTTAATGCCCATGCCTGGCACTCAACAAATGTATGCTTATTCACAGCCCTATTCTATTGGGCAAAGCAGAACAACAGTACAGCAGCCTGCAAGGTTCAAATCTTATTCGGAAAAAGGACATTCAAAGCCTGTTGATATTTATAAACCTGAGCAGGCTAGTCAACGAAGACCATCGCCCAGTGGTTCACCTCGCGGGAATTTTCGAAGAACATCCGCTGGTGTGACTGGAAAAGGAGGACACGGCAAGAACGAAGGGCAAAGGTAAATACGTTTTGATCATAAGCGATCATTTGTGGTAACAGGGATCATGGTGTGACATAAACTTCTGACCACCATGCTGTCTGCACCTATCACACCGAAAACGATTCCTGTAGAAATTTGAATTTTCTTCGCTTCGTTAAGGGTGGGATGGTGAGATGCGAATACATTTCCTGCGCTACATGTTTTCTCAACGCTTCAGCACGTCGTCTAAAACTCTAAATGTGTACTAACTCATTGCTGGCCAATGCGCCGAAGTTATCTGTTACCGAGCGATATCCTGCTGGGTAGTCCGTGTTTTTCCTATTTTTCGCGCGCCGTTTCGTCGTGGTTATTATTTTATCAACCTTGGTTATTGCATTTTATACAACAACGTGACTTCTATGTGCATTTTCATTGGTTGTTAACCGTGATCTATTAAAGGACACTCGCACAGCCGGCGTCAAATCACGTCACGTCAGTAGACTTGTTCTTTTTTCATGCCCCAGAAATGCTTCAATAAACTACTTGACGTTTTTATTGCATAAAATGTGGGGACCTGAATCCAAGTAACAAATCTCAGCATTCTAGGCGGCCATGTTTGCACCTAACCATGTACAAGGGTAAGTATAGTGACTGTAGATGTTATAGTTAACAAATAGATTACATTTTTTCGTGTGTGTACTGTAATAGATCACAGATGACGTCACAGCGTGTAAAGAACAGAAAAGTACGACACGAAACGAAGTCGAGTGGCATGATTGTTGTTCTTTACACGCTGTGACGTCTTCTGTGATCTATTACAGTACACACGGAAATATGTAATCTATTTGTTAACTCTATTGCTGGGTTGCACGTTACATCATGGCGGCCATGCCATAAAAGAATATTATTTAGATGCTATTGTACCTACCAATCAACATGGCTACTGTGTCTTTGTCCTCTAAATCTCAGGGGATTGATTGCAACCCACCAATACTTACCCTTGTAAATGGTTAGGTGCAAACATGGCCACATGGGATATGCTGAGATTTGTTGTTACTTGGATTCAGGTCCCCACACCTTGTGTGTCGATTTCTATCCTCGACCTGACCACCAAATGAAGGAGTTGAATATAATTCTTGTGAGTAAATGACGTCACGCTGCATCTTATTCGCACGTTTCAAAACCTCCCAATATTTCAGGAACAAGATGACTTTGAAAAACAGACAACGTCGTTCGTTTCCTTTTCGAAAGTATATGTCTAAATAAGATTGAAATTGAATAGACTACTTTTTTGCAAGTTGCGTTTACGCAACCATGTAGCGCTATATCAGCAGCACGGGTGCAGTGGCGGATTACCAAGTAAGCTGAGTAGGCTGAAACCAGTGAACTCGATCTAAGTTAAAATCTGATACCTGAACGCTAACGTGTAACCAAAAGGTGAGGCAAAAAGTTCCAGGCTCCTGCGCGGTTTGCAGGTAGGATTCAGTCTCCCACAAAATGTCTTTTACACGGTCGCCCGTCTTGAGCGAACTGCGAAGGCTCGAAAAAAGGTTTAATCAGACTAAACGTGCATTTAATGGTTTCCCATTGTTGTGCATTGCTGCTGTTGTTTTATTTACTGTATAGCAGTCCAAAACTATACAGTAAATTAAGCTAGGGATGAAAATAGGCTGAGGAAACAGACGTCCTTTTGCTGGCGGATGAAAACAGCCAGCTGAAAAGGTGAGAACAAGAGTGAGAAAGCTATTCTTGCACGAGTTGGAAGACGTATTGATACTTGATATTTCATAAGATACATCTAATGTCATTTTCTTATTTCTGCTCCTTTAATTTTTTGTTCCACTGTGTTAAACGGTCTTTTGTGACTTATGGTATTTTAAGAAATAACTGACAACTAGACTAGTTATTGTTTTCGGTACGAATGCGAAATGCTTTTTAAACAAAACGACACATGAAACTGGTACTAATGACATATTCTATACTAAGTTTGTGTTGAATTTTTTGTATATCCTCTTTCGGAGTAACGAAACTCTAATATATGGTTTATATTATAACGAAACGTTTGATTTAATTTCTTCACCGACAAACTTCGTGTACGTTTTGTGAGGACAATGACTTTTACTATAGCAACAAATAAACAATTACTGCATAATTAGTTCGGCCGCATAGCTCAACCAATTAAAATTTAAAATGTACGTTTAGCAAAGCGTGATAAAATGGTTCAATAAATAATTTTTCAAACCTTTTTGAACCTTCGCGGTTCGGTCAAGACCGGTGACCGCGCAAAGGCCTGGAACTTTTTGCGTCACTTTTTGCCCCACGAATGACTGGACGTTAGCGTTCCAGGTATCAGATTTTAACTTACATCGAGTTCACTGGCTGAAGCCTACAGGCTCGGGCTTGCAAGAGGCCCGTAATTTCCAGAGAACACATTTATTATTATTATTATTATTATTATTATTATTATTATTATTATTATTATTATTATTATTATTATTATTATTATTATTATTATTATTATTATTATTATTATTATTATTATTATTATTATTATTATTATTATTTTCATTCTTAATACTGCAATGAAATGGTAGTATACAGACCTGATCGTTTGTTAAGTTATATTTCAACTCAAGCTTTACAAAACTAGAAATAAATGCTTCCAAATAGTTAGCTCCGACCTATTTGTCATTCATTGAAAATTGTGATTATGGGAAGACCCCGGCCTCAGAATGCAGGAAATGGCATTTCCAAATTTTTCGGGAGGACATGCCCCAGCACCCCCTTAGATGGTTCTCGCGTCTTCTGTACTTGAATATTGTTACCGAATTATCTAATCACGGAGTGGGGTGCCTAAATTATCTCTGGATACGGCACTGATATCGAAATCAGGTTTTTCATAGATCAGTGCACTATGAGGCCCGTGAATTTTATTTAGCCTACAGGACTGGAAACTGGTAATCCACCACTGCTGACGGGTGTTTCTATTATGTGCCTGACTATGTTCCGTCAAGCCACAGGTCGCCCAGACGCGTAATATGAGAAGTGACCAGTAAACTCGTTCTTACGGGTTTTGCGCGGCTACCGAGAAGCATCATTAAAGTGGCCTACGACGAAAAAATCGTGAATCTAGTATTGATACCAGTAAACTATAATTAAAATGAGGAATATTGTCGTTTTCAGTTTCTCAAAATATTGTCTCGTTCTCGAGATATTTAAGTTTCTGAAACATGTAAATTAGGTGCCTCGTGACGTCATTTACTCACACAGGCAAAAATAAGATTTACAAAATGACTAATATCTCTGAAACTAAGAGGTAAAAATAATTCATTTTGTAAATTACCCATTTTGTAAATCTTAATTTTGCCTGTGTGAGAAAATGACGTCACGAGGCACTTAATTTACATGTTTCAGAAACTTGAATATCTCGAGAACGAGACGATATTTTGTGAAACTGAAAACGACGGTATTCCTCATTTGGAAATTAGAGTTTATTCGTATCAATACTAGATTCACGATTTTTTCGTCTTTGTGACACTTTAAATGTCTCGAGAACGAGACCATATTTTGAGAAACTGAAAACGCCAATATTCCTCATTTGGAAATTATAGTTTACTGGTATCATTACTGGATTCACGATTTTTTCGTCGTAGTGCCACTTTAAAATATGTCGGCCTCATACACTGAACGCCGTTGCGTGACAAGTTTGACGAACCATCCACATCTACACCGTGTAACACTCCTCGTTAAACTTGTCTCGCTTGCTTCAGCGTTTCAGGTTTTTGTGAAAGGGTCTGGAGAATGAAATTGATGACCCGGAGAATCAGGGCCGAAGGCCCTGCATGGTCCGGAAGACCATCCTGCCAGGGTTTCCTGGGGCATGCCCCCCGGGAAATTTTGAAGCTCTCAAATGCCATTTCCAGCCATTTCAGAGGTAAAAAAATGCATATGATATAATATAGGTAAAGTAATGGTAGATCCCAGACTCCAGCGCGGTAGAATTCAATATGGCTGGAAGAGCAAGTTTACTTCGAACATTTTCACACAAAACGTGTTTCAAAACACGCGTTGGGGAATTTAAAATCATTCATGGATTATTTATTTATCCAGCGACGGCGAAATACGATGACAATACGAGACACGGCGAATTTGCTACAAAATCCGCTCAATCACCGGCGAAATTCGCCGTTCGCCGGCCGAAATCTGAAGGACTGTTGCTTTAGTTCACAAACCATTGCAGTAATTCACGCAAAAATTGCACCGTGCAACACGCATGTACGCAGTGCGTACCTATGTTTATTGTATAATTGCACTTCAATTGTTTTACAAGCTTTAGGTTGTCTTGAAAGATGGTGGGCACAACAAAAGATTATGACTTAGACTAGGAGGTACCCCGTCTAATAATTTTATCCTTATACTTTAGAAGCCAACACCAACAAATAAAAGGAAAATCAAAGCATAAAAAACACAGGCATGCCACTGATTCAAGTCGAAAACAGCCTCATTCTGGGTCAGCGAGTCTGGAGACAGAACAAGCACCAGGTACTCAATGTTTTACATATTGCGGAACTGTAACTAGTGTAACTAACCTCTCTCCTCCTCCACAGAGGCTTAGAGCTCTCTCCTCCGCAGAGGTTAAATTTCGGAGATTGGGGGTCGTCGGAGATGCTTGGAGGCGTCAGCTGGACATAACCGCACTCTGCGGAGGAGAGAAGGCTTAGAGGGGTCCTATAGGGAAGAGGGACCCCCAAGGGGGGAGAGAAGAAAAACAATAAGCCTCTGCCAGATGTCACAACCAACATGGTGTAAAACCGGGGGGAGCTATCGCGCTTTCCTCGGTGAGAAAACAAGATGACTGAGAGAGTAACTTTTAGTAAGTCGTGTCCTCCAAGAGTATTTAATAGCATATCGAAACGGAAAAGTATGCTGCTCTGTTTGTGACAGTAACAATCCCGATTGCTTTTCTCGGAGAAGGTCTACTGTACATCAACACTATCGAATGGTGCACAAGCAAGCAGTTTAATTTTGATACGGATACAATATAAGAGTGCAACTAGAAAAAAACTTATTTTGGCATTAAACTCGTCTTTAGTCTCGCTATATCTGCTGCGAAATTAAATGGTGTTTTGGCTATTTGTTCAAATAACTGCATCGTATAAACGCAAGATTTTGCATTTATTATCAACAGCGGTTGCAAACTCCAGTTGATTTGTGGTAACGGCTTTTAGGTCGCCAAAACAATCAGTCACGTTTTAGGGCAACTGCGGTTGTTCGTGTAAAAAAAAAAAAACGTCGACTGATCTGGTACAATGTAAACGGATCACTCTTGATCTGGTATACAGCTGAGCCGGACTTCCCGATGCAATTTGATCCGGTGCCGTGTAAACGGGATCTAAAGCGATTAAGTCTGAAATTACCACAATTAATTGACAGTACCGAAAAATATGGCGGCGGTACATTTAACTATAATGCTTTGCGACCTCAAATCAGCTCAAATAACAACTAAACCTCGTTTATCATGCTAAAATGGATTAAACAAGCAAGAACTTCATTCCTACCAAAGTTTATCGTTTTAAAACACTATACGATTATTCTACAAGAAACAACATTTACAGTTGATTTCACATTACTTTTCCGCTTTGTGTTGCGAAGTTCGTTGAGAAGTTCAGATAATCGTTCGGAAGTTCGGAACCACGTTGCCAAGGTTGAAAAATTATCCAATCAAATTGCGAGCTTTGGATCAAAACTGATTATGATTGGATAATTTTTTAACCTTGGCAACGTCATTCCGAACTTCCGAACGAATATCTGAACTTCCCAACAAACTTCGCAACACAAAGCGGAAAAGTAATGTGAAATCAACTGTAATGTGCGCAAAGGATTGTGGTCAAATGTATACAAGCCGCCATTTTTTTGGTACGGTCAGTTGCAACATCAATAATGGCGTCTTAACTGAGAGCGCGACATTAGCATTTTAAGCTTTTGGAAATTTTTGGTATACTAAAGATAAGAAATTTAGCTGATTTATACATGACAGATTATGACCGTTCTAAAACATCGCGCTGGCCATTCAAGTTAATAATAATTTTCACAATAATTCGGAAAGTCGTGACGATAATTTCGGTGAGATTTGAGTAGGAATGTGAGATAATGGTAACTACAGTGTGCATTTTTAAACTACTGACGTGCACAGTAGGGCTTATCCGTTTAATTTCCGTTGTTTGTGCAATAGCAGAATAGCCGCTATGTTGGCATCGGCATATGGTATGATTTATTTTGGCGAAGACTGAGTATTTATATTAATATTTTACTAAATTAGTTCACGCTGGGTTCTATCCCACGATTGTTATCATCAAAATTGAAATCGTAAGTTGTTCTTCAGTGCATATTATACGAGACAAATGAAAATACCATGCAGAAAAGTAAAGTTGTTCTAATAAGGAGAAAAAAGAGATAAAGACTATAAGAGCAATAAGACTATAGTATGCATATGCCGGCACTATACATGCCTGCTTTGACTTTTTTGAGGAAAAAATTCCACTGCAATAACACTAGCAGTCACTGCTCTTTAAATTGTTTCTTTAAAAGTTTTTCGTAATGGCGTTTTCCATACTTTGTATAAATTTCAGTTTCTGACGATTGACTCAGAAAACGAAAGCTGAAA
The DNA here is from genome assembly GCA_035771165.1 of Paragorgia papillata. Taxonomy (NCBI): domain Eukaryota; kingdom Metazoa; phylum Cnidaria; class Anthozoa; order Scleralcyonacea; family Coralliidae; genus Paragorgia; species Paragorgia papillata. Next base: position 4,777,242 of record JAWNZC010000011.1, on the reverse strand, counting down.
TACAAACAAGGAAGGGCCTTTGCTCGAAACGTTAGACTTCTACGTTCCATAATTCGCCAGTATACCCAAGGTTTGAGTACTGCCGAAATTATTGAACGTAGTTTCTAACGTTTCGAGGGAAGGCCCTTCGTCACGTTTCTCTCTGACGAAGGGCCTTCGCTCGAAACGTTAGAAGCTACGTTCAATAATTTCGGCAGTACTCAAACCTTACTATATTTCGATTTGTATTTCAACACTGCCTACGCAGCACACTACTTTGAAAGCTGAAATAAATACTTGTTTTTATTGTAAACAGTATAATTACTTGGTGCATTCGGATTTCCTTCCTTTCTTTAGACATAACAGTATTCATGCATTTATTTTTTGAAGACAACTGTAGTTCGGACACCGTGTCTATGTTTGTGATGACTCTATCAAAATATCACAGCTTGACACGTCCGAGCCTCATCCTTACAAGTTAAGTTATACGCCAGTATTTCAGGGATGACCTACGGCGTCATTCCTAGTGGGTTTCCTGCACGAGAAATGATTTTACCATTATTTTTCATTTTATTGCATTCCTGCATACCAATTCACGTTGCGAACATTGTGTTACTAAAGTCCCCCACAATACGATACAACTTAATTTCTATAATTGTGGTACTTATTTATGGAATTGTTTCCAAAGGTTCCTTTTACATCATACGATACTTGCAGCATATGATTGTTATTCTTGCGTATGTGATTGTTTGCACGCAATGCAATGCTTGTTTCTGATTGGATGGCGAATGTTACAAAACACCTTTGGCATGCTTGTCAGTGGATCACATACATCAAGGTGTCAGTCATATGTAGATGAGCCTTAAGAGAAACATATCTTGCTTACAATTTGCTAGTAAGTTTTGCGAAACGGTCTTGCGTAACAAGTTTCGAGTCTATAGTGTACGTAAAAAGGGTAATGAACGTAAAACACAATACAATGGAATGAAATAAAATATGCGGTGATAAACGAGAGTGCAGGAGCGAAAGAAACATTTTTATATATAGTTCATACTATAAAGTGTTGAGCGGTTTGACGACAAAATACAGCACAGGAATGTAACGAAAGTTACCAAAACTGCAACATTGCTTGTGTCAACATTCTTATTTAACGTGTTTATCAAGCGAAAATTAAGTTTGTCTTATTTGAAAGAACGTAACGCTTATTGTTGATTTCATATTACTTTACCGCCGTGTGTTGCGAAGCTCGTTGCATGGGAAATTCGTTCGGAACTTGGTAACTACGTTGTCAAGGTTGCCAAATTATCCCAGAGTTCATTGGATCATTTCATCTGTCTTATTTATTGCTCGAGTGTTACGAGTTGTTAAATAAGTGAGCTATGGAACAGTTACAAACGCCAATCTTTATAATTGCAAGATTACTTACTCTCAAGTAAGAGAGTTTATTTCTAACTGAATTTCTATTTCATGGGCATTTTTAAACGTCTCACAATTGCCTTTGATGATTTCAGGTGCTAGTTCTTGTGTGTTAGAAGTATATGACGTCACATCGAACTCGAGAGATCTTCAAGTTGTCGACGACTTACGGCAAGCGGGTGCTAAAGTTATATGGAACGATAAAAAATCGCCATCGCCCGGGAATGCAGCCATAACGGCAAAGGCAACTTTTAATTCGTCTATGCAAGCTGAACAAGCTTTGAGAACGAACACCAATCCAAATTATAAACTCCGTCGGTGCCCTCCCGTGGAAATTCCTGTGACGGAAACCCATAACTATTAGTATTTTATTGGTTATAGTTTTTAATTTTTTATTTAGGGCGCCGAGTAGTTAATTTTAACTGCAGCCAGATCGTGTTAGACTAAACTGCTATGAAAGAAAAGAAAAATCATATAGTCAATAGGGATATGGTCTGGAAACTCGGCAAACTTCAAAGCGCTTATAATGAGCTGTGATTTTATGTTGAACCGTGCGCATCCTTTGTTTTAGGTTTATTAATATTTAAATAGCACGGTCGAATGATTGGACTGAAACGTTGCTATTGGATAATTCGTTCATTATGACTAAAATACAATGTGTTCAGTGACCGTGCACCGTGCACAAAAATACATATAAAGGCGTTCGAAAAAGATAGAACAAAGACTAAGACTTCATCTGAGTTTCCAGACCATATTTTGAATGACTAAATGGAAAAACAGACAAGAAATGATTCAATATAAATAGTAGAAAATTACATCGTCGCAGGTTTTTTCTTTTAGATTGCCCTGTCGAGTTTCTTCAACTCGTTCTCAGTTCTCTTTTCCGCGCCCGTACGTCAATAATTCATGAGCCTCCGACTATGGGGATGTTTATATGGAGGAGGACCAGCCCTCTTGGTAAGGGCTGGAATTTAACCTACTTGTGCAGCTCTCACACGAAGCCCGAAATCATATTTTCGCAAACACGATTTGAATTTATAACGCGCACATGAACAGACTCGGTTTCCTTTGTTCTTTTCGGGGAATATATTCAATAGCCCCGGCAAAACAATAGATTAAAATATTCCTTCTAATATTCCCCTCAATATTTATTTTCTATTGTACTCCTGTCAACCTCGTCCATCGGGGATATGTGTTTATTCACCTCCCCTCGTGGCCTCAAAATAACCTATACTTTTTATATAAAGTATATATCTATATATATATATATATGTAGATTGAACTATATATATATATTAGTCAAATGTGGACAGATATATAACTGCTTTTTTGACTGTCGAGAAAAACTAATTGTCCAGGCATACACGGGTCAATACAACTTCTCATGCAAGGAAAATTTTCTGGCATTAAAACTTGTTCAATCGGATTGCGGGCTTAAACTAACTGTGTACAACAGTTATCTGACTTCCAAGGCTAAGGCGCGGTGTTACACTTTGCAATATGTTTCTTGTACCTTGTCTCGCAAAGGTAGCCAAATTAAGGTGATTGGAACCTGGAACAGTTTATAAAGCGTGGTTTTATATTGCGCAAATTGTTGCTAGTGTACACTACTTTAACAGCGCGTTGCCGCAATCGTTGCACTGACAAGACTAGTAGAACTTGCTTCTATATCGTGCAACGCTTGTGGCAACAAAATTGTTGCGAAAATTAACGCCAGATGTGATGGGTTAATTTCTTCCTGTTTATTCGTACATGTCACTATTTCACAAGTTCTCAATATTGGTATATGCCAAAGGCAAAGCTAGCTTTCTCATCCACTCAAAAAAGTGGCAATTACTCGCGAATTTGAATTGCTATTATTTCTTGTTTTGGTTAATTTCTGTGAACAAAAAGTATCAATAAGAACATTGCACCCTTATTAATCAAGTCTCAATCACACGTCATTGCGAAGATCCCCTCCGTTGCGCCCCTTGCCATTGGACACATTTCGATCTTTAATTTGTTCAATTTCTCCAGTTGTACTTTTCTTTCGTTCTTCACCCGAACAAATCCTGCCCCTGAGTAATTGAGTACAGCGTATTTACTAAAACGCTTTGTTTCGTATATTTATGAGGGGGGAATGTTCCAGTAGCGACATTGTGTATTAATAACTTGTCGATTTGCCATGTGCTATAATTAAGCTGTCACATCACGTGGCCAATTCAAAATCACGAGATACCGTGCAGTTCGTCAGACCATGATGAAATCAATGCTTGTGAAAATTTATCTGTTTTGTCCCAGTCAACGTTTATATTACATTGAATCACGCTGATCCGCCAATTTCAGCTTTAAAACGCTATAAACAGATAGTTCTGTACTTCTGTAAGAGGGGATGTAAGATTTCTTTTATACATCAATAATACGTCACTGGAAGTTGGTTAAAGTTTGGACCTTGAACTGAAAACACTACATCACATCAACCTAACCACCCGACTAAAAATTATCTTCTAATTGTAACTCGTAACCCTTACCAAAACACGAATTACTTGGGCTACTGTGGGTAGGTTTCGGCTTTCTTTTCTTTTCCTTTTTTTTGGGGGGGGGGTCCACAAAATTGCATTATTGCATCATCATTGCGAAACTGTGAGGCATGTTGCGTGCTCGATTTTTTCGGGTTCTTTTGCCTTTGATCGAGTTGAGGCCTAGGTGTTTTCCGACTGTATTGGTGAATTCATGAGTAGTTAATTATCAGTAATGTTGCTGACAAGGTTTGTCCATGAAGACAGAATCGAATAGACGAATTTATTACAGACGCGAAAAAATGCGCGCCGTGTTGACATCAGTACCTAGGAAGTTTGACTTGAGGACTAAAGACACAAGAAAGGGCCACAGTATATCAAAGAACATATACGTACTGTTTACCTAGTAACGGCTTTCTCCTTGTTTGAATAGCTTTACCTTTTGCAAATGGCCGGGTTGTAGTTGGTCGGTATATAGAATGCGGCTGGCAATTTGTCTTCATCATAAACATGCCTATAAATATATGTGTTTTAATACAACTGCACACGCCGGCGATCGCGATAGACTAATACGTAAAAGATGACGAGCTATTTCAAAACAGGTTGGCCTTGCTGCTTTATAGTCCAACAACTACAAAATGCGAGTATAATATTAAGCACCGAATAGAGCAAATACCGGTAACTGGTAAGATATCAATAGGTTGAACTGTTCAGTGCATGTCCAGATATTGCGTAAGGTAGGTGTCGGGTGTCGTATTACATTTGGAAACGTGTGTCAAAACATGTTTAAATATTTTCTGTTCGTCCGAATTTAAATAAATTCTATATCAAAATGATCGCTTGAATCTGCCAAATCCGACATATAGGTTTTGTCTACTAAATATATTAGATCCGTCGTTTAATTTTCAGAAAAACGGCCTTGTTGTTACATTTATAGCAAACCTTTGGTGCTTCCTGCACTGCTGCAGTCTATTTGTCAAAATGTACAGTCGTTGTTTACTTGTTGCCTACTTGCCTATGCAATTATGCATTGCCATTGCCATATAGTCTTGCTAGAGTACGCATAGGCTGCACCAAGCTTTCAGAAATCAGTAACCCGAGTGAACGCCTAACCTTCACTTAACTCAAATCATAACCCTATTAACTTAAAATTATCAAGCCGAGTTTGGTCAGTGCTCTCGAAAGTTGACTTGATCTGATGAGTACTTTCCGTAAGAAAGTATAAATGTCTTTGTTTGCGCAGTGAACATATATTAAACCGAATGGTTTATAAATTATAATATCTTTGATCACATGGAAAACAGATTTTTGACATTTACTTTTCTCAAACTTTTGTGTATTAATATGATATAGCTAGTTAATAAATACTATCCGGTTTTAGCCCGGTTCCACAACCGTTTTGTGTGTTTTCACACTATAAAATATGTCTATAAAGGGATAAATATATTCTGATGGCTGACTTTCATACACAATCAATCATACAATGGAGAGGATATGAGATGAGCTGAAGTAAATGTGTTCAGGGCTTAGGGAAGACTATATCCAACCAATCAATGTTATGTGCAGCACCAATCAATGTTCTCTCTAGGGACAATGGTCATTATGGCGGTCCAATAGAAAATTCAGAAAATATTTTTTACCGGAAACACGGGTGGACCATCTCCAGGCCATTACACGTGCAAAAAATGTATAGTTCATTTTAATAAATCACAACCAGATGGACTGGTTGATTAACAATATTCCAACTTGAGAGAAGCCTTTGTAGAATAATTAGTTTCAAAGTTAAAAGGAAGAGCTGTTCTTCGAAGCCAATAGGTGAGTGAGTTCCATAACTTTGATCGATTATAAAGCCAGGTAAAATGTTTAGTTCGGAGGTATTTTAGCTACCAGCCAACCGGCATGGTCTGAATACCACAAGTGTTGTGATTTATGATATGTAAATAATACTTTTCACTCGTGCTTTCAGATGCTTTCACTGGTCCACATGCTTCTATAGATCAATCGGGCCTCTATCTTGCTCGACAAGGAACAATTACAGCCTGACAGAAATTTCCTACTTGGCAATTTGAGCCAAGAACAACGCATGATCAAAATTTACATAATCTCTCACTGGTAATTGAACCCCACCGGATTTCGGATTACACTCGACAAACGGCCTAACATTTCGGTCATGTTTTAACTGTTTTCTTCGAGTTCATCCATAGCTATAAATGGACGAGCTTAAATACGAAGAAGTTGGTGAAATTGGCACCGGAGCGTATGGCACTGTTTACAAGGCAAGAGACCTCTTGCACAATGGTCGATTTGTTGCGCTCAAGAGAGTGAGAATTTTAAATACAAGCGAAGAAGGCTTACCAGTGTCGACTGTGCGAGAGATTGCACTGCTTAAACAAGTAAACCAAATTGGGCATGAAAACATTGTAAGGTAAGAAAACCAACTTTCACTTTTATATAAACAACAACGCCTTGCCATGCTGTTCTTCTCATATAGTTCCTGTATAGTTCTGGTCTGTTTTCAAAAGTGCAGTGGCCGATATAACTTGCAGTACTTACAAAATATATATAATTGTTTTCATAAAATTCCTTTCAACTGACCGATTTTGTTTTATTTTTTGGGTTTGAAATACCTTGCACGTTTTGGATTTTGTCTTTAGACTTAATTTTTTTCGAATATTTTTTTTGTATTTTTTTCTTTTTTCCGTATCGACATGGAGATGGTAATCCGATCGTCTTTCGGCACGTTTCAAGTTTTCATCCATTTCTTTGTTATGACCTACAGGGATTTTTGTTGGCCCAAGTTCTACGTCATGTTTGCCCTTTCACAACCCCAGCATCAACGCTTTTCTTGTCTATTAAGCTTAAAATATATTCTATTAAAGTTGAAAAGTTAATCTCTGTCCTTATTAAATAGACAGACAGACTGGGGCGAAATACCATTTCGTGACGCTGAACTATGTTTCAATAAAAAGCCTCTAAAACGTGTCTCTTTAAAAGTCCTTGATAACGCGGACTGTAAAAGTCAGGTGTCAGGCTTTTGAGCAGTATATTTCGCCAACATTTTTGACTATTTTTGTGCAAAATTTTACATGGTTCACTGCATTGTGTGTAAATCATTGGGTGTGTTTTGGCAATGGTGTATTTAACCCCTTGCTAATTTAATATAATTTATGCTAGGCGAGCAAACAGGCACAGCAGGGAGCAATGTAGGATTACAAAACATTCTTTTTTTCTCTCTGTTTCAGTGGAGTCTTGTTTCTTTACTTTACAAACATGCATGATTTCTGTAAATTTGAATGCCTTGTTTAATTACGAGCACATGTAAATTATTTTAATATGATTTATGGCCAAATATGGCAATAATGCAACTGCTTGGTATTTAATATTTACCGTTAACACCATCTTTAGCAGAATAAAGCTTTCTTTGCCACATAAAGTATTGAAAGTCCTGTACTGAAAGGTGCCTAGTATATGGTCAGTAGTTGCTGCCTGTAAATTAATATTGAAATTAAGTTTAATAATTTATTTTATTTATGCATAATTTTATTAATTAAAATGAGCGTAGGGATTAGCAAAGGTATTTTAACTACATTGCAATGTGTGAATTAATTTAAGCTGGGTTGTATACCTTTGGAACTTTCATAATTATTTGCTATCTCAAAATCCAACTGTGAAAAGAGGAGATTATAAGCATATATATAGATCAATATTTTGTATTTGTACTTACATGCAGTACTTCTCACCCCATTTAGTTTAAAGCTATCAAGCAGGTTTAAGATGTTATTTACAGTTTTAAGCCTGAAGATGTTGCTTGTTGATCAGGGCTTATTCATTTTTTAAAAGCTTAGTTAAATTATGGATACTTTAAGATTCATCCAGCTGACCTGTTGTGTGCATGCACAGCATGGGTGGGTAGATAATTATATGGAAGAATCGTAACAGCTTACGTGTAAAGGTGGGATTTAAGGTATTCTAAACTTTATCCATGTAGCTTGATGTACATATTGAAGCTATATGGACTCACATAATTAAACTATTTTTATCACTGCAAACTTGCAGACTTGTGTCATTCACAAGTACATTAATTAACTGTTTTCAGAAGTGAGAAATGTTTTATAAACAAAGAAATAAAGAAATTTGAAATTAGACTTAGGTTGTAAATGTCAGTATTTTGTAATTAAGTTGTTCTACAGGTACAATTCTTTTGAAGAGTTTTCTAGCTGGCTTGAAAATTAAGCCTGCATGGTTGTCTACTGAATAATCAATCAAAGTAATATGGTGTCACCTTTAATTACAACAAAAAGTTATTATATTTGATCCAGTAGTTTTAGAGAAAATGTCTTTTGTCTGATAGTAATTTGAAATTACCCCAAAATGATTTGCATCCCACCGTGACATCACAGCGAGACTCCCAGTCTTATTAAGAATAAGTATAAAGTAGCAGTGGAAGGCTTTAATGCAATCTCTTGTGGGTTATATCGTGATGTAAGGCTGCATGACTGAATCGACAAGAGAACACTGACTTTTTACTGATTTCACCTACTGATATTGAATTTGTATCAAATTTCATTTCGGTTTTTTTCTTCTTTTTTTTTTTGAATAGTAATATAATTAAGCTAGCTGTGCTGCATGTATTAATTGTAGTCATTCTATTCAAATGGTTATCTGATCAAGGCAAACACTCTTCATAAGGATTTTAACCCATTCCTGCCTGAGCTGACTATAAAAACGTGTCTCTTACTTTTTTTACCTTGTCTCATGCCTGACAACCAAGAGAGAACCCTCAGACATCTTAGGCTGCAATGGGTAATTTATAACAAGTGATTAACCCATTTCTACCTGGACCAGCCAAAAACATCTGATTATTTTATTAGTGAGGTTCAGATCACACTTCCACTACTACCGCTACTGTAAATGTGGTTAAACTGGTGTAATGTTAGTTTTTTCATCGTGTAGTCGTAGTTGGTTTTAATCCTAGTACCGTAAAATGCTTTCTTTTTGCACTAGGTTTGAGACCTGCGACCATTACTGAACTTAAAAACAATATTTGACATGCTTAATTATATTTATGGTAGTGGTAGTGGAAGTGTGATCTGAACCTCGCTATTGTTTTACTGACTGTCTAACACCAGATGATTTTACTTATCAAAGGGAAAGCCATCGGACATCCTAGGCAAAAATTAGGGGTTAATAAAACTACTCATCAACAATTGCCAGGACAATGATTATGGTGATTATACAATTTGTGGGTCCTACATTTCAATCATAATTGCATAACACAACTATCATAGGCGGTGGAAGATATGTTTGGTAGGGGGGCTGAACTTCGAGCACTGAAGGCGTGAGAAACCTCTAGGGTGGTCTGGAGATATGCTTCCCCTGAAAATTTTGAAATCTAGAGCCTCAGAAATGGCATCTCCTGTGTTTTGGGGGAAGATTTTACAGAATCCTAAACGTTGTCAATTTACCTTTCAATATGGCTCATTACCTTGGGCTACTTTGGTAGGCTGAGGCTAGGTTTCAGCTTGGTTTTTTTTTTTTTTGTTTTTTCTTTTTTGGTGTCACGATCTTGCATTTTTGCACTTTTTACATCCACTAATCATACTTCCAGTGAGTTTCCAGAGTGAACTAAGTGAGGCGATGAGGCATATGTTGTAAGTTCTTTGCTCCTTTCGCTTTTGGAGTTGGACAAAAAGTTGAACAGCTTTGCCTTTTGATCAGGTGTTCTTGCACATTGTTGGTAGATTTTGAAAGTGACTGGCTGACGTTGTAGTTAAACAGCAATCATATGTGGCTGACAACTGCCATGACTGTAAATATGTTCACCAGTGTGAAGTATGCATCACATTCAGCCTTAGATTCAGGCTCAGCGTGCTTGCCAGTAGCCCGAGTGAATGCCTGACCCAGTGAGCTCTATACAGTATATAACTGGAGTGATATCTTTGTGGTGGACAACGTGCCAGACATGTTGGCCTGAAGTTAAGTACGTATAGTTCCAGTCTTCTATGCAGTTTGGTCAAGTCTGATTTGGTCAAAAGACCATGTAGGAGACTGGAACCATATGTACTTCAGGCCTACATGTCTGCCATGTTTGACTTTAATCTTTGCCCAGTCAATGACCAGCAGATATCACTCCAGTTGTATATAGAGCTCCTCACTGACCTGATCCAGGTGTCTTGTTCATAATAATTCTGGTCAGCAGTCATCAACTGCTAATACTGTGCATGGAGTACTTCATGAAATGAGTGTATTGATCTATCACATGACATGATTTTTCCTTTAATACAATTGTCATCCTGCAGTGATATGGATAGAATTTTCAAAATGCCATATATTGAAGATGTATAAATATTCGATATACAGGTATAATCACCTTCAGCACCACAGGCAGGGGGGCTCAGCCCCCCTTTTTTCCACTTTTACAAAGTTGGGGGCTAAAACCAGCCCCAGCCCCCTCGGTTCTGCCACCTATGACAACTATTATTGAAATTCTATTTTACAGTGATATTTTTTAATTTAACCTTTACAGAAGCTGATTTCTGTAAAAAGTAAAGTTTAAAGTAATTTGTCATTGTCATCATCATCATTGTTTTCATCATCATCATCATCAGCAGAACTTATAAGCACCACCACCATCATCAACACCATCATCATGATCATCACCATCATCAACACCATCACCATCATCAACACCATCACCATCATCAACACCATCACCATCATCACCATCATCAACACCATCACCATCATCAACACCATCATCAACACCATCACCATCATCATCACCATCATCAACACCATCACCAACACCATCATCAACACCATCGCCATCATCAACACCATCACCAACACCATCATCAACACCATCACCATCATCATCAACACCATCATCAACACCATCACCATCAACACCATCACCAACACCATCACCATCATCAACACCATCATGAACACCATCACCATCGTCAACACCATCAACACCAACACCATCACCATCATCAACACCATCACCATCGTCAACACCATCATCAATACCATCACCATCATCAACACCATCATCAGGTGCAATCAGGGTGGTCGTAGTCATCGTCATTGTCATCATCCTCGTCATTGTCATCATCATTCAATAACAAAATAAGTCAAATAGCAATTCTGTATAGACAAAGAAATGGAAAAAAGACTCAAACATCTATTTGGCATGCATGCATATTGAGCTATACATTTAGGTCTTTTTAGACCTAAACCTATTCCCTACGCCCTAGAAAAGATGTTGGCAGACAGGTGACTGGTAAACTACAGTCTATATACGCAATGTTAAAAAGTATAAATAAACTCTATCCAAATATCGTTTTAGGCTTCTTGACGTTTTTCACACACCCCAGAATGCATTACAAAGAGAGATATGGCTTACTCTTGTATTTGAACATGTTGAACAAGATTTAATGAGTTATCTTGAAAAATGCCCTCCTCCAGGGTTAAGTGCGTGGAGGATAAAGGTAGGTTTACCCTCTGTTCAGACTTCAGACTAGGGGTACAGGGCACGGGCCACTTGTTCACATTTCGTGGGGGGCTCAAGGGGGGACAGCTTGTATGTTAAAAAAGGCCCTGCAGTACATGCATATGCACAGGAGCGGTATGTTTTAATTCACAAATAAAACATAAAGTTCCGTGCATATATGTACATTTATAAAGGCACGTTTGACGTTATTTGAACACGAAATAAATTGAGTAGATCGAGGCACGAGTCGATAGCCTTTACCCTTCTTTTGCGCTCAAATGACGTCAAACGTACCTTTATAAGAGTACATACGCACAGAAACGGTATGTTTTATTTGTTTTATAAATTATGAAGAAAAAAGCAAACTAAAAGTGGGATAGTTTTGAAAGTTCGCTAGTTTTTTCGGCCACGTTACGTCATTCATGATCGTCATACTCTTGTAAATGCTGGGAGTCCAGCCAGTCAGAGCGTGCGTAGAGGACACCTTATTTTATATAACAAGTTAAAAAAGAGCTACGTGAAACGGAAATATCTATATAACGAAATACTCATGACGTTTCAAGCGGAGCCCTTCATCTGAGTAAGATCATCAGATTAAAAAAAACTAAGTTTGGCATTCTCAAAACTTTGCACGAAACACAGCCAATCTGCACGATTATATATATTAGTATATATATTAAAAATAAGCTCTAAAAATATCTTCACAACAGTTATATATAGTTTTGCAAGAAAACTAATTACTATATTTTGCCCCATTTTTACCATGTAGAGCATTATGCGTCAGATGTTGGATGGTGTTGATTTTTTACACATGCACAGAGTTGTTCATCGAGATCTGAAACCACAAAATATTCTTATTTCTAATGATGGACAAGTAAAAGTGGCCGACTTTGGCCTGGCTCGTATATATGGATTTTCTATGCTTTTAACGTCTGTTGTAAGTAGTTAAATATAATAACATAAATATAATAAATCAGCCACACGGTCAGTCACTACCACCACAAACAGTCTTTCTCAAGACTAACCTAACCTAGACGAGCAACTTTCTCAAAAATGTTATAATTACTCCTGGGTTGAAACCATTTACCTTATAATAAATCAGATAAAAACCCGACAGGTATTGTGTACACAAAGCTAATGTTTTCCCCTTACAATTATCTCGACCAAATTTATATCATTGCTGGAGACTAAAACTTTTAGTTGGTTCCTTGTTTAGTTGGTGTTTTGTTTGTATTGTATTTTTTTGCTTGCTAGTTTGTTTGTTTGTTTTCTTGTCTGGGAAATTATTCTAAATATCCAGTATACAGTAAACACCCACGTATAAGAACCTACATTTTTACAAGTCAGCCTGAATAGGTTCTAATTATATATCAGGTAATTAAGTTCTTATTTTATTCAGGGGTTTAAAATAAACTGTTTGCTACTGTTCAGAATAGTACTTTAAGCCTAGCCTAGTTTCTAGGCCTTCCTCGGTTGACACGTTTCGGAAGTGATCCGAACGGACCCGCTGGGGAAGGCCTAGCAAAATTCGTAAACACTTTCACTTTACAGCTCAGTTGTTTATTGAGGAAGGATTGTGATGTTATGACGTCCTAAGTGTTTCCCTACATCTGCATAAAATAATACAAGTCTACTCACCTCGGATCGACGAAGGTTCACTAGCCTAACATTCTTATCACTAGCTTTCCTTCTGCAACCGCCAAAAGTTGAAAGTTAAACAGTTAAATTTTTATTTCGAGCTCCAATTGGAATATATTCCATAATTTCCTTCTTTCGATCGCCAAGATCTTTGGTAAAATCTTCGCGGACATCCGTATGCTTTTTATATAATACACTGTCGCTACACTAGATCCCAGGAACACTCGAAGGGCCAGAACGATTCTGGGCAGGACCTTTTTACGGATGGCTAGGCCTTCTCGTTTCCAGCCTCTCCCCAGTCTTCCCAAGAACCCCAAACCCTGCCTCCTCCACAGGCCCTATTGCATCATGGACAGGACACACACGCCGAATTTAGGGCCTGCAAGATCCTGTAAAAAATTTGGCAAAACTTGGCACGGAATAAATTTATAAAAGAAAGAAAGATGTATACTTGATATCAACGATTGGATGACAGCTAACATGTTGAAACTTAACAATGATAAGACGGAGCTCATTCTAATCAATGCTCACAACCGACCATCGCCTCCCCTGCACTCAATTAATGCTGTAAACGAGTGTATTGAAACGTCACAATCAATTAAAAATCTTGGTATCTGGCTAGATGATAGACTATCGATGAAAAAGCAAATAAATATGATATGCAAATCGGCATTCTACCATCTAAAGAATATAGCAAGTATAAGGCGATTTCTATCACTACATCATTGTGAAATACTGATTCATGCATTTGTCACGAATAAATTGGACCACTGCAACTCTCTGTTAACTGGTCTGCCTAAATATCTTATTGAAAAACTACAATATGTACAAAATTCTGCCGCACGTCTATTGACATACACACGAAAATATGATCACATCACTCCAGTGCTGAAAGAACTTCATTGGTTACCTGTTGCTGAAAGGATTGACTTTAAAATTTTACTGTTAACTTTCAAGGCTATTAATAATATAGCTCCGAAGTACTTACAGGAACTTTTAATTCCATATGAAACAACTAGACCATTACGTTCTTCAAATAAACAACTCCTAGTCGTACCTAAATATAATATGAAATCATATGGTCTGCGAGCTTTTTCAGTTATTGCACCAACGCTTTGGAACAACCTCACAGAAGACATTAGATGTATTACATCATTAGGCATTTTTAAGACAACAGTTAAGACATTTCTCTTTAATCGAGCTTTTGTTGATCCTTAGTTAATAATCTTTAACTTTACTTATTGTAATAGATTCTAATATTTATATAATTTACTTAGGTCTTCTATTTATGTAAAGCGCTATTGGATACCTCTTAGAAATAGCGCTATATAAATGTATATTATTATTATTACTAGAAATTACTATCGCAAGGAAAGTGCTGCCTGAAGGACCAAATGGAGTCCTAATATGCTACTGAAAAATTCTGGATATACTCTGATTTTATACTTATAGTATAGTACAGTAGGTCAACACCAGGGCCTGGCAGCCACGAACAGGAGTGGTGCAGTGCAGAGTCTTGTTGCTTCAAGGTTGCTAGTAGCAGTAACTTTCACTTGCTAGGGTCAGAAGACCCACTTACTACATTTTTCTCAAATGACCTTCAGGCAGGAAAGATTAAACATTGAGAATTAAGATTTTCTGGTGCCGGCTATAGTAATAATTATACATATTTTTGATATATCAAATCAACAAACAGCCATATACATACATATGCAGATAGATCAATGGGACAAAACAAATAGAAAATATATTTTTCTTTAAAAATAACAGGAACAATAACATGATTAATAGTTTGCGAGATGATAGTGTTCTGAATGTTAGACTACACAGTCAGCAGTTCCACATTAAAAGTACAAATTACAGTACTAACACTTATCTCAATATAATTGGCAAGGGTTTTGGCTGAATATAAGTATGTATGTAGACTATGTAGTTATGTAGTTGATGTTTAGAAACTGTTTTGAAAATTAAAATAGAGTAATAATGCGTGAACGATGAATCAGCATCACACCATGACTCTATTAGCACCAAGCTGTGAGTGGAATTCAGAATTTCTGATGCTATGACAAAATTAATGAACAGCTGAACAAATTGTTTAGTAGAAGTTTGCTGTTGCTCGATTGTTTTTGTTTTGACAAAGTTGAGGTACAGTAAGTAGTTTCTTGAAGACAGTTAACTGTACAGTTCAGTGTATCTATATAGTGTACATTGCACAGCTTTGTGCAGGAATACATCACTGCAGGATCCACTGTAGTTTATTTTCCCAATTGAAAGAACCTTGTAATATTTATACCAAATACTGTGGTTATCCATGGCCCAAAATATAAAGCTTCCACTGTCAATGAATCACTTAATTTTTGCCAAGTTGATAAGTAATTTTTTGAAGACAATTCCATGTGGTACAGTTCAGTTTTTCCATACACAGCTTTGTGCACAAATCCATCATAGTAACCACTGTAAATCAGATGTAGTGTGTCGTTATAGCATAAATAGATGTAGTCCCAAAGGTTGAGGAGATGCTTTAATTTACAATAAACAAAGAGCACCATCTTTTTTAGTTCCCTTGTTGGTGGAAGTGATAATCCTTTTCTGTAGAGATAAATTGTTTGTTATTTGTTGCTACCATATATTGTCCTAGATGGAAGCTCCATGGGGATTATAAAAATCTATAAAGACAAAAAAAGGATTTTGTTAGAATGCATAGCTCACAAAAACTAACAGAGAATTAAAACAAATGGGTATGAGTGGTGGGGTGTGGGACTGAAAAGAGACTAATAATTTATATAGTAAAAGAGATATTATTTTAGACTTACCATTCTTCACCTTGCCAACCATCAAGTTTCTGTACATAATTATAGTAATATAAATTAATTAAAGTAGGCTTAGTTTTATATTAAGAGATGAAATGTGTAGCACATTTTATATGAACATACAGTAACAGTTCATATCATTGTAACTGGATCCATATTGTGATCCTTCATATTAATCAACTTAAATAGTTTGATGAGTTAAATGCACTGCATGACTGTAATCCGTGCCAAACGATCTAGCCTGTTTTCTTCTTCAAGCCTGAACTGCAAATTCGCTGATGATTTCAAGCTTGTCAATCTTTCGTATGTCATGGGTTCAATAACACAAGAGGATAGTGTTTTTGCTCTACTTATTGCAACATAAGAGACTCCAGCAGTCCTTTCAGATTTACCAATATCAATCCAAGCCTTTGGTAGAGTTAGTCCTTGGCTCTTGTGAATTGTTAGAGCCCAAGCAAGTCTAAGAGGTAATTGTTGCCTCTCATGGAAACCATTCTCTGACTGTGAGGAGACAGTGATTGGACATATTGGGACACAAGATGGTTGAGTGTCATGAAATGAAGGACCTCTGTAGTTCTCAAACTGAACAATTACAGCAACTGGTAAGGTTGGTGGCTGATGATTGCTCTCAAAGATAAAATCAATGATTGTTCCAGTAGCCCCATTGCAGAGACCAACACTTGACCATAAATTCATGGTTAGCATGACTCTAGCACCTTTGGCTAAAAACACTACAGGTTCTAATCCAGACATGTCTTCTGAAGAAATTCTCTTGGCAATCACAGATGAGTGCCGAGCATTGATATGAGCAACTGGATGCTCAAGTTTAGTCAGTTGCTCATGGTTGTAATTTGCAACTTGCTCATTGCTGTAGAAGAGCCTTGTAGCATCTTCAAATTCTGACAAGTTTGGTACACTTGATGGCTGGCGAGTTAAAAGTAATTCCCAGTCTTCAACTGTCGACTCACCTCTACGTAGTCGTAACAACAAATCTCTGAATTTGGCTTGTTCAACGCTCATGCCTTGTACTCGCTGATTTACAGTGAGTTTAACAACTTTGTCAAACATATGATAAGTTTGATAGCCTTGTTCACCAACATCACTTGATGGTTTAGCATGATAAAGAGGCTTATCTGCTACTGGTGGTAATTGACCTGGGTCACCAGTTAAAATCAGAGATTTTCCTCCAAGAACTTTGTTGTTACATCCAGTTGCTTGTTTGCAACGCTTGTCTATCCAGCCAAAAGCAACTTGGCCAAGCATTGAGTATTCATCAATAATAATATAGTCAACTTCATTTAGATTTTCTTGCAATCTACACAAGCTCTGTCCTGTAAGATCTTTTTTCCCCCGTGATCCAATGGGTAATTTCAACAAAGAGTGCACAGTGACACCTCTTATATTATAAGCAGCTTTACCAGTTGTTGCAGTAACTGCACATTTACTGTGCAGAAGGTTTCGAATAGCATTGATAAGGTAACTCTTACCAGTACCAGCAACACCAATAATTACAAGGCATAGTGGCTCTTTATCAGATGATTTATCATCAAAATGAGACTTGACAATATTATAAGCAAGTTCTTGCATTTCACTGAAACTGTTTGTATCTACAACTTCATATTGGTCATCTATAGTGATAGGACCATCTTTTTGGGTTTTAATCCATGTTGGCATTTCATGGATTTGTTGATCAGAATAATTAGCTCTGTCTTGGTGCCAGTCATGAATTGACTCTGGGGTTTGCTCAGAATTATCAAATGGAGTATTAAGTTCAGATAAAATCATCCATTCTTCTCGGGTAACTCCTTGCTCATCACAAGGTTCATCATCTGGCTCTTGTTGACTCTCGACAACAGATTGCAGTTTATCAAACCAGTCTGCGACATTGGCTTGTCCATAAGGTGTCTGCAAGAATTCTTGCCAACAATTAACTAAAATTTCATCAGTTGGCTCTTCGTCATCCCATGCATTGTTTTGGGTTATTTGCCAAGGTTTATACCTCAGAAGCTGATATTTACAATAAAGACCAAAATTTGGCCCTCTGGGATTGGGAGAATAAGTTGGAAATATTCTTGGCACAACATTCTCTGGTAGTTTTGCTAGCTCATTGTTAACAACTTTGTACGTTGTAGCAAACTGAACAAAATTCATGTTCATAATGTCATGTGAACTGTCATATTGTCGACGGTTAGCATACACGTCAAGAAGTGAATTATCAGTACAAGAATCACCATCTTCTCTTGATACATTTTCACGTACTCTACGTGAACCATTTAGACTCACTGGCATCACCTTAAATGATGAACTATGAAGTTTTAGTGACAACAAATGATGCATTGTCTCTTGAGCAGCATAATCTCTTTCACCGAGAGTTTTCATAACTACCTTTTTAATAGCCCTGTGAGGGTCACTATTATTGTCAACATTCTGGACAATAGAATTAAATGCTTGTTTAAGCATAGGTGATCTTGGTTCACCTTTAGCAGCATACTTGGTGAGATATTCAACACAAGCATAGTGATCAATAACAACTTGAATATCACAGTTAGCTCTCCAGCCTTGGAGCTGCAGCTGTTGGTGGTTGTTCAATCTCGAATCATTTCTTCGAGTGACAATCTTTGCTCTATACTGTACATTATCACCTTTACTGTGAATTTCTTCAAATTCTAATTTTGTCTGAGGACAATGGTCAAATGGAAAATGAAATCTGCATTTCAACTCTGATTCATTAGATTTTTTTCTAAGACAGTAGCTTGTACTACAACGAGTGTGTCGTTGAACCATGTTCAGCAGATCTGCATAATCAGATTCTACTTCATACTCAGGGATGTCATTATGAGATTTCTGACAAGGATGGACTTGAGGTCTTATCCACATGTCCTCATCAGGTGAGTTTGGGTTGACAGTTTGACAATAACCAATCAACATACTGACATACAGTGTCAGCAGCGTTCTTACCAGCTTCAATATCCTGGTCTAGTTCTGTTGTTTCTGGACATTCATTGTCATCTTTAAATTTCTGAGCTAAGAACCCTTTCAGAGCAGTCTGAGTAAGTTGACACAATCCTGGGTCATTATTTAGTTTAGCAGTACCATGACAATGAATACTACCTCTACCTTGGTATTCATATCTGAACCAGTGCCACTTGGCACCAAGAGTATCATAAAGCCAGTATTTAACAAAGCTTTCTAGTCTCTGGGTGAAAAAACCAATCCACAAGATGAGGATTATTAATAACATTTTGTCGCCTTGTCTCACTAGTAGCGCTACCAGTCTGTGCTCCAAACAGAGCATGTAATTCAGGCCAATGCATATCGGCTGATGAAAAAGTAAAGAACAATGTTGGTGCTCCAACATTAGTAATAATTGCTTTGAGTTCCTCTCTCACTTTATTCCAGTATGCATTGGTACCAGCAATATTGCCAACATATCTTGACACTTTAGACATGAATACAGATGAGTTGTTACTCGCAGCCATTTCACGTAACTCATCAATAGTGAGATGAGCTTCACCTGGATTTTGTTTGAGGAATATTCCACTTTGCTGTAGAATGCGCTTTCTGTAAATCATATTGAAAGCCCAGTATGAAAATCTGGGGTGGTTAGCAAAACGGTACACCCATTTACCATCGATATTTTCAGCAAATTTCAAAAGATGCTTAATTCTTTCTTGAGGAGCAACATCTCTCAAAAGAGCTTGATTAGTGGGATCACCTTTCCCATCAGGAAATAATGAGGGAAAAGCCATAGTAGCAAGGTGTGATACCTGATATTCATTTAATGGCTCATTTTCAATTGTGGGCCATGTCATTGGGTCATTTTCAGAAAGCTGATTTCTAACTGCTTCTATTTCTTGTCGCTGTTGTTCACCAACAGGCAGGAAACTACTCATATCAGTTGAGTCAGTATAAACTGTGTCCTCAGAAGGGTTATCAGTAGGAGGGCCTAAATCAGGCATGCCGGTATCATCTGAGACTATTTCACTTTCAGTCTCAACATTCATAAGATCTGGTGGAACACCATTTTCAGGTAAAGAGTTCAATGCCTCTTCATCAATTTCTAACTGAGCATAGTGTGGATTATTACGTATAAGCCACAATAAAGCGTTGTGTACTTTGTCTCTTCTCACATTCACATCTTTGAATGTGTTATCTTTACCTTTGACCTTAACAATAATAACAGCCAAGTCTTTGGGATATCTAGGCAATGATATTGCCAGTTCTTTCACATTTTGTGGCAAGTTAATACAATGCCCTGAGTAACCTCGTTGGCCACCAGGTTTAATATAAACTCTCATGATAGGGAGAGCACGAGCAATCAACATTTCCTCAACTTGAGTCAAACCTTGTAATTCATGGGGGACACGTGAAGGAATCATTGAATTTTCACATGAAAATTTTTTAGGAGATTTTTTATCTCGAGAACATCGAGAACACACATAGTCATTGGGTGACCTTGGTTTAGATTTTAAAGGCCATGCCTCTTGACAAACTGTGCATTGACTGGTGAAAAATTCAACAGACTTATGGAATTTATTTATGTTAGATTTTGCCCAACATTGATTCTCAATACCACCATATGTGATATCAAATTCCTTTAAATAATCCTGCTGATTTACTATTTTCTCAGCCTGTGAAACCTTCACATTATGAATGCAAGCTTTTTCTGCTCGCTTTCTTTTTTTATACGTTCTAGCTTTTTCAAGTGTAGTATGTTTCTCACTTTCAGTTTCCTGTGATCGTTTTCTTTGTTGTGATTTCTTTTTATTGTCAAGTCTAGTTTGTCTCTGACACAGAGATTCATCTGCTTGTTTTCTTTGTTGTGACTTATTTTTATTGTCAAGTCTAGTTTGTCTCTGACACAGAGATTCATCTGCTTGTTTTCTTTGTTGTGACTTCTTTTTATTGTCAAGTCTAGTTTGTCTCTGACACAGAGATTCATCTGCTTGTTTTCTTTGTTGTGACTTCTTTTTATTGTCAAGTCTAGTTTGTCTCTGACACAGAGATTCATCTGCTTGTTTTCTTTGTTGCGACTTATTTTTATTGTCAAGTCTAGTTTGTCTCTGACACAGAGATTCATCTGCTTGTTTTCTTTGTTGTGACTTATTTTTATTGTCAAGTCTAGTTTGTCTCTGACACAGAGATTCATCTGCTTGTTTTCTTTGTTGTGACTTCTTGTTATTGTCAAGTCTACTTTGTCTCTCACACAGAGATTCTTCTGCTCGTTTTCTTTTTCGATACATTCTATCTTTTTCAAGTCTAGTTTTGGGTTCTTGCAAATGCTTACTATCTATACATAATTGAACTGGTACAATTTCAAATAAATTGGTATTTAATTCCCTTGACAAGGAACATAAATATTGTTCTAATTCAAGAATATCATTATATTTCATGACAACAGCAGTGCCATTAGGATCAGGCATACCATCAATATTTCTGGCATGAGGATCAAATAAATAGAAAGATTCTAATCCCTTTATTAAGGCCATCATATAGCCTTCTAATATCAAAATAGCATAATTATCATTTGAAAAAGTATTCATCAAAGCTGAATGAATGGTAAAGTAAGGAGCCTCGATTTCATGCAGGTTTCTAACAAAACCTTGACGGTCTTCTCCATAATTTAGAAACCAAGTTTGGTTTTTACTTTTTGCCTCAACGGGCTCCACCACAATGGGTAGATCAATAATATTTTGTGCCTCAACGGGCTCCACCACAATGGGTAGATCAATAATATTTTGTGCCTCAACGGGCTCCACCACAATGGGTAGATCAATAATATTTTGTGCCTCAACGGGCGAAATATTTGTCTCAATGGATAAAGAAACAACAGTTGGTAAGTTGTTCAACGACAACAATTCTTCACGTGGGATGAGACCATTGTTGTAGGCATTCAGGTACATCTTGTCTCCTTCAACTAAGACATGGTCGATGATTGTCGAGTCCCATTTATCGACTGAAATAGCTTGTGCTGTCAACAGCGCTGATAAACTCATGAAAGAGCACTGCTTTCCTCGAGAATCGCCACTGAAACGTTCATGGCCTTGATGAATACTTCCCCGTGAAAGTAAAGACATATTTATGAATTGTTCTTACCGTGAATTTCCTGACAAAGAAGACAAAGCTGAACTTCTTTGAAAATATCTTCCAAAACGTGAAACGTGTCAGGCTATCAGCCGAACATGCGCACTAAGCCACTTTAGAGAATCTAGAGATTGCGCAATTGCCGACACATCCATCCATCCATCCATCCATCCACATCCAAAAATCCAAAGAGATCGAGATATTGTCGTACTATACATAGCTCGGCCAAAAGACTGGGCACGAGTGAACGCAAAGGCACGTCAAGATTAGTGTTGCTGCCCCCTAAGGGGGGCAGCAATTATTATTATTATAAATTTGCATAATTAACTACATTATTAATAGCCATGGCTATATCCGAAGATTTTGAAGGCCATTGAAGACTTATTACATACGAATCCTAGCTTTAAAATGCAGGAATTGTTGAAGAAAGCAATTACGGTTGAACTTTGTCAACTTTCGGCCGGAATAATCAACGAAAATAGGGGCTGTTTATATGGGGGGCTGTTTATATGGGGGGCTGGACGGGACGTTTTTCATCCCGGGTTTACATGAGTTCTACCACCCGGGACGTTCAACAAGCATCTCTAGTTCGTGTTGGACATGCTCGGTATTTCGCTTTTTTTAGGGAAACTAAGCTATTTGGTCGGATAAACTGTACGTATCTTGTAGCCAGATGAATTATCTTTCTTCCAGTATATTTGATAGCTTCTACAGTGGTTTATTTCTCAAGAAAACATTCAAAGAAGACAGATTATAATACATACGAAAAAGAATTTCAAAATAGCGGCCGCTATTATTTGGACATGTTCGGTATTTCGCTTTTTTAAGAAAACTAAGCTATTTGGTCGGATAAACTGTACGTATTTTGTAGCCAGATGAATTATCTTTCTTCCAGTATATTTCATAGCTTCTACAGTGGACTATTTCTTGAGAAAACGTTCGGAGTGGCAAACGACTAGGCATTTTTGTTTTTGCATCAACATGACAAATGTTGCAAAGTCAGCATAATATCGTCCCGGCAAAGCGGGACGGAGTGTTTACATGAGAAAAATTGTCTTGGATTTGCCAGGATCCCGGCTGAGCGAACCGGGATGAAAAACGTCCCGGCAAACATCTTTCCATATAAACGGAACGGGATAAATAAGAGAGATATACATGCATGGTGAGATCCCAGCAAACGTCCCGTCCCGCCTCCCATGTCTACCCAGAGACTCTTTGGTTTATACTTTTTCGGTTTCCACAATTCCACAACAACTGAAACTTGAATTACGCTACACTATAGCCTACAATTTAACAAAATTAAATCTCATTAACTCTTGGTCAGTTGACAGTCTTCGATAGCTAAATAAACCAAAAAACAATACGAAAAACCTGTTACTCAGTTCCTGACCGTCGAATTTGCTTTTGTTCGGCAGATATTTCCCCCCCTTCAATTCCTTTTTGTCACTAAAAATATTATTGGCAGAAGGTCGGTAATTCTAAAACATATTGGTTTCTTCATTGTCATGATCTGTAAGAAAGTTTAGACCGAATTTCCTGGTGGGTCACAGTGTTTAAAGAACTTGGACGTACGTTTGTTGAACAGCGGCCGGAAAAAATTTGCAGGCCCTCTCAAAACTATCGCCTCTATATAGGGCCTAGTCTCGCTGTGCATAATGGGATCGGTCACCATTTTGTTTACAGGATCTGGCAGGCCCTCTAAACAGTGTGTCCTGTCCATGATGCAATAGGGCCTGTGGAGGAGGCAGCCCCAAACCGACTACGCGGCCAAGCCCATGCGGAAACGAAAGGCTTAGAAACTAGGCTACTTTAAGCCCATAATTTCAAAATCTAGGGAAATATAATACTTTTTCCGCAGTTTGTTTACGATGTTGAATATTCTACTAAAATATTCGCGCTAAAATATTTTTTGACCCACAACAGGCCCGCAAACATGAACTGTAACCTTAAAGTACATTTTACTCACACAACGCCTGCTTTTTTAATTATCTTAATTGGGCTGATCTTACAAATAAGAACCTATTTTAAATGTCAGGCTGAATGCGTTCTTATATACTAGAAGATACTATTGCAAGTGAAGCGCTGCCTCGTTATTGAGATGAAAACCTTTAGCGTACTTGACAGACAACTCGGTGCAATCTGTGGCCCAAGTAACACTATCTTGCCCACTCCAGTAACACCACCCGAATTGTCCACTCCATCCGAGTTTGCCCACTCCACCCCACCTGAGTTTGCCTACTCCACCCGAGTTTGTCCACTCCACTCGAGTTTGCACACTCCACCCAAGTTTGCTCACTCCGCCCAAGTTTGTCCACTCCACCCGAGTTTGCCCACTCCTCCTGAGTTTGTCCACTCCACCCGAGTTTGCCCACTCCACCCGAGTTTGCCCACTCCACCCGAGTTTGCCATCTCCACGTGAGTTTGCCCACTCCACCCGAGTTTGCCCACTCCACCCGAGTTTGCCCACTCCACCCAAGTTTGCCCACTCCAATATATATTAATATTTAACCCATGCATGAATAGAATACAAATGAATCTCTGATATCCAGGGTATTTATTGTTTATGGTATTTATTTGTTATGATTAAGTACCTTATATGAAGTACATCAAGTCAATTAAATCAAAATGGTGCCAGTCAATATAACTGGCCACGTTTTATGACTAAAAACCATAGTATGAGTCCACGCCATTCTTGTGTTAGATAATCCATGATGCTCTGATAGATTTGAACCGAGTTTGGGTCATTTGTCTATACCCAATACTACTTCCACCACCACGCAATTCCATTTCCAAGCATCGACAAACCTCTTGAAGATATGGCTACGATTTATTCTTCTCAACACCACGAGACCTTAGACTTCTCTTTAGCCGTTGACGTATACTCGAGTAATAACCATGCATTAATCCAATCAGCAGTAAGATCTCTTTGTGATTCATTCCCAAATGAAAGTAACGTTCAATGATATCTCCACGTTCGACATTCCCTTGTTGTAGAGTAGGTATTTAGGGAGGTAACGCTGCGTAACATTTAAATGTATCTCCGATTTAATACGAGCAAATTGAAAATAATTACAATAAAAAACACTCCAATTGTAGGAATGAGCCAGTAAGCAATGGCTCCATACGGAAACTATTTAAACGATTTAGTTACCTTTTCAATGGAATCGCCCATGTTTACTCCAGTGGTGAGTGATTTAAGATTGCTTCGGTTTCGCCATGTTTTTGCCCGTGCACGAATATTGAGTCTGCGACATGATATTCAGCGGTCGAAAAAGTCGGGGGAAACTAAGGGCGATATCGTAAAACCTAACTCGAAATCAATCACAACTGCGATTTCGCCTTTGATTTCTTTCATGGAAGATGATCAGATGCGGTTTCTCAAGTCAGTTTGAATCACGGCAGAGTTCGGCGACGATTTATAGTACGCCGGAGATGCTAAAAAGCGAATTGAACCTAGTAGGCTAAATGGCAAACACATCTTGGCCACTAATGGTCACGTTGCAAATCTTCTTCAAAAGTTCCGAAAATCCAGTTACGCCTCACTTATTAGCTTTCCATTGACCGCCACTTTGGGCTGTCACGATAATTTCTACAATGTTCAATAATATATGCCTGCTGAAAATGTGATTGGTGGAAATTGACAATGACAAGCTCACGAGCCCTGGGGCGGGTCGCAGCCCGAAATAAGGCTGGAAACCGAGCCTATTGCGTAATATACGAACAGAAAATCCGTACAAACATCCGTTTTTCGTACAAACACAATTTTCAACAAATGCTATACATAGCTCGGGAAATGGACTGGGCACGAGTAAAGACACAGCTAACCCAAGACGAACGCCAAGAATAGTGTGGTGCATCGCTGACGCTAGGCAGCAATAATGGGGGTCTTATTTCCAAATTTCAGCCTGTAGGTTCACGGGAAGCACGGGTGGCGTGTGCTGTTAGGGCGCTGCCTCTCACCAAAAGTTAAGCCCGGTTTGACGGGGTTAGTACTTGGATGGGTGACCGTCTGGGAATAACCCCGTTCTCGAGCTTGGAACACTCATGTGAGTTGAGTTTAGTTGGTCTCTCCTGTGCTTCGAGGGTTTTTCACCGGGTTCTCCGGTTTTCCTCCCTCCATAAAATCAACACCTAGGTCTGTGATTCGTGGTCTGACATGTGTGTCATAAATGTGTCGTAGGGCGGCTGCTTCGAGCGCCTTTAATATGCCTTCGACTCTGCCACTTGAAATTTAGTAATGTAAATTGCTCTTGAAAAGCCCCTTGTGGGAAGAAGTAATTAAAAAATCTGTATCTTAATCCACTAGGTTATTATACGTGGGTGTTTACTGTATTGAACTTTATATTAAAGTGTTTTTGCACATTTGCAATGTATCGTGGGATTCATTACCTGTTTGTTTTCAACGTATTTTAAACCGAAATTTCTTTCAAAAGTACAATTTCATCTGTGATGAAAGTCTAACCCAAGGCAGATATTTCTAGTTAATATTTTGACTTTATAGGTCGTAACGTTGTGGTATCGTTCGCCGGAAGTTCTTCTTCGTTCAGAATATGCCACTCCTGTGGATATTTGGAGCTTGGGTTGTATCTTTGCTGAGCTGTTTAATCGAAGACCATTGTTTGAAGGCAAAAATGAGTGTGATCAACTGCACAAGATATTCTGGTATGTTGCTTAGCTCTTGCATGGGTAAACCATTTATATGGGTTCCGAGCAGGAGGAATTACATGTAATTAAGAAATGGCTCATGGTTTAGCGTGCTCCATCGAGTTATGGATGCACGCGGGAAATTGGGAGAGCACGAAAAAATCGTAAGAGTTGGTCGAGGCGTAGCCGAGAGTTTAGATTTTTGAGTGCTCTCCCAATTTCCCAAGTGCGTCCATAACTCGATGGAGCAGACTAAACCATGAGCCATTTCTTTTATAACATAGCATTAAATCCTTTCACAAGCCGGCGAATCGTTTTGGTTGCTTTATTAATCAATAAAATTAATCAATTTAAAACTCAGTTTTGTTTTGAAATTTTCCCCCGCGCTTTTTTGCCGTGCTCCATCGAGTTTTAGTATAAACCAACTCGTTGTCTATTACAAATCCGGCTTTCTGATTGGCTGAGCTACCATGGTCTATTGGTGATAGACCATGGTAGCGTTATCCAATGATAAACCTTTTTATAGCTGGAATACTCCTATTCTGACCAATCAGAAGCCACGGCATATTCACGCCGCAAGCAAAACCTGGAAACTAGGCTAAAAAATCAAACATGGCGTCTGCTAAAATTTTTGTACGAGTGAAGAAAACATTGGGTCGAAAGTAATGGAAATATATTCAGTCTGACATTTTCGAATAAGAAAATGAATTCGCTTATGCCTATGGAGTATATCTACACCAAATTTGAGGCAAAGTAGTTACAATCTTGTGTTTTGTGAGCGATTGTTTACCATACGCCATCGAACTGCTCTGCATTATGTATGGGGAGACTTCTGCAAACAAAAAGGTAAAACTATCTGAACATTTAGAACAATGTTTGATAAGACTTCTTTACGTTAAAGAAAAGTTGTTTATGGTTGATACTAAAACACTTCGCCGAGTTGACTATCTGCTCATAGAAAACGAGGACGAGTTGTCTAATTGTTAAATGGAGCACGCACGACAGCCAATCAAATCAACAAAAAATCAAAATCCCAAAAACCCCACAAATTTAAAACAAAAACAACACAAAATAAAAACAACAGAAAACAAAGACAAAGACGGTATTTACAGACGAGAATAAAACTCAAAAAAGCAATGTTAAAAACAGCCGGAAAGGATATGGTCAAGACTACGGGCAGTGTTGCACTTCGGAAAGATGGTTTTCCATGTCCTGGGTTCGTCCTCGTCAGAAACGTTTGTTACTGCACAAATAGTGGTAACTGATTTCAGATGCGAGAAATAGTTACGAATATTATAATTTTGTACACCAAAATTGTCTTCTATTATCTTCTTCGTCAATTTTGATTCTATTTAGAAGTGTTGTTAAAGGGGATTGGCATTAAAAATTAAGTTTGTCTAATTTGAAAGAACTCATAAAATTGTAATAGAAGATCCTTTACAACTTTTTCGTATCTTTCTGCGTTTTCAAGATATTTCAATTTGTTTGATATGTAAATGAGATGGTCTCTGACGTCGGGAGTGGGGTAAAATATTTTCATACAGAGCAAAATAACTTACATATCTAACATGAAATATTCAGCGTCGCAAGGAGTTTTTATGTGCACAGTTTAAAATGATTTCGCTGAACAAACTTAGAGATATAACTGGTTTTGCTACATGTGAAAATATTTTACCCCACACCTGACGTCAGAGACCATCTCATTTACATATTAAACAAATTGAAATATCTTGAAAACGAAGTGAGATACGAAAACGTTGTAAAGGATGTTCTATTACAATTTTATGAGTTCTTTCAAATTAGACAAACTTAATTTTTAGTGCTATTGCCCTTTAAAATAATGAAGAATAGCCTCTTCACTTGTTCCATTTCTCATTTTGTTCCAAAGATATTTTGGTTTTAAACTACATGCAAGTAAGAGATACCTTACGACGTCATCTACTCCACTAATTCCGTAAAGGAGGAGTATCTACGTGTATATGGAAATAATAGATAGGTAGATCGTGCTGAAACTTTGAAGCTCTTCTAATACGAATAGTACATTGCAATGTACGCAGTTATTGCTTGATATATTCCTCATTTGGGGAAGTTTGTTTGATCTGTGTGGAGTAGATGACATCATAAGGCATCTCATTTGCATGTTTCAAAAAACCTGAATATCTCTGGAACATGATGAGATATTGATTTAATAAGAACGCTGTACTTCCTCTACGGAAAGTGCTTCTAGATAAAATCAAAATTGAATAGAAGATTTTCAATCTTACTACCCCATAGTATTATAGAGGCCGATCGACCCCCTTTTTTAAGTTGCCGCAGGGTGGAGTTCTCATTAAATAGTCAGGCAGCGTTCTCATTAATATTCAGGCGACGTTCTCATTAATATTCAGGTGGCACTCATTAATATTCAGGCGACATTTCATTAATATTCAGGCGGCACTCATTAATATTCAGACAACGTTCTCATTAATATTCAGGCGGCACTCCTTAATATTCAGGCGGCGTTCTCATTAATATTCAGGCGGCACTCCTTAATATTCAGGCGGCGTTCTCATTAATATTCAGGCGGCGTTCTCATTAATATTTCGGCCCGAGGTAAATAACTTACGTAGTTACCGAGGTTGAGGTAACTAACCTACTTAGTTCAAGATCACCGAGGTTGCCTAAGAAAACTGAGATACTGAGTTCGTTATCACAGAAGTTGTCCAAAAAACACGTCGGTCGCGATGATAAATCTTTTATCACATTTGTGACCATTGATTAAAGCTTATTTTCCCAACCACGCATAAATCAAGTTAATTGCCCTGGGCTAATTATATATTAGCCCAGGGCAATTGACTTGATTTATGCGTGGTTGGGAGTAACTATTATAAATAAACAACCGCGGTACATCAAAGAAAACCGAGGTGATCGTGAACTAATATTAGTTAGAACCTAAATGATCACACAGTCTTTTACACGTTTGCTGGGAAATAAGTGTTAACAATTTTGTAGAGTTATCGTTTACTTAGGCCTAGTTTGTAGAATTAATGTGGGGAACCATGAGAGAAACGTACGATACAACCGTTGAAAAGTTTGTGAATATTTTGACACAGAAAACGCTTAGCAACGAACACTTAGAACTTAAATATTCAGACTGATATTTGCATAAGCCATGTGTAGAAATATCATTAGGAGATCATTAGTGGGTCATTAGCGAATGAAACAATGGGACATGTTGGGGCAGGGCAATTAAGGGGATTAGAGACCAAAAGAGCACGTGTATCCTTGCATAAGACAGAATTCACAGCAATCAGTTTAAAATATTTATTTAGGCTTTGGTTTAAACTTATACATGTCAATAAAATAAATTACGGTTACATACAAATACTTTACACTGATCAGTTTAAAACGTTTTTAATAAGGGGGCCTTGTGATATATGTAATTTATTTTTCTGCAGGATAATTGGTTCTCCATCGCAAGATGATTGGCCAGAATATTGTTCGCTTCCCTGGGGACAATTTATGGGATATCTACATGCTCCTTTGGAAAGCCTGATTCCAGAGATGTGTGAAGCAGGTCTTGATTTGTTGAAGGTATGGCGACATAAGACCGCATCATGTTAAGCTTAGTAACTTTCTGTGTTCATAAATTTTACTGTCCTGGTTCTGATATAGTTTAACGCTACTTAGCTGGCTTCAAAGTTTTTGAACGTAACTTAAAAAGTTACTGTTCATGACCCAACATTTCGACACTCTGATCAAGCCGTGTCTTCCTCAGAAGTGTCGTTGTGACGGAAGGTCCCATACCGTACAGTTCCCTGAAAATAACGGCAACCTGAAAGTAGCGGTCCCATCCCGAAGTAAATACTACTCCAGATCTCGCTTGGGGACTGGGGCCTTCTGTAAAACGCGAGCTTATTCTATTTAGAGGACGGGTTGAATTTGCCCCCTGCCCCTTCCAAATTTCCAGATTTTTTAGTGTAATTAACTGAATATATCCAGTATATCTTTAGTGCATTGTAGCAAGTGTTACCTTTTTAATTTGTTGTTAGTGCGTAAATTGTTCAAAATTTTAAAATAAATTGACGAGTATCAAAACGCCAGTTGCGACAGTAAGCCTGTCTCTGACCTTCGCGTTGATTCACAAGTACTTTATATAACTTCGGTGGCTCAGTGGAGCTTAGTAATAGACATTGTTAGGCAAACGCTGTAAATTACAAAATAACTCACAAAACAGTGGGGCGTTTATATACGTGCTTCTAAAACACTGTTTACTGCAAAAGTACTAGTCTCCTTCGCAGCCGTCAGTTCGGGTTCGTTCTCACTCCCCCCAACTACCGGATGCTTGCCCGAGCAGTAAATTCCCGAGTCAGACTTCCAATATCTGGAAACCTAACCTCCGACCTTGAGCTGCCGTTTCAATGTTTGAACCAATATTTCGAAAACTATTGCTGATAGTTTAGTAAAAATTTTGCGTAAATAGAATCAATATTGATGATGATGTAACTGTGAATCGCAATATGAATACATGTACATGAAGTAAAGTTAAAAGCGCCACTGCCTGGAATATGAAGCTGATTAACATTGAGTTTGCTCACAAGGAGCTTTTCAAGAGCAATTTACATGTTGAAATTTAACATGGCCGAGTCGAAGGCATATTAAATTAAAGGCGCTCCAGGCGGCCGCGATACGACACATATCGGACCACGGATTAGCTAGGACCTAGGTGTTGGTTTTGCGGAGGGAGGAAAACCAGACAACCCGGTAAAAAACCTTCGAAGCACAGGAGAGTCTACTCACGTGAATCTCAAGCTCGAGAACGGGACAGACGGTCACCCACCAAGTACTAATCCCGTCCAACCGGGCTTAACAGCACACGCCAACCGCCTCCTTAACGGAGGGGGGAGTTTAATGCAGACGGAGAACAGTTTGTAGAGTATTTACGGTATATAACTGTTTATGTTTGTAGAGAATGATCAAGTACAATCCTCATGAGCGAATTGATGCTCGATCTGCTTTGAATCATCAGTATTTCAGCTCGAGCGAAGAACCAACTGAAGACAAAGAAAATTGTGCTGGAAACGACCAAGTTCACATTTGTCAAAATAAACAGCAAAATGGAGATGTGACAGCTCTTAAAGATTCTACGAACGAAGATACGGCAAGGCCATTCAGGTGTGCCCAAGAAGCAGAATATAACGGGGATACAAAACATCCATAGCTAAGCACTCATTGCAACATCGTACTCAAGATTGGTGTAAAGTAAAGAGCCTGGGTACGAGATTGCACCGCCAGTGAGCTATATATATATATTTGGCTCGTCGATTGAAGCCTAACATGGCGGGTATCTAGGTCTGAAGTACGTATAGTTTCAGTCTTCTACACAGTCTAAGTCTGATCTGGTCAAAAGGCAGCGTAGGAGACGAAAACTATAAGTACTACATGTCCGCCATGTTTGGCTTCGATCTTTGCCCGGTCGATGACTAACGGATGTCACTTCAGTTAATATATAGAGTTCACTGTGTTGCACTCACTGTGGTTGTGTCCTTGCAGGTTGTTTAATATGGCAATATGCCGTTCTATTTAGGTGATATATATGTCTTTAGTTAAAAGTTGGTCCTATTGGATTTTACTCAACTGTTCAGTTCTATTTGACAAAGAACTTTTTCGCCTTGGAGAAAAATTTGTTTTTATAATCATGAATAATTAATCCATCTTAGCAAAAAAGATGGCGGCTGTACGTTTTACCATGATCCTTTGCGAGCCCAAATGAATTCTGATATAAAACATTGTCGGACATATCAACGTGAGGTTAATAGATAAGAGCTTTCTTCTTACCAATTTTAGTATTCTTGCAGCTCTGTCGTATAATCTTTCTTCGGGATATAGTTTTCGCTGGCCGCATATACGTACTGCCGCCATCTTTTTTTGCTACGGCGGATTGACCTGTCTGTCCGTTTATTTATCGGTGCGTGTAATGTTCGAGTGGTTTTTTTCGGTGTTATATCTATCCAGATATTCCATATTTGCACTTCGGGTTCATACGTGCACTGAAAGGACTTAATATTCGTTTTTTAATGCAATTTAAATGTCTGTGAATTACATTCTTTGATATTGGCATTTCAACAAGTCATGATTGTCATGGTGAATTTTACTAAAGTTGAAATATATATTTATAACTTTTTTTTTAATACTATGAAAACTATAGTGAAATATGAATTTAAAAAGTCATAAAATGACATCAAATTTACAGTCAAACTGTGGTGCAGTATTTTTCATAAAAAGTCGGTATACATGAACTTACATATGTAGTTAACTCACTGACATTTGAAGTGCGTTTGGTATATTTTTAAAATCCTAGCTGTATTATTAAGGTGGCTTGATAGTGAAGAAATGCGGTAAAAGTCAGACTTAGTTTAACGCTACTCTGGCTTAAAAGTTTTTTAAACGTAGTTACTTTTAAAAAGTTACTGTTCATGACACAACGTTTCGACACTCCGATCTCGTGTCTTCATCAGGGGTGATTGCTGTGAAGACAGGTCCCATATTTACACTCTCGGCCGCAGAACCACTGATGACGTTTATCTATCAACAAGATCTTGTTGATAGATAACGTCATCACTGGTTCTATGAGAGTATAAATATTATGGGACCTGATGAAGACACTAGATCGGAGTGTCGAAACGTTGGGTCGTGAACAGTAACTTTTTAAGCTACGTTCAAAAAACTTTTAAGCCAGAGTAGCGTTAAAGTACCAATGCAGCGAAATTTCACCCCAGTTTTTTATGATTGCATTTGAAAGAACACTTAAAATGACAACGTAACATCTTTCGTAGAATTTCGTTTCCTTGCTTCATTCTGGAGATATTCAGGTTTGTTTGATATGCAAATGTCATACTTATGACATCACACTGCATAATGACTTTTTGAAATAGCATCAATTTTAGAATAGTCCAAATATTTTACACCCAGCTACACACGTTTAGTGACCAGTCATGGCTACATACATGCAAGTGCAAATTTTTATTAAGTGCTTTCGATAAGCACTCTCAAAGAAAATCATACTTTTCTAAAAAGTCATTATGCAGTGTCATGTCATAAGTATGACATTTGTATATCAAACAAACCTGAATATCTCAAGAATGAAGCAAGGAAACGAAATTCTACAAAAGATGTTACTTTGTCATTTTAAGTGTTCTTTCAAATGCAATCATAAAAAACTGGGGTGAAATTTCGCTGCATTGGCACTTTAAACCTGATTCTTTACCTGGCTGCGTTGGGAGTTTATTTCATGCGATAAAAGATTTTAAAGAGTGCAAATCGCAGCTTCATTTTAGGTCCTCGTATAACTTTATGTTCTTGATTATTTTAAACGTTTTATACCCCCGTAGTTACCTGTGTAAATATGTAAATACGACCATATTTTAGCCATTTCAGAATTGACTGGGCGAAGTGTTAAAATAGTAATTAACAGAGATAAACACGATAACTAGAAAGAGTAAACCTTCAAAGTAGTAAGTAGGCTTATCAAATTCTTTCAAACTTTACAAACTTAGAGGTTCTAAAACATATTCCGAAAAATAATGCCATCCTGAAAACTCAATATATGAATTAAAACAAGTGGAACTACTGTGAAATTATAATATTTCGACTGTATTTCAATTAAAGTCATCTTCAGACAAGTCCACATCTGAAAATGACTGAGTTTGACACAGAATCGAAATATTACAATTTCACAGTAGTTCCACTTGTTTTAACTCGTATATTGAGTTTTCAGGATTACTTTTTCAAGTTGTTTCTTGCTTTTTCAGGACCCCTCAATAGGCGAATTTCAGGGTATTGCGCGCGCATCATTTTGCAAAGGAATTGGCGGGCTCCCCACAAAGTAAGCAATGGCAAACAGACATGCTAGCGAGCCAACAACAGCAGAATAACAGTGTTAAACATCCAGAAACTGTATCTATACTTTGTTGATTTAAACAGTATGTTTACTTTGAGTGGAGGTTGCCAGTTTTTTGAAAAATGATGCGCGCGGAACACCCTGAAACTCGCCTATTCTGAAATGGCTAAAATATTATCTAGGTGTGTACCAATCTTTCCAGTAATCGAACTGCCAAAACGTTTTTGAGGAAAATATATAATTCCTCGTGATTTTGACTGTAGAGCCAGCTTAAAGATGTACACTGTAGTAAGTCCAGTTTTATAATATTTAACCATACACGGTAAGAAGAAAGGAAACTTTCAACAGCGTACCTTTTGCATCAAAAGTAAAAGTAAGAACAAGTGAAGGGGGGAGAAGAATGAACTTTTAACTACAAAGAAAAACCTGTAATCTTAACGTATGTTATACTCAATACAATGTGTTATACCTTTCTTATTTTAGACATCTAGATATATTTACCAGTATAACTTTTATATAATAAAAGGATCATATTTTTGTATAAAGTGATAAATTGACTGGTTGTTATTGAGTATTAGACTTATCTTGTGTTGATATGCTAGAACTACAGGGGATTAGAATACCTGCTTATATATTGTGTAGCCAGGGTTTTCTCAAAATGTCCAGGCCCATTTGAAGAACGCCCTAGGTATACGAGGTTGCAGAACTCTAGTC
Organism: Paragorgia papillata; assembly: GCA_035771165.1. Lineage (NCBI taxonomy): Eukaryota > Metazoa > Cnidaria > Anthozoa > Scleralcyonacea > Coralliidae > Paragorgia > Paragorgia papillata. Next base: position 4,742,085 of record JAWNZC010000011.1, on the reverse strand, counting down.
CCCTACAATTCGGAAAGTACTCTATCAGAAACCCACTGATCTCTAAAAGAAGACTGGATCTTAGGAAAATGAAGGCAGAATCCGCCATAACTAAGGGAGTGTTCATATGATCCTGGTAAGCGGGCTGACCCCCAAGTTTGGGGCGAGTCAGTCAGGCTCTGAACTGGTCAAACAAGTTCTCGTTTCTGAGAACCGGCGAGCAGGAAAATAGCAAGTAACGCGTTAGAGCCTGGGCCCAAAATAGTATCTTGGCAACCGTTCACGCATGCTCAAAGAGAAATATCGAGTTCGTTCGCAGAGCCCACTTTTTCCCGAAGTCTGCGTTGCGTAGGTCGGAAAGGGTCTCTGACTTGCAACGTATTTCTGATCCCGATGAACAATTAATTATACTCGATCCAGTCCTCGTTTAGAAATCAATGCCTAAACCACGCTTTTGGGGTCACTAAAAGTTGATAATTCTAAGTTTAGGGTAGGGTTAGATTTTAATGTATAATTAAGAGAAAAAATTTTAGCCAGGCGGTTTAGGTCGATGTGACGAAGTGCCTTCCTTACAATTCGGCACGTCGCTATTCGGTACGCACGTCATGCACGTCTTGGCTTTTAATATAGTGCTACTTTTATACTACAACCAACAAGCATGTTCCATGGATTTCGCTGGCTCATATATATTGAGTACAATCGTCGTACACAAACTGCTGCAAGAAACTAGCGAGGTTGACAATGCATAATGAAGACTGTTACCGGGGATGTACTCCTCCAAACAACCCCTTGGTGCCTTGCTAACCTTGCACATGAAACCAACCCGACCTTCCCAAAGAAAGAATATCAACGACTGACATACAACTTTACTACTCAATATCAGACAGTCGACCCTTCTCTCCCCCTCATTTCCCACGACCTGCCTCATTTCAACCAGCTGTCTCCACAGCTTTGCGTCCTTGTACGTACGTAATTCAAGGAACGCCTTCTTGGCTGACGTGTTCGTTATTTGGATCTATCCGGAGTACGTGGGACTGATACTGATACACTGCTCAATTTATTCTCTACAAAGTTCACTCTCCTTTCAACGAATAATTCTTGTAATAATTGTTGTCATACATCCGAACTTTGCAGATCTTCTCGTTCTTCTGGGATAGGATCATTACGTCTACAACTTTCGTTTGAGTTATCTTTCGGGTCATTTGTGATGGCATGAACATTATATTTCTTGAACCTGAAGAAATCTTTCAGTATGTTCATACAACAGAGGCCCTGAAACAATATGAAGTAAAGTAAAGTGAAGTGAAGTGAAGTGAAGTGAAGTGAAGTGAAGTGAAGTACAGTAAAGCAAGGCAAGGTATTAAAGGTAAAGTGAAGTGATGGGGAGTGGGATGGAGCAAAAGGGAGGGGAGTGAAGTGAAGTAAAACAGAGTGAAATAAAGTAAAATGATGCGAAGTGAAGTGATTAAACCTAATTTATCTGGCGTAGTTATGTTTCATGTTGTGTTTCAGTGTCGTACTTATAAATTTTAGCGGTATGCTTTATTAAAAAGAGTAAACAAGCATACCGCCACACAGCAATGCTGCTAAAATTTACAAATATGAGCTGAACCAGGTAAATTACATTTGTGACGACATATATCCAATACATATGATTCGCTTGCTATTGATTCCTAAGGAACGAACGAACGAACGAACGAACGAACGAACGAACGAACGAACGAACGAACGAACGAACGAACGAACGAACGAACGAACGAACGAACGAACGAACGAACGAACGAACGAACGAACGATCGATCGATCGAACGAACGAACGAACGAACGAACGAACGAACGAACGAACGAACGAACGAACGAACGAACGAACGAACGAACGAACGAACGAACGAACGAACGAACGAACGAACGAACGAACGAACGAACGAACGAACGAACGAACGAACGAACGAACGAACGAACGAACGAACGAACGAACGAACGAACGAACGAACGAACGAACGAACGAACGAACGAACGAACGAACGAACGAACGAACGAACGAACGAACGAACGAACGAACGAACGAACGAACGAACGAACGAAATCACACACAGAATATAAGGCGGTTTGAAAGTTAGCTGCGCGTGCAGCTAACTTTCAGGGCACCTCAATTTCTTGGGACCCCTTTTTGGTAAAAATACACATACAATTTTACACGGAACCCCAGTGCGCCTGCAAAAGCCAATTTCTAGACAAAAAAGCTTGCATATTGCACTCTGAACGTATGCTCACCTTCATAACTTCTACAAGTACGACTTTGTCTGGAGATGTCAAGTCTACTGTGTGACCAGCACGTTTGAATATTCCCGCGATTTCTGACAATACTTCATTCCTTGTTACAGTGTTATTGAATCTGGACTTATAATGAACACAAAACTACAAAAAGAAAGAAACAATAGGGCCTTTTATTATATGGCAGCAGCGCTGAATACGGAAGGAAATCCTGTAATTTGATTGGTTCATAAGCGGCCGGATATTTCCCTTATCCGCCCGCTCAGAGCGGAATCTGCCGTTCGCGACCGTAAGTTTTATAAACAAAATGGCAATCATGTCAGTATATGCAACAAGATGGATTATAATTTCAGAACTACTCATTGTCGAAATATATCGTGCAGGTATGTTGTTAGAAATTTTATAAGCTTTCATTTGATGTTTTGTGAAAGTTTTTAAAATGTCCAAAACGTTCGTAACGTTCGTAATAATATAACATTTACTTCTCACAAGTATTAGAATTTCAGATGATTTTTTATTCAACTACTTAACGTACGATCTTGAGCAATATGTCAAACAAAAGCAATTGAAAAATGTCTGCCATTTTCGTTTAGTTCGCAAGAAAGATGGGTCGAGTTTTCACAGAACGTTCACAACATTTCTTATTGACATCGCTTGTTCAGTCTGTACTAGTGAAATATCGGACCTCTGTTTTTTGCACAGACCTCAACTCGCTGCGCTCGTCTCAATCCGTACTAGAAAAACGTCGGTCTGATATTTCAATAGTTACAGACCTCGCGCTCGGTCAATAAGTAGTAGTTATTATATGGCACAAGTTACTTCCGTTGAAATCGTGTGTTCTCATTGGCCGAGACGTGTCACGTGCCGGTCGATTATTTTCCGTAATCGACCGGTCGATTACGGATTTTGTCAGTCATGTTGTTTGCAACTAAACAACGAAAGAAAACCGCAAGAATTTTGTGAATTCAACAACCTGAGGACTAAATTATGTATGATTGGGACGATGAGCAATCTGGAAGCGAGTTTAGGAATCTGAAAGCGATGACAACAAGAGCAACAACATTGAAAACGATGAGTTTATGTCACACGATCGAGGTCACACTAAACTGACTAAAGTACGTATCATGACAAGGTATAAATGTAAGGTATGTTGTTTCAAAATGCCATATAATAAACTTCTTGACATCATAAGCAGGGTAAAGTGAAATTTTTATCTTGCCAACCTTATGGCATTATGAGCTAGAAACTCGATTTTGTTGCGCTATTTCCATTTTAAATTGACCCACAACATTTAAAAAGCCTTCCGTGGAAATTTGGTCACCCACGGAGTAGTTTCGTCAGGTTTACCCTGCTGATGACGTCACCAATTTCCTAGTTAATTAGACCCAATATTACAACAAGATGGCGGATAGCACGCTGTCTTTGGTCGAAATACTTCAAAACACAAGAAAGATACAGAAAAATTACAAAAGGTCTTCTTATACCATTTGACGCCTTCTTTCAAATGGGACAAATTGCCAATACCCTTTAAGATATGTGTCTCATGACACTGAACACCGTTGCGTAACAAATTTCACGAACCATACACATCTGCACCGTGTAACACTCTTCGTGAAACTTGTCTCGCTTCCTTTGGTTCACAAACCATTGCAGTTTTCACGAAAATTAATTGCAACGTGTAACACGCAGCACTTTAAACCTGTAGACGCAAGTACGCAGTGTGTACCTTATGTTTAAATGTTGTAGATGTACTCGTCACTGGCATTTTACAAAGTGGTTTCGACATATGTGGATTTAAGGGATATCTTATATATACAAAAATGTGTTTGAGACGTACATTTTCATGCGTTTGAAGAACTATATGATTTAGACGATACATACATATGATCCATTTTGGAGCAGAAATAAGACAAATTACTTCCAAGATAATTTTATCGTTAAGCTAAGAGATTAATCAAATTTTTGTAAAATCTCAGAATGGTTAACGCTGTCATATACCATTCTACAGAGACGTTGGTGATATTAACGACACAATGATCCAAATAACATCTTGTCGGTTAATGGTCAACTGGCTGACGGTGAATCTTTGTCATACAGTATAGACAATACATATGCCGGCGGAAAAAGGAAAGTTCATCGAACCAACCGAATCCCTGCCCCTTTCCTATAGTGACAGGCTTGATCCGGTTGAGCGAAATACGACATAAATTTAAATAGCAAATTAATTCCATTCTCCTAAATGAAGTCAATCATTTCAGTCCACCAATGGCTATAACCTGTTATCTTCGCGGCCATTCCGGTACCCAGACGTACGTGCTACCCCTCCCCCCCCCCCCCCCCCTCCCCTCGCGAGGCTCTGGGAAACCCTGGAACATTCCAAATTCCAAACTCCCGTGCCCACACTCATTGTAACGGCTTGACATTTTTTATTATTATGCCCATAAACTGTATATATCAAAAACTCATTAATAATTCATGAGGAAAACACAAAGGAAATCAGTACCATGTCCGTGGTTTTATATCTGATAAAGAATCCTCCTAATTTACATAAACGTTTAGCTTTGATTTTCTCGACTTAGACAACACTATTTTTCAAAATTACTACGCCAATGAATTTACCAAATTGGTCGTTTTTGAAGCTATTCATATTGTCCTTGCCACTCGAACATAAAATCCATATCTTCTCGCCACCGTGTAATATCCCCTCTATATTTTCGAATTCAAATGTGGTATATCGCTGTTATTTGATTTGTCAAATTATATCAAACGTACGTTTATGGCAAACAAAGTGTACGTTGTGCAATTCTTATTTTGTTGAATTTGTTTGAATTCTTTTCATTGTTTCCTAAAGCCAGTTAGCCTGCGTAACCGGCGCTGGGGTCCGTCCCAATCACTCCAGCGCTGGCTACGCAGGTTAAAAGCCAATCAGAACGCTCACATTTACAGAGATTCCCAGAGCCACTTTAGCGTGTTGGTCTGGGTACGAGAATGCTTCGCGGCCAGGTGTCAGGACGTATATGACTAAATTGGAGTTCATTAGCCGTAAAATGGCGCGACTTTTTTCTTTGTCTTGTGACTTTTCATGTGGAACAAAGTGTAGAAAACTATTCAATTTGTACAATAGAAAAGTAAAGTGCGCGATATTTTACGCCTAGTAGAAATCCAGCCTAAACCGACGAAAGAGCTACAACATCTTATAAGTTCACTTTTGAAGCCTGTTAATGACAGACAAGATAGCGTTTCAGATATGGATAATGGAGTTCATTGAGTATAGTTGATAGATAGCTTTAAGCTATAACGCAGATACGCAAAATACGCAGATACGAAAATCTAATTTAATAACTACAGTACACCCACACGTCGACACTATATCAACACAGTTGCCAGTTAAAGTGCCCATGTCATCCTCAGGTATGTTACATATTTATACTAATTGGAACATTCTGAGAAGATTTGTAATATATCTCCTCAGGCGAAAATTTCATCTTCATGGAGATTTTTTTGCCGTTAACATTGACGGAAGTGACGTCGAAAGAGGAATTCGTCTATATGAAAACCACTTTACAGATTCCTCTTTTGACGTCACTTCCGTCAACTTTAACGGCAAAAAAATCCATTAAGGTACAATTTTAGAAAAAGAAGATATATTACAAATCTTCTCAGAAGGTTCCAAATATCCTAAATATGTAAAATAACCAATCATGATATAAGCACTTTAACCTTTACTTTAAAATTTTAGTATACGTACTCGTAAGGAAGTCTCATCGTCTCCATTAAACTCGGGAAGAATTTTTTCAGTCACAGTTTTACGTATTGAATCAAGATTAGCATGACATATTTCTGTTACAGGAATAAGTCTTTGAAAACTCCTAAAATAAATAAACATGATATTATTAACTGTTTCCTGTGCGAATTGGTCTTTTATTCTGGCTAACGCCAGACGATTTTATTCACCTATAGGGAAGCCCTCGGATAGGAATGAGTTAAAGGGCAATAGCACTAAAAATTAAGTTTGTCTTATTTGAAAGAACTGATAAAATTGTAATAGAAGATCCTTTACAACTTTTTCGTATCTCTCTTCGTTTTCAAGATATTTCAATTTGTTTGATATGAGATGGTCTCTGACGTCAGGTGTGGGGTAAAATATTTTCACATGTAGCAAAACCATTTATATCTCTAAGTTTGTTCATCGAAATCATTCGAAACTGTGCACATAAAAACTCCTTGCGACGCTGAACATTTCATGTTAGATATTTAGCTCTGTATGAAAATATTTTACCCCACTCCTGACGTCAGAGACCATCTCATTTACATATCAAACAAATTGAAATATCTTGAAAACGAAGAAAGATACGAAAAAGTTGTAAAGGATCTTCTATTACAATTTTATGAGTTCTTTCAAATTAGACAAACTTAATTTTTAATGCCAATCCCCTTTAAGGAAAAATTGAAAGAACGTAATTTATGAATACGGATTGAATGCCTCGTGGGAAATATTCTAGGTTTTTCGTAGGAAATAAAATATGAAACCTGCGGAGCATATAGTTTAATTTAATTTAAAAAGCAACCAAACGCGTTACCATTTCCCATCAGTGGTATTTCCTCTTGACAGGTAAAACTGTCAGGCGTTAGCAAGAGTAAAATACAGAAGACTTTAAAGTCGTATACGGTCTGAAATGAATCAAATAGAAGTTCTTAAATATGTTTGGAAATGTTAAACTTAATAACTATACAATAGCTGCTCCCGTAGTCTAGAAATAACACTTTCATTTTGGTATGGGTTATATCCCCCAAAGAAGCATGCAAGGCAGTAAAGCCTGGTTTCCATATAGCTGTAAGAGCCGGCGGCATGGCTGCGGCAAGGGGCGATGGTTCAATCATAGACAGTGTTGAACTAGCCAGCAATAAAAAGCTGTATGCGATTGGACCATTGCCCCTTGCCGCAGCCATGCCGCCGGCTCTTACGGCTATTTATGTATTCACGAGTCTTAGGTTAGAAGTTACTATTTATATTTATGTCTTAATGTTTTTCATATTAATTTTGTATTTTGGGGATCCCGTAATGGAGCCACAAGCTCTGTGGGACTTCCCTGCCATTTTTGGCAAAGCTTGTAAATAAATAAAATAAATAAAATATGGAACCCAGGCTTAAAGAAAACGTCAGTTTTCAACTACGAGAGAAGATGCTGTATTGGATTATGGTAAAACCATAAAAATATCCAAGCTATTACTTAATATAAGCAACTTCTATTTCAGGGTAACTAATTTTTTAATGCAGTTTCCGTTCAACGTCGTGTTCCACTTCACGAAAATTGTACACACCCCAAACAAAAGTCCATTTTAGACCTTGGGGTATACAATTAAAGGTTAGTTTCCACTCAGGAAAATCTTCCGCAGGATAGGAACGGACAGGAAAGTTTCCCCTGGTGTTAAAGTCATTAGTTCCGACCGAGAGCTCACAAGACAAAGAAAACTTCCCTGTCCGTTCCTACGGAAAAGTTTCCGAGTATAAACTAGCCTTAAAAGATATGATGTTAGCCGTAAGGTTCTCACTTGATGAGTAAAATCGTCCGCGTTAGACAGAGTAAAATAATAAAGGGGCTGGTTTTGGCCGGAATGGGATTCAAATGGGTTAATATCATTCATGCACATACATGTATCTTAACCATAACACCAGATTTTGGTTTGTTTAGTTTTAGTGAAGTGGGCTACAACAGCAGTTGCTGAGAACAGGACATGAGATTTGCTACACTAATGCTGCCTTGGTAAATAGTGTATAGACCACCGACTATACATATAACTGGAAACCCTAACTACATCCAGCCTTTGTCCAAAAAGTGACCAAGCAAAAGTAGCAGAAATATAGGTGCCTTTTATTATGGTAGCAACCACTAAACTTATTGTTTGTTTGTTTGTTTGTTTGTTTGTTTGTTTGTTTGTTTGTTTGTCTGTCTGTCTGTCTGTCTGTCTGTCTGTCTGTCTGTCTGTCTGTCTGTCTGTCTGTCTGTCTGTCTGTCTGTCTGTCTGTCTGTCTGTCTGTCTGTCTGTCTGTCTGTCTGTCTGTCTGTCTGTCTGTCTGTCTGTCTGTCTGTCTGTCTGTCTGTCTGTCTGTCTGTCTGTCTGTCTGTCTGTCTGTCTGTCTGTCTGTCTGTCTGTCTGTCTGTCTGTCTGTCTGTCTGGGAAGGTAAACCCCCATGAACAGGCATGTTCTCAGTCTACTGATAATTATGATGGCAGTGGAAATAATAATAATTATTATTAATAATAATAATAATAATAATAATAATAATAATAATAATAATAATAATAATAATAATAATAATAATAATAATAATAATAATAATAATAATAATAATAATAAATTGGAAGAACAGATAGAGAAGATGATAAAAGAGAAATCCCGACAGAAGTGGGTACCAAAAGAAATGCAAAAGACCATATTAATGGAGAGTGAATCCATTTTAAGGAAAGTGATGTCTAGGGTGGTGCAACAGAGTAGATAACAAACGATAACAAACTTTGGTAGCTTGAGGTTTTGGCCCATAGAAAATGGGCTCTAGATAACAAGAATAATAATAATAATAATAATAATAATAATAATAATAATAATAATAATAATAATAATAATAATAATAATAATAATAATAATAATAATAATAATAATAATGATGAATATAATTGGAAAAGATGCATAATTACTAAGGTGAAGGGATATCTACATTTTCCTTTCATGTAGCATACGGAAATACATGTCATTGGTTACCTTGATTTTTTCTGTTTTGTTTTCTCTAGATCTGAGAGTATGCAGTGCACAAGTTCATTGAGCTTGTCATTTGATAATGTTGATTTAATAAATATTATGGCATGAACTCCAGTTGAAACGCCTTGAAACCTTCTTTTTTTCTTAATATTCTTCATCTCATCAATTTCTTTAGCTATGGCCTTTTCTATGTCTTCTTCTTCTTCTCCTTCTTCTTCATCATATTCATCTTCGTTGTCATCTAGTTCATATTTATCCTCGTCTTCTTTCTCTTCTTTTGTGCTTTCATCGTCTTTTTTATTTTCCACAATAATCTTCTCACCAGCACCGTGTTGGTAGTCAACAACTAGCTTTTTATTAACATCACGATGTACAACATTGTCAAGAAACTCACTACCAAATAATTCATCCGCATACTAAATGAAAAAAAAGAAAATGGAAACATTAAGATAACATCGAAACAATCATAATTATCAAGTATTTATTTACTGCTATTTAATGTAACGTGCCACTTTATTTTATTTTTTATTTATTATTTACTCGACTTTCATTGTACTGAATAAAACAAAAAAACATTTATATCTAAGACCCCGTTTACACGATGCCGGTACAATTTGAAAACGGAACAAAATCATGCCGGTGTGTAAATATAGGCCAAAAAGTCTTGCGTTTACACGGTGCCGGTATAATATAATGACGATCGAAATATAGTAACTTAGGTTAGATATACTGCCGAAACAGAGAACGTAGGAATCTAACGTTTCGAGCAAAGGCCCTTCGTCAGAGAGAAACGTAAAGAGTGTAAACAAACAATGAGCTTATATACGAAAGGTAATCATGTGACCAAAAATAAGCCAATGATAAAGCCAATATAATGACGGATTAGCATGCGACTATTCTCTTCCAATGAGAATTGAGAAGACTTTGTGAATACTGCTGACCCAAATACTGTGGTCGTATATATCGTGATTACCGTCATCAAACTGTTACGGCACGGGCGTTTACACGATACCGGTTAGTATGAGTTTGTTCCGTTTTCAAATTGTACCGGCATCGTGTAAACGGGGTCTAAAATACAATGAGGCAAGTTTATAAACAGGCTCAAGGCCCAACTAGATAACCTGCCGAAAATAATCATTTAAAATATACCTACATACGTATAGTTTTGCATTTGGTCAAAAACATCTATGAACAGGTGATTTGACAGGCTGAGAGACAAGTTTGTGATATTTGAGCAAATTGGTTTCCAAGTATGAACATTCTCTACATCAAAGTAAGTATTAAAGGTCTGAACAAGATAATTATTAGTGCTTGACTTAAAAATGTTAAATGAAGAAGAAAGTTTAATCGAAGAAGGTAGTGAGTTCCAAAGATTTACGATTCTGTTGAAGTAACTGTTTTAGATTTATTTAAGCTTAACGCTTAAATGTAACGTAATTACAAAACTTGTATAGTACTGCATGTTTTGCTTTCAAAATGAAATGCCCTTGGCTTATAAATAGCGATTTTGTGGTCAGTTGAATAGCGAAATGCTGCTAAAAGTGAATAGCGATTCGCTACTCCTTTAATTCGAACCTAGAGCTCAAGAACTACAGTATACACCAGATTCTCTTGAAATTTTAACTAGGTGATCTACAGTGAGAACCGCATGGTCGTGACATTGTTTTCATTATTTGTATTTATGAAATAAAAATTAACATCATGCGATGTGTATGCGTTGTTGTTCCTCAAGTCTCTTGGGGTTCTAATTGGGGGCATCAAATCCACTAGCCCCTTTGCTGAATTTAATGCGCGTGGATGCTCAGAGCTCACTCGCGTACTGACTGCCGTATGTGACACTTCGCTCCCACCCACGCGGTGGTTGAGCCGTTGCCATTCCTCGGCTTGATCTCGCTTAGTCGTGCAAGTAGTTGTTATTGCTGCTGGTGACCCTAGTGCCTGCAATCGTTTCGTATTTGTGTTCCTACAGTTGCGGGCCGGGTACTGCATTTGCACTACTTTGCTATCATACAGATGCTAGGTGGTTGCATGTACGCTACTTTGCTATCATATTATTGCTGGGGGACTGCACTTGTGCTAATGTACCTTGCTATCGTACAGTTGCTAGGTGGTTGCATGCATGTGCGCTACTTTGCTATCATATTGTTGCTGGGGGACTGCATTTGTGCTATTGTACCTTGCTATTGTACCTTGCGGGGGATCCACGTTGCGCTATTTGCTATCCCACAGTTGCGGAGAGACTGTGTTTGTGCTCCTGTACCCTGCTCTCGTAGAGTTGCTGAGGGGCTTGTTGCTGTATGACTGTTGTTGTACTGTTGCTGGGGATCTGCGTTGCGCTACGCTGCTGCCATGTGCAGTTGCTCGGGACTCCATTTGTGCTACTTTGCTATACTACCATTGCGGGGTGACTGTAGATGTGCTTTACTGCTGCCGTACAGTTGTTGGGAACTGTATTGTGCTTACTGCTGCCGTACAGTCGTTGAGGCAGTGTATTTGTGCTCCCCTGCCGTTGCACAGTTGTGTAGGGGTCTCTTTAATTAATTGTATATTGGCGATGTCGCTATGACTGCATCGTACAGACGTTGGGGGTCTGTATTTGCTTGCATGCTGCCGCGTACAGTCGTTGAGGGATTGTATTTGTGGTTTGGGCTGCTGGTTTGGTGGCTGACCGGGGAAGGCTTTACCCCATGGGTTTCTATGTTGTGTTTTCGCGCCAGTACTTCTGGTCTGGCTGTCGTGCTGTAATGTGTCGTAGCGTGTGCTCGACTGTTCGTAGTATGTCTTGCCGCGCCCGTACATCGGGCTTGTTCCCCAGCTACTCTGGGTGATAATTAATGTATGTAGGGTGGAGTCTTGGCTGCTTCAAGTAGATGTGCTGTATTGTGCTGTAATATATCGTGGCGCGTGCTTAACTGTTGGTAGTATGTGTTGCCGCGTCCATACATCGGGTCTGTTTCCCGGCTACTCTGGGTGATAACTTATGTAGGGTGTGTTCTTGGTTACTCCAAGAAATTGTGCTGTAATGTGTAGTAGAGTAGCGTGTGCTTAACAGTACCGGCTACTCCGGATAATGCTTAGTGTAACTGTTCTTAGGTCCAGCTCGTTGCTTGCGGTTGTTTGCTTTGTGCCTTGTCTACCTGCTCTGGCAAGGACCCGTTTCTTGCTTTTCTTTCGTTGCATGAGTGGGCCTTGCGTACAGGTTCCGTTCATTGATGGTCGCCTGGATGTTCGTCCTTCAATTGCAGCTCTCGTCATTTCTCTGTTGGTTGGGCCCTGGTGGCTTGCTTAGGTCCAGGTCGGTATGGTAATTTCGGAACAATTGATTATCATTTGGTAAGTTACTTCTCCACTTTATGTGTGACAGTAGTTCTGTTAGGAGAGGGTAATTCTCGGCAACATTGCTACAAGTTAGTTTGGAGTTTAGGCTTGCCTGGAGCCGCTCTACCTACAGTATAAGACCAATTCCCATCTTGGTTGTTCCTGAAAACTGTTCCTCAGCTATTAGGGCAAACCCTCTCCACGCCATTAATTACTGCATGTACCCGCACACTAGTGCGCCTATGCCAGACATTGCGGGATTGTTAATTCTTCACAAAGGTTAATACGAAGTACGGCGTGACTCACTTCTTTGTTCTAATTTCTTAACAAACACCCAGTCACAACCACATTCTTTCCACTAACACTAAAATTAGCCTGGGAACTTTAAGAAACGTCAACAAACATATTTGATATGAGCCCACTTTCTGCAGCTGCACAGATCGCACTGCAGAGCACCTTTAATTGATGCTCCTGCCACAGTCGTCTGATATGCCAAGAAGTTTATTTAATATATTTTTTACTTCGTAGACACATGCAGTTTAACCCTTTCCCTACTGCGGTGACCTTTTAATATTTTACTCTGGCTAACGCCAGAACTCTAGTAGGGAAAGGGTTAAAGTTGGATGTTCACTAATTAAATTGCACACTGTATACCGTACTACAGTACTCAGTCCAATCTACCAGTAATGCAGTGCATTCCATGAACTCCAATGCTGGAGATCAGTGACATGCTAGCAAGGGAGGCAACAACCCTAACCAGTAAAGATTTTTAAAACTGAAGATGAGGCAAAAAGACAAAATAAAGCAGAAAATCAGAGTTTGGTGAGCTGAAGAGAAAAACTAGTCAAAAAGTCTGCTAAGTTTGCTGTATGGAAGATCTTACAAGTGTACTTTTTGAGATCATACGTGCATTTTGATCAATGACAATGCTACTGTAGCTAATGTTTTTAGTTCTTCTGTTCTAAGTACACTGCAATTTGTTGTAAAAACAAGACACCTGGGTCAGGCATTCACTCGGGCTACTGGCAAGTATACAGAGCCTGAATCAAAGACTGAATGTGGTGCATACATCATACTGGTGCACATATTTACTATCAAGACAGTTATCAGCCACATACAGTATGATCTCTGTTAAACTACAAAGTTGGGAAGCATGAATAAGTGGTGGAAGTAAAATGTGCAAAAATGCAATTTTGACACTGAAAAAAATAATAAGATGATAAACACAGAAACTGACGTGAAACCTAGACTAGGTCCACCATAGGTAGCCCAAGTAATTAGGTTAGCCTATGCTAAATGCTCATGTGACTGCTACAATCTTGGACAAAAGTCATTGGGACACACCACGTGCACGTTCATGTTTACGCAAAAATTTACATATAGCACCAAAACCCCTCCCCCTAATCAATGTTGATGGATATAAATGGCAAATATGTGTGAAAATACATTATATTTGATACAGTGAACAACATTGAAAGGGAGGAGGGGGTTGCTAGGCATCGATCGTTCAAGCAGAACCCGCTGAAGCAGAATGAAAGGTTATAAGTGAAGAATGTGTTGTTGTGTCCCAATACTTTTGTCCAAGATTGTAGGTGTGTGCACCATTTTCCCCAGTATGTATGCATTTCTTGGCTCCAGAAATTTCTTCTGTGCTCAATTTGCAAAGTTAGCAGTCTGGGAAATCTAGAAGACTCAAAATTTAAGTTAATTCATTGTTAACTTACTTACTGTTACATCTTAAACTCTCTTGTAGAAGTTGGGCTTACAGTAATGATGCCAGTGTCCAGTGCTCAAGCACCAAATGCACTGGTGTTCAGACACATTCCCAAACCCTAGATGCTTTTTGTGCTTCTTGGCCCCATATTATATTTTGGAAATGATTTTTGGATTAAGTCGTGGTATTTGGTAAAAAGTGCTAGGCACCATGAAAATCCTGTTCAGATTGGTGCCCATGCCCAGCACAGTGCTTGGGTACCACCTCTCAAGGTAATGCACATGCTTGGGCACCATGTCCGATTTTTTGCTCAGGTAGTGTTCAGACTAGTGCCCATGTCCGGGCATTGGGCACAGGCACTCAGGCTGAACACCACCTTAGTGCCCTCAACAAAAGGTGTTTTATGTCACTTGAAATGTTTAACAGTTAATTACTTGGGCTACCTGTGGTAGCCGAGTCTAGGTTTCGGCTCTGTTATTTTTTTTTTGTGTTGACAAATTGCAATCATTGCATCATCCTGATAGGCTTTGCAAAACCACACGGTGTGCTCATCTTCATGCGCTGCCATCTTCTCTGGTCACTATTGCTCGATGACCTGGTTTGATTAGCTAATTGAGAAGATCACAACTGACTTACTGAACACTGTTATTGATCAGTCATGTGGCTTACAACTGCGTTAACGTTAAATATGCTCACTACGCTTACAAGTGCAGAGGCAGACATTGATGAAATCTACACTAAAAGATGCTGTGCTATTTATATTTCGATCTGATCTGGGTTAATATTCCACCTTTTCGATCAAGACAAACTGATTATAAATGATTTAAATGTATATGATTTATTGAATTTTAATACTGAAAAGCTAGTATTACTCATGCTCACAATCTGATAACCTGCTGGCTATTGGAAACTATCTGCAAGATGAGCGAGACATAAACAACGTTGAAAACAGAATATTGACAACTTGCAAAGGACGGGTAAATATGCTGTGTTGACATTTCGTGCTGAAGAGACTCAAGTTTACGCTAAATGGGAAAACTTTAAATGTATTGAGGTAATTTTAATATTTGTAATTTGCTTTCATTGTTATTGCCTGGATTATATTGTATGTATTGTTGTGTTAATAAAGTTATGCCAAATAAACTCGATGTGATTCAACTGCTTCGCTAGCTTTAAGCTTAATATATTAGTGTTTTCAGTGTGTGCATAGTTTTAATAGTTCCTTGGTACGTAGTACTACGTACGTTCACTTGTTGTCGATCATCTAGGTAGGTAATATACTGCTTACTGAGTAGCACCAAGTAATGCAAAAAATACTGATAAACATGTACTATGTCGAACTGTTTGCACGTCTAGATTATAAATGCTGCCAGTTCGATGCTGCACCAATGTCCTGGTCTTGTAGCTCGTTCAATCCAGCTTTTTCACTATTAATATTAACTGGCAGCCAATGTCTAATGATTGAATCTACCGAATCTAGCACTAGGTTTTTTGTACTTTTTAACAAATGCTTACTGCAATATGTGCACGCTGTTGCGCTGTTTCGTGCACAGGCTATATGCGCTATGCCAAGCCGCATTGCTATCAGCTTGCGTCTTGTTCAATATAAACTTTCCAACATACTGGAGTCCCAACTGCATTCCAGGCCCCTCCCACCAAATATCTTTGGTGAGAAGAAATCGTCCACTGGCTTTTGGCTGCATAAATTTTCAATTTTGGTGTAAATTTTAACTCATCCACATCACACAGTGTGAATCATCCTTTTCATTTTAAAATTTTTATGACTTTTGGTCAAAAATGACCCCTCAGAATGCTAAAAATCACATTCTAAATTTCAAAATTTTCCGGGGGCCATGCCCCTGGACCCCCCCTAGAGGGTCACTGACCATCTCTGGATACGGCACTGATTCTACATTTCTACTGATTCTAGAATGATTAATTTTCCATCAAATACCCTTGACCCTTGTAAGTTTGGCTACAGGTAGTTGTTGGCGTGTCTATTTCTACAGCTGAATTCCTGGCGTGAATCTTTGGCGGAGAGAAAAGGTGGAAATATGCAGTCGGGAATGGAGTGTCCAGCAAATAAATTTCCATATGACGCTATTCAACCTACATGATGTAAATTCTACAACAGAGATATGCCATGGCATCAAATTACCTCGTTTAAAACATTGTACGCCTCTCTTTTAGCCATTGCTTCGTTGTCTGCTCCAAATACCAAAATCCCTCGCATCCCAACGCAAAGTTTGTCTTCAAATTTCTGTTTTGAATAAAATATAAATCACTGGATAAACTTCTAATACTAGTTGATTGCATAAAAGGTAAAAACAAACTGAGTTACCCGTTTCTTGGTTCCTCCATAATACTTTTTCGACTTCTTTTGTCGTTTTCGCTGCTGTGTAGATTCCGCCATTGTTGTTTTAACAAAATTATCTTATTACACCAAGTACCTATCGGCTACTCGGGTTGTTGGGGCCGCTGGCCGATTCTCAGATCTCTGGCGCTTGAAAACCGGGAGATTGAAAACTGGGAAGCATCTAGCCTGGTACCCTGGCCCAATTTCAAAAGAAATATGGGCCAGGTAACCACTAATCTCATTCGCACGTCATCGAGCAGGGCTAAATCCACTTATGACGATTGCAATTTCACTCATAGCCAATAAAAACGCGCGAAAATTCAACCAATAGGAAAGCAGAAGTCTTTAGTGGTTACCTGGCCCATATTCTTTGATTGGGCCAGGGTACCAGGCTAGGAAGCATCCTCGTACCCAGGGTCTGGGAAGGTTCAAAGTCTTCAAAGCGCAAGCCTTTTCATGTCAATTATGATTGGTTCTCTGGTAATCCCAGTTTGCAATATCAGATAATCCAATCAAATAAACTGTTATGAATAACATAAACTTTAGATCAATCAAATCTATTTCTCAAGTCTGAGCAGGGGTTCGACAAACTATCGATCCTGCCAATTTGTATACAGAATGTGCCAGACGCCTATTAATTCCGTACGAACGAACGATAAAGCGCTAGCTGCTAACGACACCGCAATACGGAGTCACAGGAAACCCAGGGTTGCTGGGCATATTTAATTTTAGCCAGGATCAAGCTGCGAAGAAGCCGCGCAATGGGAGCGGCAGCGCGCAAGCTAAAGATGCTGTACTCAGATCTAGCGTCGGCTTTGAGAGCTCGCATCTCCGATCCCGTGGCTGCTTTTCAATAAGACCAGATGATCGGAGTCCGGAGTGGAGATAGAGTTCATGCTTTCTGACATGTTTTGGTAAAGAAAGTAGCCGGACAAAAGTCGGACTAGCATTTTGGAAAAAGTAAGAATAAAGTGTGGAAATGTATAAAAAGAATACAACGAACAAAAGTACAGAAATGTTTCGTGATTTATGTTGCATAACAATAGTCAACACCACAAAAATACATTTTTAGCCCATTTCTAATGTATATGTATATGTGACCATGCCAAGCTTCAGTTCAAATCTTTAAAAAATTCTGTTGATACACTATATTATATACTTTAATCTTTTAAGGCTCATAATCTAATCCAGTACTAAATAAATATGGCACATACATAATTACACATACATATATTATACAAGTTTTGCTAGCCTGAACAGACATTTCCCAAACATTGCAACGCCGCTTGAACAATGTTAATTGATAGTATCCTACTCAATTTCAAACGTGTACATTTTACCTGCGTACCTTCAACTATACCAGGGGCGCAACTAGGGGGGGGTTGGGGGGGTTGCAACCCCTGCCCTTTTTAACCCCTGCCCTTTTTGTGAGACCTCTAATACTAGGTTAGACATTAGATAAACAGATAATTAATCGTGTTGTAGCACGCAATACAATTCTCCGCAATAATGCGAGACCAAAATAAACATTTCCGCAACTGAAAATACGAGAAAAGCGTCCTAAAAATGCAGGAAATGCCGTTTCAGAGACCTAAAATTCAAAAAATTTCCGGGGGGGCATGCCCCCGGACCCCCCTAGAATCTCTGCTTCCCACACCACTGCCTTCTAGTCCCAAATTGTTTAGAATACTGAACGACTTTGCCCTTTTTTTGCGTTCAACCCCTGCCCTCGAAATTTTCTAGTTGCGCCCCTGTATACACGGTCGGTTGCCTAGCTAAGCCCTTGCTCGTGTAAGTGAGCAACTTTTCATCTCCCTTGCATGTCGCGTGTTCAACATTGCCAATATACAATATACAATTGTCTGCATCGTTAAACATTATAATCAGGTGGTTTTATCGTGATTTGTCTTGTACGGATTTGGTATAAAACCAGTAAGGTTACAGTACTATGGAATATTATTTGAACTATGTTTCTGTAGTTCCAAAGATAATAAATGATAAACATCAGAAGTCCTGCTACTGTGTAAGACACCACTGCCTTTAACTTGAGAGGTAAGAGAAGCAAGTAAAACTGCAAAGAAAAACAAAAAGATAACACATACTTTATTCTAATCAAACCAAAATAAACCTAAATACTACATAAATAGTATAACTGATTACTAAGTTACATTATTACATTATTAAGTAAGAGATCTGTATAGGAAATTATTAAATGACAATGGCGCTAGTATTTTTCCATACATTATGCTATGGACGCAGCTTATACTATAGGTCGGACTACATACTACTCAAATCAGTAGAGCGAGACATAGACGAATTTTTCATCGCTTCCGAAGCGACAGTTTCGTTAACCGCAGATCAATTTCAAAGCAATCACGTGGTGTATTCACGTGTACCACGTGGTAGCTTGTTACGAACTTAACAATTGGATGTTTATCACGTCGTACATGTGAATACACCACGTGAGTGATTGCTTTGAAATTGATCTGCGGTTAACGAAACTGTCGCTTCGGAAGCGATGAAAAAAATCGTCGATGTCTCGCTCTACTGTAATAAGTATATACATGCAGGTACATGCATCGGTTCTCAGACTCTTTCAACTGCATTTAGGTACATTGTTTCCTCTAAAATATAAGAAGTACACCGATTTCTCAGCTGCATGAAGTGCACTGATTCCTATTATTAAAATGCACGAAAAACACTGAACAAACCACTCTGTGTAGACATTTTGTATTGACTGCAAAATGTACAAAAACGTACCTGAAAAACATTTAGCAGGCCACCAACAAGAAATGTTAAAGCTGCTGCAACATTATGATCCTATATAAAATATATTAGATGTAATATTTCCAACACGAGTGAGTGTTCCTCCTCTGATTTCCAAATACAGCCAAGCAGGTTGGAAACCATTGTTGGCAGTTTACCCCCATTTTCACTTTGCCCTTAAAGGGTATTGGCAATAAAAATTAAGTTTATCTCATTTGAAAGAACTCGTCAAATGGTATAAGAAGACCTTTTACAATTTTTCCGTATCTGTTTTGGTTTTGGAAATATTTCGACCAAACTCAGCGTGCTGTCCGCCATCTTGGAATTATTTTCCATATGCAAAATTATGCATGTGACGACATAAGCAGGGTAAAGTGAAATTTTTATCTTGCCAACCTTATGACATTATGAGCTAGAAACTCGATTTTGTTGCGCTATTTCCATTTTAAATTGACCCACAACATTTAAAAAGCCTTCCGTGGAAATTTGGGCACCCACGGAGTAGTTTCATCAGGTTTACCCTGCTTGTGACGTCACCAATTTCGTAGTTAATTAGACCTAATATTACAACAAGATGGCGGACAGCACGCTGTCTTTGGTCGAAATATTTCAAATGAGACAAACTTGATTTTTATGGCCAATACCCTTTAATAAATTTCTGCCTTCTTATAAAAGAACTGATAAACAGACAGGACCAAAAATATTTCGGTTCACATATAATCTTAGTTTACTCAAAACATTTTGTGTACGTCACAAAGTTTTCTGATCTAAAAACTACAGTATACAGTAGGTTAACAGTCTACAGGTTTGAATCACTTCAATGTAAATTATACGTTCCGTGTCCACGCAGAAGAAGATATAGCATTAAGTACTAAGAGTCCAGGACATGAAAGTTTGAATCACTTTAATAATATAGATGTTACGTTTCCACACTTAATATTTACAATTACAAGACTCCATGTATGTCTATTATTTTGTCATGAAGTACACAGGCTTAAAAAAGTGGCCGACAAGAACGCGAAGTTATCCAGCGAAATTTGCCTTGTTCTGTTGTTCACGCGCTAACTTATTTTATAATGGAATAGGTATCATTACTATGAGTTATGACAAATGCCGGCAGGATAATGTGAGTTCACTGTGGCTGACAACATGAACAAACTGGCCGAAATAAGCCGATCTAGTAAGGGCCTGTTTATATGATCCCAGTGTACCGGGACGTCCCGGTGTACCGTACTGTAGTTCTTTGCTGGGCTTAAAGGAACCACGAAGATGTGTGATCAAAATGGTAAATGGAGCTGAATTTATCAAAATTAACGTCGAGTATTCTTACTTTTATTCATCAACTCGAAAGACGGCAATTTGAGTGTTACTAACGCTTTATCTTTACTTGATTCTCATGGTCAGGTGTCCCTTGGCAAGTTGGGAACATCGAATTTTTGCGCTAGAAACGGATGTTCACAGTATACAGGGTGAATAAAAAAAAACTGATGCCTTTCATATTCAAATTAGCCGCATAGCGGCTGTAATTTGACAGAAGTTCCCTAAATATCTCATGGGTATACGAAGCATATCAAATAAGTGAACCCTAAATATCTCATGGGTATACGAAGCATATCAAATAAGTGAATATCAAATAAGTGTATTTGATATTCACTTATTTGATATGCTTCGTATACCCATGAGATATTTAGGGTTCACTTATTTGATATCGGCTTCGTATACCCATGAGATATTTAGGGAACTTCTGTCAAATTACAGCCGCTATGCGGCTAATTTGAATATGAAAGGCATCAGTTTTTTTTGATTCACCCTGTATATTATTATTATTAAGGACCTTAAGATCTACGACGGCAACTTCGAGGACGACGTCCTTCAAACAAAAGCATTTTTGTCGCAAAACAAAGATGATGAATAATTTCTAGTCCCAAGAGTAATCTGAACACCGTCCTCGCTCTGTATACAACGCCACTCAGAGCATTTTCACGTCTTCAGGACGACGTTGACTCGTGGGGTGATGAGAACTGTTGTCTGAGATTGCCTTAACACAGACACTGCAACCGTTTTAACACTTTGAAAATTATAAAACAAGCTTCAAGTATTTATTGAATACAGTAGTCAGTTAACCGTGACTTCTTTTTAACGCTAAAATTTGAATTGGTTTTTAACCGCCGTCGTCGTCCTAGCATCTTAAGGTCCCTACCAGCTGTAAACAATAAACGTACCTCAGTTTCAATACCATAGTAGCCAAATAATGGAATAAATCGTAAGATGTTTAAAAACGCACAAATAATACAAAGTGCTCCTGCCAAATATCCAACCCAAGAGAGTGGTGTAACGTTATACACAGGACCTGAAATATAAAAAGATACATGAAATGGTCTGACAAAATATTTGATGGAAATAAAATACATTGTGCAAATCTTACAGTATATACTGTATAAGACCAGTGATCTAGTCTATAATTATTGAAATACATGCAAAGGCCTGGTTTTCATTTGCAGTAACATTCCTCAGCAGTTCATTGCCAGCTATATTGTTACTGATCGTCTGATCTTGAGTTTCACCCATCACCCGTTCTTTGTACAAAACAATGAAATTTGACTTCATACAAGAAAGTTTAGGTGATAAGTTTGCGCATGCATAAGAGGGCTAAACTACCATTTCTATTTACAGACAAACAAACGAAGGAGACTGCCTCCTCCACAGGCCCTATTGCATCATGGACAGGTCACACACGCCGAATTTAGGGCCTGCAAGATCCTGTAAAAATTTTGGCAAACTTGGCACGGAATAAATTTGCATAATTAACGACCATTGTTAATAGCCATGGCTATATCCGAAGATTTTGAAGGCCATTGAAGACTTATGACATACGAATCCTAGCTTTAAAATGAAGGAATTGTTGAAAAAAGCAATTACGGTTGAACTTTGTCAACTTTCGGCCGGAATAATCAAAGAAAATGAACTTTAGTCTACCCAGAGACTCTTTGGTTTATACTTTTTCGGTTTCCACAACAACAGAAACTTGAATTACGCTACACTATAGCCTACAATTTAACAAAATTAAATCTCATTAACTCTTGGTCAGTTGACAGTCTTCGATAGCTAAATAAACAAAAAAAACAATAAGAAAAACCTGTACTTTCCTGACCGTCGAATTTGCTTTTGTTCGGCAGATATTTTTTCCTTCAATTCCTTTTCGTCGCTAAAAATATTATCGGCAGAAGGTCGGTAATTCTAAAACATATTGGTTTCTTCATTGTCATGATCTGTAAGAAAGTTTAGACCGAATTTCCTGGTGGATCAGTGTTAAAAGAACTTGGACGTACGTTTGTCGAACAGCGGCCGGAAAGATTTTGCTTGTCCTCTCAAAACTATAGGGCCTAGTCTCGCTGTGCATAATGGGATCAGTCCCCATTTTGTTTACAGGATCTGGCAGGCCCTCTCAACAGTGTGACCTGTCCATGATGCAATAGGGCCTGTGGAGGAGGCAGCGAAGGAGAAAGGAGAAAGGACTGGGGGCTAATCATCCTTCCGGCCGAGGGTTGTTTTTGAGACCGAGGCAAATATTTCCCAGTGGCTGAATTGTGAATCGCATATCAACGAGGTAGCTGACATACGACACAGTTCAGACCACGGATCACATATATTAAGATGTAGGTGTTGATTTTACGGTTTTGTTCATGTTTTATTTTTTTATATAAATAAACAAACAAACAAACAAACAAACAAACAAACAAACAAACAAACAAACAAACAAACAAACAAACAAACAAACAGACAGACAGACAGAC
Organism: Paragorgia papillata; assembly: GCA_035771165.1. Taxonomy (NCBI): domain Eukaryota; kingdom Metazoa; phylum Cnidaria; class Anthozoa; order Scleralcyonacea; family Coralliidae; genus Paragorgia; species Paragorgia papillata. The sequence continues at coordinate 4,719,124 of JAWNZC010000011.1, read as the reverse complement.
AGACAGACAGACAGACAGACAGACAGACAGACAGACAGACAGACAGACAGACAGACAGACAGACAGACAGACAGACAGACAGACAAAAAGGAACCAAAAGCCTGGTTATATACGGACTGAAATAGATGGATGTTTTTCTGACAAAACAATTAGCTATATGTACATCGTTTCACTTTTTTTCTATTCTCAGAGGTAAACGACCACGTTTAACAGGCCTATCTGTCTATATCTCTCTTCTTAACAAGGCTATCTGCCCACCAGCTTAATCCATTGACGGCTGTAAAACGCCAGACGATTTTACTTGCCAAAAGGATACACCCACACGTCAATGCGTTAATTGATAAAGCAAAAAGACGGACGATAGCGAAAATGAAATTTGCCTCTTCATGCGCGTTTATTTTTAATTGTATATATAAGACTTATGCATTACAATTATGCCATGTTATATGTGGGTTTTTTTTAGGCTGTGGATAATAAACGTTATACCTTGGTAAAATGTAACTATTTATAGTACTATGGTATCAATATTATTCGTACCTGTACTTTTGTACTTTGTTTGTGCGACACCAGTTGCTTGCATTAACTCCGAACTTCTTATCTCGTATGGCGGGTTCTGTTTCAGATCTTCATTAATATCACTAACATTTATACGATTAGTTAGACTATTTGGATTGGAATATCTTTGTTTGGTTTTCTGGATAAACATGTCTGGGTAATTAAAAATAACAACAAACATTTACACTCACTGACACACAGTGGCATAGCGTGACCATTCTGAGTAGAGAGCATACCTTTTAATAACTCACATTACCGACCAATTCAAATTTACAATCAATTTATATATTTATTTACTCACTTTAATTATACATTTTGCAAACATAAAATTATAAAATGATGTACAACACTACAACATAGTATAATTAGGACAGTTTATACAGAACTAAAAGTTCCTTACAAAGAAAAGCCGCCTAATTTCCCATAAATTAACCGAAAATCAAGTTTTTAACCAACAGAATCTGTTTTACCACGGTTTTACCAACCAGTTTTACCACCTAGGGTGTTGCACGCTCTCCCACATCCCTCCCTCCTCACCACCGCACGCCACACAACAAGAAAAGTTGGTCTCCAATGTTTACAATGTGAAAAGCATAAATGTTTACAACGTGAAAACCATAGTACATGTACATATAAGCCTCGCTATAACATTGTTATACACCTGCACTTGTATAGGATATTTGGTAACAAAATACGTGACGCTTGGGAGGGGGAGGGGTGTGTGTGTTTGCCGAAGCGTCACATAACGTCACAAGGGGCATAACAAATAAATAAATTTAAGAAAAATAATATACAATAATAATCTTATGCAATTATAATATTAATTAAGCCTTCATGTGTTGTGCAATGTGCATACAACTAGTGAATTTGTTAATTTTGTAACAAAAACAATTATGACAAAGGTGAATCTGATGCGGGTAAAAAAGTACAAAATCCGATCCGAATCCGATCGGATTGGATTCGCACACCTCTAGACTGTCAAACACCCCCCCTCTCCTCCCCCTCTCCTGGAATTTCCAATTGCCTAATTCTGTGGGAGGTTATACATATTTTAATTTTTCTGGAACTACACATTACACTTTGAATTATTCAGTGCATTGTATTACTAACCATAATATTTATTTACTACACTGTGAACAAAATTTTACCAACACATGATGAACTCACCAAACTCAACAAATGTGTATGGGCGTTTAGCTCTCTGGATGTCTTCAGTTTTGTACTGAAGAAGAAATTCTCGCTGTAGTTCAGTCAAAAAACTGAATGCCAGAATTTCAGGATACTGATTGCTACATATCATCATGGTACGCAGTGAACCAGAACGTATAAAACTAAAAAAAATATCAAATGAATATTTTTATAAGTTCTCATTTGTAAAGGTTTATACATTGGGGTAAAGAATCGAGGTCCCAAGAGATAGGGTATTGCCATGATTGCTAGTCTGCTTGAACAATGTAAATATGATATAATGAATAATTGACCGTACCGAAAAAAATGGCGACTTGTACATTTAACCACAATCCTTTGCATGCAGTAAATATTGTTTCTTGCAGAATTATTGGAAGATATAGTTTTAAAACGGTCAACTTTGGTAGGAATGAAGTTCTTGCTTACTTAATCCATCTTAGCAGAGGCGGATTACCAAGTAGGCTGAGTAGGCTGAAGCATACAGGCCTGGGCTTGCAAGAGGCCCGTAATTTCCAGGGAATACATTTATTATTATTATTATTATTATTATTATTATTATTATTATTATTATTATTATTATTATTATTATTATTATTATTATTATTATTATTATTATTATTATTATTTTCATTCTTAATACTGCAATGAAATGGTAGTATACAGACCTGGGCCCGGTTGTATAAAAAAGTGGTTAACTTTAATCATGATTAGTGCTTAATTCTAGCCAATCAGGACCAGTGTTTGAGACTTTAACTACGATTTAATCACCCAAAAGGTGATTAAATCATGATTAAAAGTTTTATACAACCGGGCCCTGATCGTTTGTTCAGTTATATTCCAACTCAAGCTTAATTCAAAACTAGAAATAAATGCTTCCAAATAGTTAGCTCCTGTCATTCATTGAAAATTGTGATTATGGGAAGACCCCGGCTTCAGAATGCAGGAAATGGCATTTCCGAGAATCTAAATTTCCAAATTTTTCGGGAGAACATGCCCCAGCACCCCCTTAGATGGTTCTCGCGTCTTCTGTACTTGAATATTGTTACCGAATTCTCTAATCACGGAGTGGGGTGCCTAAATTATCTCTGGATACGGCACTGATATCGATATCAGGTTTTTCATAGGTCAGTGCACTATGAGGCCCGTGAATTTTATTTAGCCTACAGGACTGGAAACTGGTAATCCGCCACTGCATCTTAGCATGATAAACAATGTTTAGTTGTTGAGCTGAATTGCGGTTGCAAAGCATTGTGGTTAAATGTACCATCGCCATCTTTTTCGGTACTGTCAATTGGCTTTTCATCTTGCTTACATTCTTGCTTACATTTGTCGAATAATTAAATGTAATTATTCAACAAAATGGAAAATTTTGTTTGATGAAGAAATCACTGACTATATACTTATTGGTTTATAACAACTAGGCTGGACATCATAAATTGCTATTTCACTAGAAGCCGGATAGATATTTTCATGCACTTTTTCACATGATTCAAACAAATCTATATTTTAAGAGAATCGACCTAAAAATTGACTAAATTTGACAGTAATTTCAAAATAATGAAAGTGAATATTTCTTTCTTTTGAATTTTGCTCATGAATGAATTATTAATGAAGTATGAATGAATTATAATTATTTGAAAAGTGTTGTTCGAAGACTGAAATTTGTTTGCTTTAACTCCTTCCCGATGGTAGCCTCCTTTGCAGGCGTTCTTTGCGAGCCCTCGGTATCCTCGCAAAGAATGCCTTTCGAAGGAGGCTATCCCGATGCTGGATTCTACAACTAAAATACACAACAACATGTTGCCTACAGTCGCCGCCGTTTATATGCAAGACTTGAAATTTTCAATTTTCGGCAGTATCCAAGTGGGATACAAGGTTTCTGAATTTGGTATACCTCATTGCAATCTAGTATCCCGCTTTTGAATGCTAAACATGTCAACTTGCAATATCTAAAATTAATTAGTATAACAGTTTGTGGCAGTACCTGCATTACGTTACATTATAAGACGTTACCGGTGTTACAATGTAAGACGTTGTTGCGTTACATTACATTACAAAACGTTACGTTACGTAAGACGTTACGTTACATTATAAGATGTTACCGGTGTTACAATGTAAGACGTTGCGTTACATTACATTACAAAACGTTACCTTACGTAAGACGTTACGTTACATTATAAGATGTTACGCTCCATATAAGACGTTACGCTACATTATAGGACGTTACATTACATTGTAAGACGTTACGCTACATGTTATAACGCTACATTCTAAGACGTTAACGCTACGTTCTAAGACGTCACGCTCTATATAAGACGTTACGCTACATTATAAGATGTTACGCTAAGCGCCGAGTTGGCTATTAGTTCGTATACAACGAGAGCGAATGGTATAACTGTTTTATTATATAGCCAAGCACTGTACAAGAGTCAAGAGACAAAATTACAGCGAAATGTTTGAAACAACAAACTTCCGGCATAGGCAACTAATACTTCCGCCATGCGTAATGATGCATTCACATAGAGTTTCTCGCTGAGCTGTTCGGTAAACAGCTTCGAAATGTTGTATAAATGAGTAATGTTGCTCGAGAGGCAAAAAAAGTGTTAAGAAAATCAACAAAAAAGATTAAAAGGTACCTTTATGAAGTCAAAAGGTGGGTCAGTTGTTTATATTAGCGTTGCTGTCGTGAAAAAGGTTTTGATTTCATGCAAAAATGAAACAGAAACACCTTCGGCAGTGAAACTAAATTACTTAGTTGGTTGTTTTTGAAAAAGAACATGCTTTTTACTACTACTTACTTACTGGTAATCTCCTACGAAATATGTGTTGTAAGCTTGATTTTAACCGTGAGTTTCTTTGTTTGGCAACAAATTAATATCAACCCGTTAATTTAGTTGGGTTTTTGAAGTAAAAAGACGTAATTTTTAGGTGAATTTTACCATTTAATATGCTAAATTGTGTATTTGTTAATGTATTTTTACACAATGTTTTTTTTTTATACATTGGTTTGAGGGTGTTGATGTTTTTTCTGTATAAAAATCCGTCAATTTCAACTCTTTTCGGCAGTTTAAAAAAACATGCCGCCATCTTGTTTTTCCTCTACAAGCAGGATATGAGCTGATAGCCTGGTAGTAGGGAACCAATCAGGTTACGCAAAAGCTCATATCCGATAGCATGCTATAAAATAATATAAGATGTTACGTTACATTATACAAGCTACATTATAAGACGTTACATTTTAAGACAGTTACGTTACATTGTAAGACGTTACTTCAGATTCTGTGGCTGTGCGCTATCGAAATTTTTATAGTATCCCGTTGGGATACTGAAGTTAAGATCCAAAACTAAAATCTAGTATCCCTGCGATACCGCAAATTTCAAGCCCTGGTTTTTGCCAGTCGGATTTTTGCATATAAGCGGATTAAAAAAAACAGATTTTCATATAATTTTGGGCTTCCAAAATATTTGCACATACAGTAAGCATTTTTTGCATATAAGCGATTTGCATATAAGTGGCAGGGACTGTATAGTTACTGGTATTAAGTTACTTTTATAATTAGAGTTTGAAACTATAGCTGTAGTACTAATCCTGTGAGTATGGTCATCACAATTAAGAAAGTAGACATCCAGCGGGGCCAGGGGGACAGGGGGGGCTACTGGCTACAGCTTCCTTGCCAAAGACACTTAGCCTCCCACTGTTGGGGGGAAATTTACCATTTGTCAAGGGACGATTTGCAAGAAAAATCAAAGCTTTAACAATTAAAATTCTAAGAAACTAGAGCGTAATATTATACTATAGATAAACAACCTTTCAGACAAGGACCTGGGAACGGGTTTCCATGTATTCACATTTCATAGTTCTCTCGTCATTCTTTGATGAGATGTTATAGTTAATGAAAGTCTTTCTCATGTACGAAATGGATGAGTTCCTATTTAGAAACATTCTCTCACACCCCTCATTTAGTTATTTTAGCCCCTCTGTTGAGAACCTTAGCCCCTGGGTCAAGGAATTCCTGGCACCACAACTGTTTATTCTTATTTTTACAGTTGTCAATGTCTTTCAACTGATCACCAGGAGCTAAATATAACAAGACGCCTGCTTAGGCATTCACTCTGGTTACTCATTAGCAATGCAGCTTGGCATAGTCTATGCACAAAACAGCACACAACAGCGTGTGCATATTAAGCGTTTGTTAAAAAGTACAAAGTAACTTACCCTGGTCCCAGAGGTTCTACGCCCCCCCCCCCCCCCCCGAATGCTGAAAGCGGCGAGAGAACCTCTGGTCGAAGACGCCACCAATCTCACTTTCATGTGGCAGTAATCTAAAACCCCCCTAACAGACGGTGTAGAACCTTTTGGACCAGGGTAAAAATAACTATGTATGGTGCTAGATTTGGACCATTCGGTAGATTCAAGCGATCATTAGACAACCCTCATGAAGTTATAGACAACCTGAGGCTGGTGAAATTAGTTGACAATTTGCCAGCCGTTAGTGAACAGTTCCAAAGCCTGTTGGGTCAATAATATCGCAATGAAAAAAAATAATAACACAACCGAAACCTAGACTCAGCTACTGTGGTAGCCCGAGTAATAAAGTTCAGCAATTTTAAATCAATATAATAACTAATGTATGAAAGTTTTTTAGAAACTAGAGGCTGGGGGACTTTTTTTTTCATTGCTTCTGGACTGTGGGCTTATTAAAAGGGGGCTAAATAGAGGAAATACGGTATTCCATATTTCTTGGTTTGTACTTGATGTCATGGAAGTCATATTGGAGAAACTTTAACAAAAGAATCTCATTAGCAGCTACTGTATTTGGAGTATGTTTTCCTACAACATGGCCAATCATTTTTGTCTTCTAAATCTCAAGGGATTGATTGCAAACCACCAATACATTGGTCTAAAATTCATTGAATTACATAATAAAAATAGACGTCTGGGGGCATATAATGTTGAGTAATCTGGTACTGCCAAGAAAAGTAACATTGGCATTTCCATTTAGCAAACGTAGCTTGTTATCATTAGTACTTTTTCCAATTTTTGGTAACTAATTACAGTCACAGTTACCTTCTTAAAAAACATATTAACTAGTTACCATGTGCACAGTAATTACTAAAAAAAGTAATGGTCACATGTAACCATACACATGTGCACACTGTAGTTACATGTACAATATGTAACAAAGTTACTCACAACATGTACACTGCTGACCAGTAGTCTAGTACTAATGAGTTAACAACCTAGCTATACACCTACAGTACCTAATTCCATGTTGAAGAAATTCTACTAATGATCCAACTGGATACTGGTCTACCTTTTATAATACCGGTACTGCCTCCTAGGTTGTGCGAAAGTGCATTTAATAGCACCTACATGTACAGTGAAACCTGAGTTTTGCAACCAACCCAGGTGCCACGTAAAAGTGGTCGTTAAGGACAGGTAGTGATGTGACATCATAGCTGCGACTCGTACTGTCATTCACTTCAGTTTTTGCGCTGTGTTTTTGTTACGTTTCAGATTCAATTTTTGCACTGGTTTGGTCTTGTTTAAAGCTCTTGGCTTTATTTACGATCTTCCAGTAATATTTTTTAGATGTGAACACTCAGTTTTGTCACTTTCCTTTCCAAGTTAAAAAGCCGTTGTAAAATATACAAACTTGTCGCGGTAAATGATCATCAAGATCAACTTGTCTAAAGTTAATAAATATTACTCATGGTTTTAGATCAACTAAAAAGTATTTGGCTTTGGCAGGAGAAATTCACACAGATTTTCATCAAATAATGCTCAAAAGAGAAGCAAAACAAGACTAAAATGCGGTAACACGGCAATTGAGCAACACTTCCGGTTTCTTGTTTTCACATGTGGTCGCATTCGCGTTTGTTTACTATGAAAAAACAGGTATTTCTTCAACGTATTTTGGCAGTTTTACATTGAGTTGGTCGCTCATAACAGGTAAATATCTTGTTTGGGTCGTTGGTCGCGTAAGGCAGGTGGTCGCTCATTGCAGGTATATTTCAACTACAAATCGTCCGTGCCAGCAAAAAGTGGTCGTATATGACAGGTATATGACAGACAGGTGGTCGTAAAACATGGGGGTCGCAAAACTCGGGATTCACTGTATCTCATTTGGGGGCACATACAGTTGAAGCTCTCTTAAGCGACCACCCTCGGGAACTGTAAAAAGTGGTTGCAACTAGAACTGGTCGCTTACGAGAATTCGTTCTCGTATGCGACCACCCACTGAAATGGCTGAAGTTGGTCGCTTACGAGAGATTGGACCAGAAAAACACTGCGTTTCTATTCTGGAAACCAGCCGGAAATAGCAATACTTCATTGTTATGCATTTTATAATCACATCACTGTATTAAAAGTTATCAAATTGCTTTTTAGCGCAGTGTTGACTGATTGCAAAGCGTAGTTCAATGGTGGCCGCTTACAAGAGCTTAAAAACAAAGAAAAAGCTCAGTTTGTGAATCTGAAAGGTGGTCGCGGTCGCTTATGGGAGTGGTCGCTTATGAGAGCTTTTAGTAACAGAGTTTAATAGGGAATTTAAACGGGGTTTCGTGAGGGTGGTCGCAACTAGAGCTGGTCGCTTACGAGAGTGGTCGCAAGGAGAGCTTCGACTGTAGTTTCAAAATGGCATTTTGAGGTAAGCCTTTTATATGAGGTGCTTTACGTTGTAAATGGAGGTAAAAAGGGGTACTCTGCTATGCTACCCTGGTTCCAGAAGTTTTCTCTCTCGTAAGTGGTGAAACAGGAGAGGAGAGAAAACCTCTGGTTGGAAGTGGTACTATGATTGATCAAATCACTTTAAGGGGCTGTTTACAGGAGCCGGGCTAGCCTGGCTAACCAGGCTGACTCATGTCACAAAATTCTTTCCTTGGCCACAAAAAGAGATTTTAATCAACGTTAGGGTTTGCATCTAAACTAAACCAATTCTTCTTTGCACATTTAGTTTATGCGAGTTTCAAATGCAGAGTGAGATCCTAATCAATTGTGTGAGCCCAGCTTTAACTGGGCTAGCCCGGTTCATGTAAACAGCCCCTAATAGAATTCTAGCTGAACAGAACGTGTTCACCACCTCTAACTGGATTATCCTCAAACAGGGTTTTGATTGGTTAGACTGTTTATTTGTCTAGCCAATAAAAACCCTGTTTGAGGATTATCCAATCAGAGATGGTGAACATGTTCTGAACTGGCTAGAATCAATCATAGTACCACCACAGAATAAAGAATAACCAGAAGTCTGACTCTGGTGAAAACATGTCCCACATTTTTCACTGCACATGCGTGAGGACAAAAACTTCAAAGGCACCGACAAGAGTGAGACTTCTGGTGATTCTTTATTCTGTGGTACCGCTTCCTGCTATAAAATTACAGGAGCGAAAATCTCTGGGACCATGGAAGCACTTTGCAAAAAATTGGTGGAACACCCCCCCCCCCCCCCCCTGGATCCTACGTCTAAAATAAAGGACAGCTAATAGTACGTGTACAAAAACCAAAAGTCCATTCATGAATCAATATTTAATTATTAACAGGGGTTTGCCGCTCTCAGTTTTCTACAAATTTTAAAACTAATGGCGAATTTTATTATTCGGTCAATAACAGAATATATATAAACGGACACAAAGAGATAATTTATTGAGCAACTCACTGAATACAAAATTTCCCAATCCTCGTTGTACATCGAGACGGTAGTTGGCCAACTTTTCGAGACAAAAGTTTTAGTCGCTTTTTGCTTTCTTTCATCTCAAACGTTGTGTCGAGATCCGTGGACGCCGAAAGAGCCAAGCCATCGCTCACTCGGGTTAGTGTAGCGTAAAATATCATCTCTGCGGTGAAAAGCGCAAATACATTGATAAAGCACCGTAAAAGAAACAAAGAGTTCCCTTGGAGCGAAGGTGGATAGTGCGTGACAACATGCGAAAACATGGGATACTTGGCGATACAAGGGATTCATACTTTATCCTCTACTTCCTCATTCTGTAGTTTCATCACTTTCATGTTGGGCACATGTTTTAGTGTTTTACAGTCTGAAAAATACCGTATTTTCAAGGGGTTTTTTAAAAGCAAGCTTCGTTGTTTTTTGTTGAGCCTTAATACAAGATGGATACTGAAGAATTACAAGTACCGGTAGCATCGATTACTTCGTTCTTCGATGACACTATAATTAAGTCTGGTGATGATGATGGCGCCGAGCGAACAACAAAAAGCACCGAATCTACTGACAAGAAAGCAGAAGTCAAAGAGCCGGAAACAGAGCAAGAATTACTGTTTTGTAAATTTTGCGATTTTCAAGCAATAGATTTGCAGGTAAAAATTTGCTTTTGTCGCATTTTAGTATTCTTTATCTTATAAGCGAAACAGGAAATTTATCGTTTTGTCCCTTGAGTCGTTTCGTCTTCACTCTCCAGTTGTTTCTCTCTATATACATGTAAGCTCGCTATTAAGTAGAGCCTTTTGAGCAAAATCTCAGTATTTTATATACAAGCTGTCAAGCATTTGGCAAGAATAAACAAGGTGTTTGGCACATTTTTTTTGTCAATAAATCACTTTCTCCAGTAAATTTTGCCATAGCTCATAGCTGTGGTTCAAAGTGTTGCCAAGTTGTGGGTTGTGCAGTGTGCGAGCCTGTACAATTTTCCTGAGATGCCTGCACAAATTAGCACCCAAAATTTGGTTCCTGTTTGCATTTTATACACTTTCCAGTCTAGTCCCAACATAGCCAGGTGAAGAATTTGACATACTAAGGTTAAGAGCCTATTTAGATGGACTAAAAGTTGGCTCGGGTAAGAGGGACACCCTACCCCTTGAGACAACTTTGTTAGATTATGACTTCTGAATCAGTTTAAGGCTGGAGGACTGGGTATAGTTATGCACAAATCAGTGTTAAGCCCGATGGGGGGGGGGGGGGGGGGGGGGAGGCCAGGCAAAAGGTTGGGGATTTGAATTTTTTTTAATGAAGTGTTCAAAAGCACGACCCTGGGGCCGAGAATTATGATCAAATGTAGGCAAATTGCCCCTCTCTGCCTAGGAACATTTGAAAATTTCCTTTCGAATATTTAAATGCCCCCACCCTGGGGTCACGATTCAAGTGCAAATGCTGTAGGGTGGGGATACAGACGTTTACCAAATCCCCCACCTTTGCCCAGCCTCCCCCCCCCTCAGGCTTAACACTGATTTATGCATCTAATTTAAGATGCCGATCGTTGGGAAGAAACTGTAACTGTACTGTTAGAATTAAACGATCGAATTAAACTCGCAGAAGCTTTTATACTTCTTCAGGCCAATTACAGTATGAGGTTTCCAACTGTTATTGCAGACCAAGACCATTTTTTTTCGCTTCGTGTTTGAAGCCCTATCAATAGGCGAGTTTCCACAAATTAAGCAATGGCAAACAGACTTGCTAGCGAGCCAACAACAGCAGAATAACAGTGTTAAACATCCAGAAACTGTATTTATACTTCGTTTCTATGTTTACTTTGAGGGGAGCTGGCCAGTTTTTTTGAAAAGTGATGTGCGCACAACACCCTGAAACTCGCCTATTGTTTCACTTTCTGCCACCATTTTGTTTCGCAGTTTTGCCTCAGGTAGGTGGGTCAAATTGTTTACATGGAGGGAACTTTATCTCACCCCCTTACCCCCAGGGTGACCCTATTACCCGAGACAAGTATGAAATTCCTCATGTAAACACTCGCTGTTGAGACTAAGTAAAATGAACACAAAGTTGGCTCCCCCAGGGTAGCTCGGGCGGTAGGGTGACCCTTCTAACAGGGACAACGTTTGTCCATGTAAATGGCCCCTAAGTTTAACATATTCTGGCTTTGTTAATACTGTTAATTGCCCCCGCAGGGGTTTGGCCCTTAATGTTTGGCATTTGGCATTTAACATTTATATTTAATATCATAGATTAAAAGTTGTACATAAACAAATTTTAAAAAATCACACTCGTACTAACAGTTGTCGTACACCAAGACTAGTTCACAGCTCACTCGTAAATAGTAACCAGTATACATATAATCAGCCAGGGGCAGTTTTAGTGTAAACTATTTCTAGTTTTAAAAATTTACCATTCATGACTCAATGTTTTCACACTCTGATCTAGTGTCTAAACAACTATCACCCTTGATAAACACTAAATCAAAAGTTTTAGGTTGTAATATTTTGTTTGGAAATTTGGAAAATTCAGAAATGTGATGCTACATTGTAAGACGTTACGCTACATTATAAGATGTGACGCTACATTATAAGACGTTAGTCGTTACGCTACATTAGAAGATGTGACACTACATTGTAAGACGTTACGCTACATTATAAGACACTACTCAGCATTCTAAGACAGATGTGCCAGATGGACCATTGCCAGATGGCAAAAAGTGAAAATGTTAAATAATCAGATGAAGTACAGTAGTACATTACTAGATTGTAAGAAATAGAAAACAGTTGGAACTAGACTGTTTGTATCAGGGGCGGCGCGGAGCGTAAATTTTTTGGTATTAGTTGTGGTATATAATGTAGGGGGGTCTGGGGGAAAATTTTGAAATCTAGAGGCTCTGAAATGCAATTTCCATTCTACAGAAGATATTTTTTGAAAAAATCAAGCGAGATGAAGATCTAAATGCTAAGCATTTTACGCGGTTCGATGACTTCACGACCAAATTAACGGAAACATCCATGGAATTATATCTGTCTGAGACTGTGATGTTACTAATAGTATTGTAGCGGTACTGATGCGCTGCACGTGTGAATACAGTAGCTTGCGTGATGCGCCGACAATACATATGATCAGCGCAACGTTTTGCGAACGCAGGCGGCCAAGGTATTAGAATCGCAAAACTAATACCTTACGTTGTTAGATATACAAATATTCGCATCGTTCTTACCTTTGAAGGAAGACTTATGCCTTTTTTTGGTTAAATATGGATTCAAGAAGGTTTTCCTTTCGTCAGATAAGTTCTAGTCACCATATCAAAGCTTCAAAATTGTTATAAATAATTGCTCTTTGTTTCCATATTATCGAAGTGTTGAACTCCAGTGTTGGGAGCTTTTCCTTGTGAAATAGGCGATACAGCCGATACTACATGGATGATTTATATATTGTGATGTTATATATTGTTAATGTAATGAAGTGAAAAGAATTGCAGACTTCTCGCTGCGAAATAAAAGCAGTTTTAAATCGAAAGAGTAAAGCGTCTGACTTTAAAATATAAATATTGTACCACCTGTGGTGAAATTTAACACCGAAAATCCGCGTTTCTTGTCAAGCCAAGGTATTAGTTTTGAGATTCTAATACCTTGAGGTCTAAGCCTTTCAAACACTTGTCGCTAAAGTCGCTAAGGTTGTTGCGCGCTTCAACGAGGACGGTACGGTACTGCGGAATTTAAATCAAACAATCAAAAACAAAGATGTTGTTTTCTTTCATCCGTCTCTGTTCTTGGAATAATTATATTATTTTACAATTCATTTCAATCTGGAAAAAAAAAGGTATTAGACTAATACCTTTAATACCTTAGCGCGCCGCCCCTGGTTTGTATACAGTATACAGGAGAGAATATGGGGGATTGGGGGAATGCAATTGGAAGGCTATAATTAATTGAGTCTACATTTCATTTTCTTTTATAAAAATGTAAAATGTTGTAGCATTTATATCTGTTTTGTTTATAAGATAACACTATGAAGGAAATTTATACTGGAACTGTGGTAGTTGTGTTTGCATATATAGCCTAATACTGTACATATAAATTAACATGGTTACTGTGATCAATTCCAGTATGCATAACATTTCAAGTATCAGTATGCAACTTATTTTATAAAATATAATAATACCATGATGATCGCCTCGGATTCTTTTGTTCTCCAAGGGAATGTAAACCTCGTAGGGAAAATTAGAAGACAAAGAAATCCTTTGTCATCTTCTAAATTTCCCACTTGCATATATTTTCCCTCATCAACATGCGTGGGAAAATTAGATGCAACTTCTCTGATCAACCGTGTAAATTTCCTGTAGGTAAGATTCTCAAAGTTTTCCTCGGCGATCATAATAATTACAAACTAATAACATGACTTGAGGGAAATTAGCGATTAATTCTCCCCTTTGCCTCGGGAAGATTTGTAAAAATCTTCCTTCAGCGCGCGGAAATTTAATCACCAATTTCCCTCAAGTCATGTTATTACTTATAATAATACGGTATATTATGTACATGTAAATAATTCTACAGTGATTAATACTTTTTAGGCTTATGTCAAACATGTTCTTAAGCCATCCCATATAAAGAAAGCTGCTGAGTCCTATAATATCCGTTTAACAAAAGATACTGCACCAAAACTTTTTAACTGTAAGGTAAGAACTCAACAGTACTGTACATACTGTAAGTTTGTTATTGTGAATATGCTACTGTAGACTCTTGCATACTGTACGTGTAATTTATTCCATAAATTTATCTTGATTTCTAATTTTAATTGAAACCAATAATGTCATGTTCTGTCTCCTGGTAGGTTACTATACATGCCATTGTTTCCAAGTACATACATGTACATTTAGCTGTACTGTACCCATTGAACTATAAGAAGACTGGAACGATAACTCAGGGGGGGGGTTTGAAGCCAGTGCCAGTCCCTTTGCAGGTAGCTCCCGTGCTTCAAGTTACTTAATTTTCATCCTGCCATATATTTTGTTTGGGACGATAACAAATTACTCCAAAACAACGGATTGAAATACATTGTTTTATACGTATGTTTTTAGAAATAGCATTGGCTTCAATTTGATGTATAGTATAAGTTTCCTTGTTATTTTAAACTTTTTAAAATGTAGTAAATGTTCGACCATATTTCGCTGGGAAATAACACTTATGACTTAGAGTTCAATGACTGTACCTATACTGTACAGTAATCTCTGTTTTTATGACCCCACTTGGTACTTCTCATGGGCTGAATCTTGTGGTGCTGTCGGTTTTTAATTACGACAAGGGAAAATACTGTAATCCACGTTCAAACATCAATATTTTGATAACAAAAATGTCCGGAGTCTGGGACTGAAGCAGGAGTCTAGCGACATCACACGTTGGAGTCATGTTTGGTCTGTCTTGGATGTCTGAGGGTTCTGCTTTTGATAAGTAAAGTCATTTGGTGTTAGAGTAAAAAAATAATGCAGCATTGGGTTTACCAAGAGAGCCTCTTTATTGTTTGTCGAATGCATTATGCCAGACAATTTTGCTCATCAAAAGGAGAACCTAGGCAGCTAGCTATGGGTTTAATTTACTGCCTAATTTACTCCTAAATCATATTGTAGCACTTTGATATTGTAATACTGTAGTTACTGACAGGCCTTGCCTGGGGACGCGAACAACCAAAATTTGGCATTTCTTACAAAAGAGTTTGCACTTTTAAGAGCTAGTTGATGTAAAACAGGTATTAAATAAACAATGAAAGATAAAAGTACATAGTCTGTGAAGCAATAACTGATTCACAATGATTGAGGGCTTGTCATACTTGCTTCTCTGTTGACAAGTAGAGGTATTTTAATTGCCCTTATTTGTGGTCAGTGCTGTGGCAACTTTTCCCTGTATTTACAGATTTTCTAAATATGTGTTATTAGGATTGCCTTATTTCTTGTAATGGTGATAATGCTTGGAATCAACACTTACTGGGACAAAAGCATCGCAAGGTAGGCATACTGTACTACTGTACTGTATTACTGTACTGTATATTTGCAATCCAGTTTTATTTTGTTTTGTTTTTTAAAGACAAAGGTACTGTAATTTCTAAAAAGGATATAAATGTAAAAAGGCTTAGCTGTTTTTGCTGTTGGTCTTGTGGTTTGTACTAAGTTTCAAACATACAACATGACAGCATATCCAGTCTAACCAAGGTCACTGTAGACTGACCAAAGAGCATCTTGAATACAGTATATTTTAAAATGAAAGTCTGTTTTCTTTCACAAATTCCATTTTTACAAGGAAAAAACAGTTCTTGTTAATATGGCACTCACAATTTCCCTTGTTAATTACACAACTCTTTCTGACCTTGGTTAGACTAGATGCACTGTAATAGTACAGCTTTATACAGTTTTTCACATTACTTTTCCACTTTGTGTTGCCAAGTAAAAGTTTGTTGGGAAGTTCAGATATTCGTTTGGAAGTTCGGAATTACGTTGCCAAGGTTGAAAAATTATCCAATCAAAATGAGTTTTGATTGATCCAACTTCCCAACGAACTTCACAACACAAAGCGGAAAAGTAATGTGAAATCAACTGTAACTAACTTTAGAACACTGTACTGTAGATAAGATGTGAAAGACATGGAAAAGGCTTTCTTCATTATTTGAAATGTGCTCTTCATAATAAGTTTGGGTGACTTTTTATGTCATTCCTTGGCACTTTAAGTTTGATTTATTTGAAGCTTTGCAAGATGTCTTCTTTGAGAAATATTCTTGAGTAAACTGTGCAAAAGCAATTCAACATAATAGAATAAAAATAATTTCTCATCAAATGAAACCAGGTTGATTCACGAGATCAACCTTGCATGTATCGTAAACCAGGATGGTTTACCACTAGTTAAGGTGGCTCCATACAGTTTCTTGAAAAATGGAAAATGCAAGTTTGAGAGTCCAAAACAGTAACACGTGCATGAACAATTCGGAAGAAGAATAAAACTAAATGTTATGCATAGTTAAACATTCTGATAATCAAAAACTGTTACCAAATAAATAGCAACAGTTGTTGCTATGGCGACAGTGATGTTTCAAAATGGCTGCCAATTACCCTTCAAACTAATTTAATTTGAAAAAAACTTTGGTGACCCCCAATTTTTTTCTCATTAAAACTTTTCTTGAAGTATGAGTAATCAATAAGCCGATTTAAAAAAAATTCTGTAGAACGAATAATTTTTTTTCCGGAAAAGTCATGTTTGTTAATTTTTAAAAAATTTGGTTCTACAGAATTTTTTTTAAATCGGCCTATTGATTATTCATACTTCAAGAAAAGTTTTAATGAAAAAAAAGGGGGGTCACCAAAGTTTTTTCCGAATTAAATTAGTTTGAAAGGTACTTGGCAGCCATTTTGAAACGCCATTGTTGCCATAGCAACAACTGTTGCTATTTATTTGTTAACAGTTTTTGATTGTCAGAATGTTTATCTATGCATAAAATTTAGTTTTATTCCTTTTCCGAATTGTTTATGCACGTGTTTTGGCCTCTCAAACTTGTATTTTCCATTTTTCTAGAAACTGTATGGAGGCTATGGAGCCACCTTAATGCAAACTTAATTTCAATGTTTCAAACTCAGAAAATTGCGTGCGTGGTTAATCGCGCGGGCAAAACTTGTTGGGCACGCGCGATTATGTTTTATGTAAACACAGTGGTAGAAATTAAAGCGCTTTGTTATAAGGATCAACAACAATAGCAAAGCGCACAGTTTCTATTTATAAATGGATTTATGAAATAAAAATAATTAACATCATGCAATGTGTATGTGTTGTTGTTCCACAGGTCCCTTGGGGGTTCTTCTTGGGGGTATCAAATCCACTAGCCCCTTGGCTAAGTTAATGAGCGTAGATGCTCAGAGCTCATTCGTGTACCGACTGCCGTATGTGACACTTCGCTACCACCCACCCTCCCACCCCGTGTAGTAGGCATCCAGGTGGTTGAGCCGTTGCCATTCCTTGGCTTGGGCTCGCTCAGTTGTGCAAGTAGGTTTTGTATTGCTGCTGGTGTCCCTAGTGCCTGCAATCGTTGCGGACATGGTTTTTGTGTTCCTTGCGGTGCTACGGTTGCGGGCCGGGTACTGCATTTGCACTACTTTGCAATCATACAGATGCTAGGTGGTTGCTTGTGTGCTACTTTGCATCATATTGTTGCTGGGAGACTGCATTTATGCGGTTGTGCCTGGCTATCGTACAGTTGCTGGGTGGTTGCATGCGTGCTACTTTGCTATCATATTGTTGCGGGGGGACTGCATTTGTGCTAATGTACCTTGCTGTCATACAGTTGCTACGTGGTTGCATGTGCGACTTTGCTGTAATCTTCTTGCTGGTGGGGGACTGCATTTGTGCTAATGTTCCTTGCTGTCATACAGTTGCTTTGTGGTTGCATGTGCGACTTTGCTGTAATCGTCTTGCTGGTGGGGGACTGCATTTGTGCTAATGTTCCTTGCTGTCATACAGTTGCTGGGGATCCACTTTGCATTGGTGCTATTTACTATCCCACAGTTGCTGAGGCCGTGTTTGTGCTCCTGTACCCTGGGTGACTGCTTTTGTCCTTCGGTACCCTGGGTGACTGCCTTTGTCCTCCTGTACCCTGGGTGACTGCCTTTGTCCTACGGTACCCTGGGTGACTGCTTTTGTCCTTCGGTACCCTGGGTGACTGCCTTTTTCCTCCTGTACCCTGGGTGACTGCCTTTGTCCTACGGTACCCTGGGTGACTGCTTTTGTCCTACGGTACCCTGGGTGACTGCCTTTGTCCTCCTGTATCCTGGGTGACTGCCTTTGTCCTACGGTGCCCTGGGTGACTGCCTTTGTCCTCCTGTACCCTGGGTCTGCCTTTGTCCTATGGTGCCTCGCTGTCGTACTGTTGCTGGGGCTTCTGCGTTGCGCTTAGTTGCTGTCTTCTGCAGTTGCGGCGGGCTCCTTTTTGCTACTTTGCTATACTACAGTTGTGGGTGACTGTAGATGTGCTTTACTGCTGCCGTACAGTCGTTGGGAACTGTTTTGTGCTTTCTGCTGCCTTACTGTCACTGGGGCAGTGTATTGTGCTGCCCTGCCATTGCCCTGTTATGCAGGGGTCTCTTTAATTGCATTGGCGATGTCGTTATGTGGGTCCGTACTGTGCAACACTGCTTATCGTACAGGCGTTGGGGGCCTGTATTTGTGCTCCCCTGCTGTTGCACTGTCATGTGGGAGCTCCTCAGTATGTGCGGGTCCGTACTGTGCAACTTTGCCATACAGACGTTGGGGGTCTGTATTTGTGCCCCCTGCTGTTGCACAGTCAAGTGGGGGTCCTCAGTATGTGCGGGTCCGTTCTGTGCAACTTTGCCATACAGACGTTGGGGGTCTGTATTTGTGCCCCCTGCTGTTGCACAGTCGTGTGGGGGGTCCTCACAGTTCGCTTGTATGTTTCGCTCCAGTACATCTGGTCTGTTCCCCGGCTACTCCCGGTGATAACTTATGTAGGGTGTGTTCTTGGCTACTCCAAGAAAATGTGCTGTAGTGTGCTGTAATTATGTGTAGTGGTAGCATGTGTCTAGCTGTTGGTAGTTTGTGTTGCCGCACCCGTACATCGGGTCTGTTCCCCGGCTACTCTGGGTGATAACTTAATTTGTAGGGTGTGTTCTTGGCTACTCTGAGAAAATGTGCCGTAGTGTGCTGTTTTGTGCTGTAATGTGTAGTAGCTGGTGCTTAACAGTACCAGCTTGTCCGGCTTTGGCTTAGTGCCGTTGTTTGCTATGTACTTGTCTACCTGCTCTGGAAAGGGCCCGTTTGTTGCTTTTCTTTGCTGCAGACGTGGGCCTTTGCTTCTGGCTTTGCGTACAGGTTCCATTCATTGATGGTCACCTGGATGTTGCTCGTTCAATTGCAGCTTTCGCCTTTTCTCTGTTGGTTGGCCCCTGGTGGCTTTCTTAGGTCCAGGTCGGTATGGTAATTTCGGAACCATTGATTATCATTTGGTAAGTTACTTCTCCACTTTATGTGTGACAGTAGTTCTGTTAGGAGAGGGTAATTCTCGGCAACATTGCTACAAGTTAGTTGGGAGTTTAGGCTTGCCTGGAGCTGCTCTACCTATAAGACCGCTCCCGTCTTGGTGGATCGCCTGTTCCTGTATACTGTTCCTCAGCTCTTAGGGCAAACCCTCTCCGACGGAGCTACACCCTCCAAAGGTCGTAGTTTACATTACTGTGTCCTTGTTAGGCACACTAGTGCGGGTACAGTAGTTAATGGCGTGGTATCAAGCCCTATGCCAGACATTGCAGGATTGTTAAACCTAAAATACGGACAAACAAACCAAAATCAACTCTCAAGGGATTCAAAATGAACGTTTTTTTATTGTTGGAAACTCAGAATTAATGAAAAATGCGGACAAACATGATGAAATTGACAACACCGACGTCATCTGTGCGGAGCGCTATTTAACACCGCGGTAAAGAACTTTAGATTGAAGTGGTTGATAATGAAAACTCATTTATAACTTTTATGTGAATACGGTAGTAAGCTAGGGAATTTTACATTATTATCAGGGTCTTAGCTGGTTGTGAATGTCAAAATACATGTTTTGTGCACGATAATTGTTTCGCTGATGGCCGATTAGTGCCACCAAAAATACCAGAATAATGAAAGGTGCCCTTTAGATTCTTTACTGGCCGTCCAAAAGGTGTCAATATAGTAAACACCCGTCCAAAAGCCATCTTTATCAACTTGCCGTCTTACGTCGAAACAGGCCGTCCAAAAGACGGCTGGACGGCTAGGCTCAGATTCCAGCCGTTGTGTCTCGGTGCGCCCGCGATCGCTGACCCAACGGCGGAATCTGAGCCTAGAATGCATCGCCCATCGTTCGAATCGTCGGATAATGCTAGGGGGTGCACGCACATTTAACCATAGCAGGCACCCCCTCTAGTTCTAGGAGTCTGCACCAGATATAAACAAAACTTGTGCCTCGCTGCCTCGTGTCATGAATAGTGGAGGAGAATTATGAGTCGTAAAAAAGTTGTCAGATTTCTTTTGTTCAGTCGAATCTGATAACATTGACAGTGAGCATTATGGTTACTTCCCAAATTTTAAAATTTTAGCCCTTAGAATACCCCTTTGGGGGGGGGGGGGGGAGTTGCAGCTTTGCCGGGAAGTACACTGCCAGATTGGCAATTTGGACACCCAATTCCAGATCCCGGCTAAGACCCTGGTTATTATTCAGTACGGAGCAAGATTTTTCAGAATCACTGTTTGCGATGTCTTCTTGTCCTGGAGAAGTTGGAAGCCTGAATTTCTTTCTTGCTCACATGAACTGGTTTATTCCTACAAACTTTGCTGATAAATATATTCTTCTTCAATCTTCGCTCTTTCTCACCGGAAAGTTTATTAAAATGTGCAGTGCAAATTTTAGCTGTCGTTTTTCGTGTTAAAATTGCATGATCTCGCGTGGCTGACGGCCACTGACCTATATATAACTGGACTACGGGTGCTGCCCAAAAATGTGTCCCCATTTTCACTTTCAAAATGGCGGCATTTATGGGTCCTTCTGCTAATAGTAGCGTATAGCGACCACTGACATGTACTTATCGCAGGAAAAATTAATATTTATGTAAATACAAAGCGATTTTCTTACTTTAATAACTCGTAATTTCTGTGCGAGGGCTTCCCCAGAGGTAAACAAAGTCGTCTGGCGTTAGCCAGAATAAAATACTAAAGACCAATTCGGACAGGAAAGAGTTAGATAGCTAGTTCATAAATCGTTCCTGTCCGAGGGCTTCCCCCAGAGGTGAATAAAATCGTCTGGCGTTAGCCAGAACAAAATACTAAAGAGTAAAGACCAATAAATTCGGACAGAAAAGAGTTAATGCATGCACGGGTGGTCATTGTTAATTTCTTGTGGAACGACTCAAGAGGCCTGCTGGATTATTTGTCTGACCAAATGGGAATATCAGTAGAACATGATCTCAAGTTTGTGTAAACAAAATATTTCGGTGGTTTTTCCATGTATATTATTTATGTTTGTTGCTAAGCGACCCGGGACGTTTTCATGATAAGAGTCTTATTGTAGTTCTGAACTACAATGATTCTTAGACAATTACTGTTATAGCTTTCTAGCAGTCTGAATTAATAAAGACGTTGTACGTGTTGAATTAATAAAGACGATGTACGGCACGAACACTTTTGCACAAACTACAAACATTTTGTTTTATGCCTGTCACCAGCTCTATCAAGGATCGCCGAAGACCATGAGAAAATCGTAAAGAAGCGAGGCGTAGCTGAGTTCTCCTTAGAGTGTTTTTATCAACCTTTTCCAAGTGTTGTTACTTATAACTCGATAAAGTCTTCATATTAGAAAACGAAAGATTTCTGACTGACGACTGCATGGGACAGTGGAAGACCGTTAAAACCCAGTGGTGTAGCCAGGGTCTTGGATTTGGGGGGGGGGGGGGGGGGGGGGGGGGGGTGTCCGGGAAATGTTGTATTGCAAGTTGCAAGAAAGATTTCCTCGTGTGACACCCCATGTTTGCAACTAGTCTCGCAACGAAAAATTTCGTTGAGAGTCACAGAGAAAGTATTTTCGCAACGCTACGAGACAAGTTGTAGTGTGTGACACCCCCACTGCAACTTGCAATATTTTCTTTCGACAAAAATTGCGTTGCAAGTTGCAAGGAAAATTGCCTCGTGTGACATGGCCTTTAGTATTGTAATTTATAGCATATGCATATGCCTGCTATATATATATAACACATTACTGTCTACTCACTTGGCCTTAATACAACTGTAGACCCCCCCTTACAAGTTTCCACGGATGTAAACTTTTCGCGAGAACGGTCGTGGAGACCATTGGGGGGGGGGGGGGGGTGCGACCGCTCTCCCTCCCTTCCCCCCTTTGGCTACGCCACTGCATGATGCAGTCTGATATAGTTTGTCGTCCGGCTTTTTTCTTGTCTTAACGATGGGAAAATAGACGGACGAATGGAAAGTGGAAAACTCGTCGTTTGCTGGATTTTAAAACAACTGACAACTGACGAGTTTCTCGTCTGCTAATATAATTCGACTGAATGCCGAGCAAAATGCAGCTTTAAAAACATGTGTCATCAGTCCAGTTCTTAGGTATCGGTCAGCGTCGTTCACCATTACCAAAATGACCCATAAATGCCGCCATTTTGAAAACGGTTTTGGGGACACTTTTCCTAACTCAAAGATAATAGGAGCACGCAGTCCAGTTATATATAAGTCAGTGGTGACGTGTCGTTCCCTGGGCGGACGTGTGCAAAATGGTGGCTGTCACTGGCTTTCTCTGCATTTTCAACGTTTCTCCAACAAGGTGTTTTGTAACAACAGTGAATTTTCATTTGACAGAAGAGTTTGATGCTGAAATAGTGATAATAATGTTCGCCAATTTGCAAAAAATTCGAGAATTGGTATCACTCCGTTCTCCTTGAAATTCAAACGTTGGGCGCGCGGTAAATCGCACACCCAGATTCGTCTAGATTTGCGTGTGGGCGCGTGTGCGTGCAATCGCTCGCCCCCAGTTGAAAGCCCTGTAATGTTTTATATAACATTGACCATGGATAGTAAAAAGACTGGATTGGAAACTTGATGGCGTGAGCATAACAACCTGGTTGCAATTAACAAGCTTAAAAAACCCGAGTATATTCAAAGTTTGGGATTAATACAGCCTAAAATGATAATCGAATTGTCTGTAAATACGACAAAGCCACAATACGACAAAATGCCCGTCTATTCTTACTCATTTTAAAAGAAGATATCAAGGTTTACTAGTTAAAATATGCATCCCAAATTCCGAGCAAAACAAAGCACAATTTGGGGGCGCCAGTTTCTTCAAAACAACACAGGAATCATCAAAACAAAGATCAACAACGCTTACCTCAAACGCTCGATTGTGGCTTAGGCAGGTTTGTAAGACGATAAAATCATTTGAAACGTCAACATAGTCATCTGAATGTGAGGATATGAAGAATTTGAAGAAAAGTTCACTAAAAACCTCAGTAAAACAAGCGTACTCACGCCATTCGTGACATCACAATTTGCAACTAGGTTTCAACATCTCTCGAGCAAAGAAAAACGCTTTTCAGCCAATCGGCGGCCTGGAAACACCTCACGTGACTATTAATTTCCAATCCACTCATTTTACTATCCATGCATTGACATAACAGAGCAGTTCGGGATCCTTAGGAAATTTGAGTTTGGGGGCCCCCACTACCTTCTTAACCCCATTAGTTAAGTCACTAGTTAACCCAATTCACCAGGGGCCCCTTTAGGTTGGGGGCTCTTAGGAGTAGCTCCAACCCTGACCGTAGTCCGTCACACTACTGTATACAGTACCATACTGTAAACCTGGTCTGGAAATCAGCTGGGCTTGTTTGAGGCTATATCAGACTAGCTCGTATAGGTTTTACTGGAAATATTTATTATTTGTCTTCATTTTTTACACTAGGTTATGGAAAAGAAAGCTAATGACCTTGCTGAACAGAAACAGATGCTACACCAACAACCAAAATACTATGGAGGTACATGTACTGTTGGCAAAACAATTAATATTCTTTTATATGCAGTGGTGGATCCAAGTTTGTTTGAGGGAGGGGGGGGGGGGGGAGGAGGGGGGCACATTATTTAACAGTTATACCATGAGCTCGAGTTGTATATGAGCTCATAGCCAACGAGGCGCTTCGCCGAGTTGGCTATTAGTTCGTATACAACGAGAGCGAATGGTATAACTGTTTTATTATATAGCCAGGCACTGTACAAGAGACAAAATTACAGCGAAATGTTTGAAACAACAAACTTCCGGCATAGGCAACTAATACTTCCGCCATGTGTAATGATGCATTCACATAGAGTTTCTCGCTGAGCTGTTCGGTAAACAGCTTCGAAATGTTGTATAAATGTTGCTCGAGAGGCAAAAAATGTGTTAAACAGGTCAACAAAAAAGATTAAAAGGTACCTTTATGAAGTCAAAAGGTGGGTCAGTTGTTTATATTAGCGTTGCTGTCGTGAAAAAGGTTTTGATTTCATGCAAAAATGAAACTGAAACACCTTCAGCAGTGAAACTAAATTACTTAGTTGGTTGTTTTTGAAAAAGAACATGCTTTTTACTACTCCAAATGCTTATCTAAATCAAAAAAGTCTCTTTAATGATGATCTCCTACGAAATGTGTGTTGTAAGCTTGATTTTAACTGTGAGTTTCTTTGTTTGGCAACAAATTAATATCAACCCGTTAATTTAGTCGGGTTTTTGAAGTAAAAAGACGTAATTTTCAGGTCAATTTTACCATTTAACATGCTAAATTGTGTATTTGTTAAATTAAATGTATTTTTACACGTGTTGATGTTTTTCTGTATAAAAATCCGTCAATTTCAACTCTTTTCAGCAGTTTAAAAAAAACATGCCGCCATCTTGTTTTTCCTCTACTAGCAGGATATGAGCTGATAGCCTGGTAGTAGGGAACCAATCAAATTACGCAAAAGCTCATATCCGATAGCATGCTATATAATAATAAGATTTAGTAAATGTCAGCAAGTTGTGGTAACTCCACTATCAGGAGCCAAAGAATTTGAAGATGCTATCAGGATTTCAATAGGTTATGGATTGAAGTGCTTATTCAGCAATTTCTGCAAATAATTTTTGTGTAATTAATAGGGTACCAAGCAATTGCTAAAAATGTAGGATTACAAAAGGGACATCAATTAAATACATGAAATAGGACAAACCAAAAAAATTCCAGTTAAACTATTGAACTGACAGCTTTTGAACATTGTTTTATAAAAACTCGTCTCAGCACTCATGCTAAAATAATTATGATGGCAATCCGGTGTTTGGAAACTTTGGAATGAAAATTTGGAAACTTTGGAATGAAAATTCTATTACAGTTTGTCACTATGAAAATTCTATTACAGTTTGTCACTGTCCCAGCACGTCATAATTTTCTCTATAGTTTATTTTCTCTTTATTTTTATTTCACGATAATTATGCTTGTATCTTTTTCCTTTTTATGATTGTAATCTGTATACTTTGTGCAAAATAAATTTGATTTGATTTGATTTGATGCAAACATTCAAAGGAAACTATACACTGTCTTGTTGTAATTTTATTTTAGGTGGTGGTCCAATGAAAACAAACTATGGAAATATGCACTTCAAGAAGCCTTATGAAAAAGTTCAAAGAACTGTGAAATACCCAAGCAATATTCCAAGTCAAGCACTGGGGGCAAAAGATTTTGCTAATTATGCTGCACCACTAATAGGTAAAACAAATTTTGTCTTCAAAATTATTTTCTGATTACATACATGTACTGTATAAATCACTAAAATCAGTCTATTTTTTGTACAGGTAGGTTTACTTTTGTCAGCAAACTTGAAGTAGGAGGATCTGATACACTTGTTGTACAGATTGCTAACAGACATGCATGAACAAAGTGCTGGCCAACATGAGCAATGTTGTGCTGGTCAGTATTAATACTGTAATGTGTTGACCAGTGAGCAATGTCCGGGCCAATACGATTATTAATGTGCTCACCAGCCTGAACAATGTTGTGTTCATCAACATTAACAATGTTGTGCTGGCCAGTATGAACAATGTTTGAGCTGATCACATGAACAATGAACAATGTTGTGCTGGGCAACAATGTTGAGCTGGGCAACATGAAAAAGGTTGTGCTGGTCAACATGAGCAGTGTTGTGTTGGTCAACATGAACAGTGTTGTGCTGGTCAACATGAACAATGTTGTGCTTGTCAGTATGAGCAATGTTGTGCTGGTCAACATGAACAATGTTGTGCTGGTCAGTATGAACAATGTTGTGCTGGTCAGTCAGTATGAACAATGTTGTGCTGGTCAGTATGAACAATGTTGTGCTAGTCAGTATGAACAATGTTGTGCTAGTCAGTATGAACAATGTTGTGCTGGTCAGTATGAACAATGTTGTGCTGGTCAGTATGAACAATGTGCTGGTCAACATGAGCAATGTTGTGCTGGTCAACATGAACAATGTTGTGCTGGTCAGTATGAACAATGTTGTGCTGGTCAGTCAGTATGAACAATGTTGTGCTGGTCAGTTGTGCTGGTCAGTATGAACAATGTTGTGCTGGTCAGTATGAACAATGTTGTGCTGGTCAGTATGAACAATGTTGTGCTGGTCAGTATGAACAATGTTGTGCTAGTCAGTATGAACAATGTTGTGCTAGTCAGTATGAACAATGTTGTGCTGGTCAGTATGAACAATGTTGTGCTGGTCAGTATGAACAATGTGCTGGTCAACATGAGCAATGTTGTGCTGGTCAGTATGAACAATGTTGTGCTGGTCAGCATGAGCAATGTTGTGCTGGCCAGTATGAACAATGTTGTGCTGGTCAGTATGAACAATGTTGTGCTGCTCAGTATGAGCAATGTTGTGCTGCTCAGTATGAACAATGTTCTGCTGGCCAACATGAACAATATTGTGCTGGTCAGCATGCATGAACAGTGTTGTGCTGGTCAACATGAGCAATGTTGTGCTGGTCCGTATCAACAGTGTTGTGCTGATCAACATGAGCAATGTTGTGCTGGTCAATATGAACAATGTTGTGCTGGTCAGTATGAACAATGTTGTGCTGGTCAGTATGAACAATGTTGTGCTGGTCAATATGAACAATGTTGTGCTGGTCAACATGAGCAATGTTGTGCTGGTCAGTAACAACAATGTTGTGCTGGCCAGTATGAACAATTTGTGTTGGTTAGTATCAACAATGTTGAGTTGGTCAACATGAACAATGTTGTGCTGGTCAACATTAACAATGTTGTGCTGGTCAACATTAACAATGTTGTGTTGGTCAACATTAACAGTGTTTTGCTGGTCAACATGAACAATGTTTTGCTGGTCAACATGAACAATGTGCTGGTCAACATACCAATGTTGTGCTGGTTAGTATGAACAATGTTGTGCCGATCAGTATAAACAGTGTTGTGCTGATTAACATGAACAATGTTTTCATCAACATGAACAATATTGTTCTGGCCAACTTGAACGATGTTGTGCTTGCTGGTCAACATTAACAACGAACAAAGTTGTGTTGGCCAGCTTGAACAGTTGTGCTGGCTAGTATGTGCTAGCAGAACAATATATTTTGTTACACTATTGTTCAGTTATCAATACTGTATAACGTAATGTAATAACGTTGTTGCTTCATCGTTGATGAACAATACTGTTGAAACAAGCTAGAGTGAACAATTTTGTTAGTCCAGCAATATTTACATGTACTCGTATGTATACTTATGATAAAACGTTGTTCAAGCGTTGTTCAGGAAACAGGATGTCTCGAACAATTGTACTGTACATATATGCCAAGTTTTCTGTTTTAATATTGACATTAAAAGGTTTTTCATCGAACCTTTTGCCGGATTTTGAGGCGTCAAAACAATTTAGCTGATGTGATCTGACTTGATCTGACGTGATTCAAGTTTCTGTTCTGAAATAGATTGTGGGCAACTGAAATTGAAAGTACATTTGTAACCTCATTAATAATTCATAAGATAAAATAAGTAAAAAAGGAGATTAATACCGAGACGGTGTTTTGATCAAACACTTGCAAAATTATGGCTTTTACCTCAACTATTTCTCTTAAAATACTGATTCATTTGGGAAACTATCAAACGTTCGAAAGTTGTGTTAGAAATAGAGAATCCTTGTTATACTTTTGGAAGAGTAATTATCAAGAAAACGGCCAATAGAGCATTTCCGCTATATGTATTTTCGGTTCTTTATACAGTAGATGTTAAGTTAGCAGTCAAAATTTAGATCCTGATTTACCACAAGACTGTTCTGGTGAAAGTGGTGTTTCATTTTCATCAGTCTGTTACTTACAACCATTAATACTTTGCCCACAGGCCTGGAGTATGTGACAGAGATCCAGGTGATTGGACAAAGTCCAAGATACCAGTGTTCTTTATGTGATGCGAAATTTGACCATAATCTCAAGTTTCCTCACTTGGTTGGAGCCAAACATCGACTAAATGTGTTGGTAAGTTTTGATATTCCGAACCTCCCAAGCTTTAGCTGTGTGCGTTAAAGCTTGGAGCTGTTGAAAGCTTTTGCTTGCTTTGTTAAGAGTGTACAGTGTTTTTCTTTGGCTTTGGAAAATGCTTGAGAATACGCGTACTGTATTGTACTGTACTGTGCTGTACTGTACTGTGCTGTACTGTGCTGTACTGTGCTGTGGTTTGGCTGTCAATACTAATTGTTCGTATTTAACGTGCATCTGTGTATGTTAGGCCTGCGCTAAACGTCGCACAATAGACACATTTAATTTCGACGAATTCAATTCGAGTTAACTTCGTCGGTAATGCGACGTAAATGCGACGTCGAGTTAAACAAATTCGAATTTCAGTCGAAATTAACTTGTTTTTACTTGGACGCATTAAGGGAGCGATTACATGGACCGGGCTGGCCCGGTTAACCGGGATGAGTTTACGAAACGATCACATGGAGGGGGCTAGCCCGGTAAGCCGGGATGATTTCAGGCCGAAATTCGCAATAATCAAGTAAATAAGGGCAAAGTTACGTTAGTTTTACTTCAGTTTTACACTAATTAGTCTATTATATATTTATTTTTTTAAGCCCATCGTTAATAAAAAGATTGTTAAAGTCTTAGCTAACCCAGGAAAGCGTCTTCACGAAGACTAATTAATTTATTAAATCTTCGCTTTGATCACGAAACACACAAACAACGTTGATGTTCTATTTCAGTTCCTTTCAGCACTATTTATTCACACAGTCAAGCAAACGAACGCGTATCGAAGCGAGTTCAACAGTTTTTCAGCCCGGTTTGCCGGGATGAAAACGATTACATGGACATTTTAATCCCGGTTAACTGGGCTAGCCCGGTTGCGACAACCGGGATCCCGGCAAACTGGGCTAGCCCGCTTGCCATGTAATCGAAATGTTAAAACAACATGCGTTTTATATATAAAGCGAGCTAGCCCGGTTAACCGAGTCAACCCGGTCCATGTAATCGCCCCCTAAGCCTGAAAACGATTCCTTGAAAACATGCCACCGAATTGTCACAGATAGAAGAGAAACATTTAATTCGACGCGATCGTTTAACTCGAACACACAGTATCGTCGCATTACCCGTCTGACTCAGACGAATTTAATTCGTGTGTTGAATTTAATCGAGTTATACGTCGCAGTTTCGTCGAATAAAATTCAAACAATTAAATTCGTGGAAATTAAATTCGTTTATTATATGGCTGAGCTTGTTTTCGGGTCATTACGCCAAACGGCGCACGCTGATTGGTTGCTGAAAGGTCCGGAAAAAGCCGTAATGCCCTCTCGGCACTGTGAGGGCATTACGTCCTTTTTAATGACCTGCAAGTTTTAGCGGGAAAATTACTGAGTCGATTTGAATGAAAATAAAAGCGAATTAGATATATTCGTTTGAAAATTTTGAACAATAATACGTCCTGAAACATCAGTGTTTCTTTTTATAAAAACGTCTTACTTAAAAGCGCGAAAAATAAAAGCCTAACAGGTGTAAACATGAGGCGAAACGAACAAGCTCAAAAGTAAGACTAAAGCGAACAGCGACACCTGATCAAGACAAACGTAGAACTAAAAACAGATAAGAAAACAAACCAAAAGCCATATAATAAAAGGCTTATTAACCTCGTTTTCTCGGTCTGTACGGGAAAGTATTTGCCCTCGGTTTCTCTCGCAAAAACCTCGCTCCTTCGTCGCTCGGTCTGTACGAAAACCTCAGGCAAATACTTTCCCGTACAGACCTCGAACTCGGTTAATAAGTCTTTACTACTGTGCGACGTTTAGCGCAGGCCTTAGAATTTGATTTCCCGAAACTCGTATAGAGACAATGTTTTGATATACTGCATCAAAAGATTGATGACCACAACTTTCATATAAACTTGCACTCATTTTCCATACGGAAAAACGTTGTACACTCGAAAGTAGTACTTTACGTATGTAGTAGACTTTGTTTTGCTGTCAAGTTAAACATTAACTGTCAACGTAAACAGTATAATATATAAATCCTATAATTTTTATATATTTAAGAAATAGAAAATAGCCGCTTGTATTTATATAGCCTGATTACTGGTAGCCTGATGCAAACTTGAGAGAGTGAGTGTGGGTGAATTCAAAAGTTTATGTGAATCCGAGCTGTAGGCTAGAGTTGACATCAGTACTTTCGAATTATTCCAAACTCTCTCGAGTGTGTACATCAGGTTATTTCAAAACATGGCATCCATTTTCTATTTTTATAAAAATGAAACCAAATTGTGTTGACGTGTGAACCACGTAAACCGTGTTTACATAGTTTGATGTAAACACGGTAACTGGCCAATCGCAGCGTGTGATATTTTTGTGGAGATATCATTATTATGGTTTGATCTATATAAAGTATATGTGTTTTTTCTCTTCGTTGAAAGAGGAAAAAAAAGATTTATTGTCATTTATTTATAATGGGACAACTTGAAGGGCATTACAGTCATTTTCAACATACTTTTCACTAAAGTGTTTGGAAGTTCATTCCGAAGTTCGAAGTTCATTACACAGTACGCAGGTTCGTTTTGAACTACACATTTTATTTGCTATTTGGTTCCTATAGCAACCAATCAAATGCGTAATTCAAAACATACTTTGAACTTCCCAACGAACTTGCGAACTTCGGAACGAACGGTCAGCAGTAAACATTTTGAAGCCACTGGCGGCCACATTGGTACTGCAGGTCCAGTGTACCTTGCGTGCTTAAGAGGTAAAGTTTACCGGGGGGAGTCGAAAAAGCCGTAAACAATTGTCAGATAGCCATTTACCATTATCACTGGAAAACAGAAGGAAAATACAAGCAAATACAGTCCGAAATTGTCAACTACACACTTCAAGGCTTTGTAAAGACTTATGTTTTAATACCAAAGGTATATATTGTTGACTGATATCGTTGGGTTTTTACGAGTTTTGTGACTAGGCAAGTTTATCGATTAGCGGGCAGAGTAAAAAACTATAAAGTAACACGTTTTACTGCTTATATTAATACCAACAAAGCTTCTAAACCTTGTACAGTGTTCTTTGTTTGATACCAATAGCATAATTTTCTTTTCGTGCTACGAAAACATACAAAGTTTCCGAGGCGGCCATCTTGGTTTGGTACTCCAAATTCGTCATCTTCGCTGGCTTCATTTTTGGAGCCGGACGAGCAAGCCCTGTTGTATAGAGTTCAGTGATTTAACCCTTACTTAGCATATTTCTTTGCATGGGATAGGCCAGTTTTCTACCTTCGGACGGTGAAACCTGCATGACATGACCATTGCCTTGCTACATATGATTTATTTTACACGAAAAGGGAATGCACAGCACAATAACTTGCTTAAAGTGCTAAATCGTAAATGGCCAATGCAGCGAAATTTCACCCCAGTTTTTTTATGATTGCATTTGAAAGAACACTTAAAATGACAAAGTAACTTATTTCGTAGAATTTCGTTTCTTTGCTTCATTCTTGAGATATTCAGGTTTGTTTGATATGCAAATGTCATACTTATGACATCACACTGCATAAAAGTCATTATGCAGTGTGATGTCATAAGTATGACATTTGCATATCAAACAAACCTGAATATCTCAAGAATGAAGCAAGGAAACGAAATTCTACGAAATAAGTTACATTGTTATTTTAAGTGTTTTTTCAAATGCAATCATAAAAATCTGGGGTGAAATTTCGCTGCATAGGCACTTTAAAGGGCAGCTATACGTTTCTAGGTTATTCTATTTTTCGTTAAAATTGGAAATGTTCAATCTAAAACCAAAGAAATGATTGAAACCAGTCACTCGGTTCCACTTTTATGAACTGTCTAAGTTTGAGTTTTTGCTCCTTTTACTGAACTCGTGTGAACGACGACCGCGTCGAAATAAAGACTGGTACTAGTACCTTGTGATGTCATACCGGTAACAAACAACAAGGTGATTGGTGGGTTTTACCAGTATGACGTCAAAAACAATGGAGTACCCATTCTCCTAGAAACGCGGTCATGCTTCAAGAGGACCTAAGAAGGCTTCGTTGATAAATTCTTTGCTTTACCTCGAAATTCATATTTATCTACTTTTACTAAGTCAGATGATAACCCTTTCAAAAGAAAATATAACTTCAAAAGGTTTAAACGAATTATAAAGATAAGAGCCCAGCTCAAAATTCTTAAATGTAAAGCCATAAATAAGAGTCAAAACATTTAAAATAAGTTTACTAACGTTTCGTTGCTAATCTTGCAACATCTTCAGAGTAATAATTGACAAGTGTGAAATTCTATCTATATATAAGTTAGTTAAATATAGTAAGGTTAGATATACTGCCGAAACAGAGAACGTAGGAATCTAACGTTTCGACCCTTCGTCAGAGGGCCTTCGCTCGAAACGTTAGATTCCTACGTTCTCTGTTTCGGCAGTATATCTAACCTTACTATATTTCGATTGTTGTTTCTACACTGCCTACGCAGCACGCTACTTTTATTTCACTATAAGTTATTTACATGTGAGAATAATTAATTAGAACGGCGAACCAATGAAAATTAAGGTGACGTAATAAACATAGGCTCAACATCCGGAAAAGGCAGAATTAAAATAAGGAAAGAGGAATGGAAGAGATGTTTTCAGAGGGTTTGAGTTTAGAAATAAGTAAACTTTCTCGTATTACTCATTGAACTACTCATTCGAGAAAGTTTTCCGCCCGGAAAATCATTAGCCACGATTATCACCGACCGATATGATAGAAGTTCACTGTCCGCGTTCAAAAGGTTTAGTTGACCTTTAATAATATATTGCTCATTAGTGTTTAAAATTCAATATTTTTTTATGCAGAAAATCAAAAGACCTAATGTGCTTCAAGATAGCCGTGAACAAAACCAAAAACGTTCTGAACTTACCGCCATGTTGTTAAAAGAAGCGCGAAAATTGGAAGAGGAAGAAGGACGGAAACAAGTGAAAACTAAAGTTGAGAAAACTCCTCACAGTGCCACCAGCCAGCAGATCGGTTAGTAACACCCATTTGTTATATAAACTGTGATACAGTGAACTGTCTCTAACGCGGACACTCTCGGGACCAAATTTGGTGTCCGCCTTAGAAAGAGTTTGATTATAGTAGATAATGTATGAGTGGCCAAGATTCGCTGTCCGCCTTAGAGAGGTGTCCACCTTAGAAGGGTGTCCGCTTAGAGAGAGTTCACTGTATATAGTAGGTATTTTTTATGCAAACAAGAGGCAAACTACTGGCAAAAGGCGGAGGTGCTTGGGTAAAAGACACTGATTGTAGTGTTGTTGCAGCAATCACAAAATTGAAGGCTGAACCGAAGGCCTCTCTCCTCCGCAGAGGCTCTATACCGCGCTAGCAAAGGTGGGAGTGGGCCGAGGAAGATCAGATCGAAGGCTGAATGTGGTGCATACTACATTGGTGAACATGTTTACGATTAAGACAGTTGTCAGCCACATCTGATCACTGTTACAAAGTCGGTCAGTCTGTTTCGAAATCTACCAACAACGTGCAAGAACATGCATCTTGATCAAAAGGCAAAGCTGTTCAACTTTTTGTCCAACTCCAAGAGCAAAAGGAGCAAAGAACTTACAACATGCCTCACAGCCTCACTCCATCACACGGCTAACAACTCACCGGAATTATGAATAGTTGAAAGACATAAAAAGTGCAAGAATGCAAAATCGTGACACCCAAAAACAAGGGAAAGAAACCGAGCCGAAACCTAGACTCGGTCTATCACAGATAGCCCAAGTAACAAGACACCTGGGTCAGGCGTTCACTCGGGCTACTGGCGGACGGGGAGCCTGAATCGAAGGCTGAATGTGGTGCCAACTTTACACTGGTGAACATATTTACGATCAAGACAGTTGTCAGCCACATCTGATCACTGTTGAACTACAAAGTCAGTCAGCCTATTTCGAAATCTACCTCAAAAGGCAAAGCTGTTCAACTTTTTGTCCAACTCCAAAAGCAAAAGGAGCAAATGCCTCACGCCTCAGTCCATCACACGGCTAACAACTCACCGGAAGTATGAATAGTAGCGGAAGTAAAAAGTGCAAAAATGCAAAATCGTGACACCCAAAAAGGGAGAAAAAAAACGAGCCGAAACCTAGACTACACAGCTAGCCCGAGTAATATTAAAGTTTTCAAATCGAAACGACGGGATGTAGCTGGTTAGGTGTTTTTAGTCGTCATGTATATACTGTAGAGACGACATCAACATTTCTTTTTAGGCCGGGGCGGTTTTACACGTGGAGCATCTACGACAGCTAGAGGGAACAGAGGTGCTAGAGGGACGTCATCTTGGGGTAATAGAGGAACGCCATCACGGGGCAACAGAGGATCATCAACCAGAGGTAATAGAGGAACATCAACCAGAGGTAACGGAGGGACATCGCGAGGTGGTAATCAGGGATGGTTCGCGGGATCAGATTGGCCACCTTCACAAACAGATACATATTCTTCGACACGTTACGACGTGGACACACCTTCCAACTATGGTTATGGTAGCTATGGATACGACAACATGCCGTACAATGCAAGTTATGACAACTATGATCAAATGGGCGGCTATCAACAACCGTAAGTAACACACTTTAGACTTGCTTGCTTGCACTGTACTAACAAAGAGCATAGATATTGAAGAGGAACTGGATAAGAAATTTACGAAACCGGAAACGATGTTTGTACAACTTGCTATGGTAATTATACACTTATAAGGGGCTAATGCACCTAACGGATGGTCACACATGGCTAAGCGTCAGACACTGCTGAACGTAAGTGACTACACTATTGTTTAATTTCAGCAATAGCTGAGACTACCCCGTTAGGTGCATATTGGCCGCTTATAAGTGTATGTTAAATTACCATAGCAAGTTGTGCAATCATCGTTTCCGGTTTCGCAACATCGTTTTAAGTTTCCTATCCAGTTCCCCTCCCATTATCTATGCAAAGAGATCAAACTTTTTTCTTGTCTCTTCAACGCTAAAGACTGATAACTGCCCGTCGCCTACTGATTTCGGAAGGAAGACTGGATCGAGGAACTGTTGTTTGGATAATGAAACGAGGATCCGCCATTACTAAGAAGGGATCAACTACATGTAAATGTCGCTATAGAGTTTGTTCTCGTTCTTTTTTTCCATTTTTTTGCAACAAATAACACAGCGTTATATCCCGAGTTGTCCATCTTCGTATTGATCTACCTATACAACTGCCTGATTGGTGCCATTAAGCCTAGTTCTCACTTGTCGTAAGAATCGTATTAATCAGGGATAGTTCTATCCCCGATTTTCAGCGGTTCTTACGACAGCCACGTTCACACTTGCTGTGACTTGTCGTAAGAATCGTAAGAATTGGGGATTTTTCCTGTCCTCGATCGTCCCAGACGAGTGGTTTCAGTGTTTTTCAGTGTTCACACATGTCGTAACTAGTCGTAACAATCCCCGATCGTCGGCGATCGTCTGGGATGCGTTTCGAAATAGAAATGATTCCGATTCTTGCGATGCTTCCGATCAGATCGGCGACTGTCTGTGACGTTACTTCAACCGTGTTTCACACCTGTCGTAACAATCGCAGACGATCTGGGACTGGAAAAATCCCAGATTCTTACGACAAGTGAGAACCAGGCTTTAGCAAGAGACCAAATCGACATTTTGCGAGTTTCATTTTTTGACCCTGGCGAACAATGAGTCTTCACTTCAGTCTTCTTTTAGACTTCACTGACGTCACCACGCCTCTGAGTTTCCATTGTGTATCACGTGATTCCGTAGATGTTGACTGTTCCATGATTGTATTTCTATAGCCTCCTCCGCAGGCAACTCTGTGTGGCTTCCCAGAACTGTGACGTTTTGATCAAGATCTTGACTTTATTTGGTCGAGATATTCAATTGGGGACAGGAAGCCAGAACTGTGACGTTTTGATCAAGATCTTGACTTTATTTCAACTGTTACGGGCAATATTTTGGTCCAGATATTCAATTTGGCCGCTTCCAATCCCTTCCTGTCCCTTTCGTGCTCGGCCAAATTGAATATCTGGACCAAAATATTGCCCGTAACCGTTGAAATAAAGTCAAGATCTTGATCAAAACGTCACAGTTCTGGGAAGCCACACAGAGTTGCCTGCGGAGGAGGCTAGTATTTCTATAACTTTTGGTGGAACTTCTTGTGCTTTGGACGCGTCTATTTGAGCCTTGCAGCCCGCTAAATTAGGGACCTTAAGATCTACGAGAGCCAAGCGGGAGGAAACGGTGAATCAGTCGTATCTTTGGATTGAAAGTAACGTGCTGCGTAGGCAGTGTTGAAACAACAATCGAAATATAGTTAGGAGTCTAATATCAAACCTTACTATTTTTCGATTGTTATATCTTTGGATTGGTTTGACCAAACTGAATCAAACGTTGGAAATTTTCCTTCGGCATGGTTTGATTATATCTGCAATGTGTGGTTTCGTATAGTTAAACCAATCTAAAGATGTGACTGATTTCCCGTTTTCTCCCACATACAACGTGTGACGTCATTGCTCAAATTGCATAGCCAATAACTCCAGAATTACCCTGGGTACCAGAGGCTCTGAGTTTGTGTTTGGGAGAGGGAGAGCCTCACTTTCACAATATCTGAACTCGGTTTTTGATTGGCCTAAATTTCTGAAAGCGTTACCATTGGTTAATCAAAGCAAGTCACGCGTGACCGTGAGTAATTAAAAATATTAAAAACTTAAACCATACACCTCTGAGTCTCGGACTGCCGTTTCAGCTACTGAAATACCAAAGCGAAAGTCTAGTTTTTGTGAACAGAGGAAGTCCGATAATTATTCTTTCCACAGTGAGTTGGAATTGTGATAAAATCCATAGTTTCCTTATCGAAAACGAAGTAACGAACGAAGTGTCCATTATTATTATTAAATCTTTAATATTTATAACTGGATTAAATTTGTTGTGTGTTTGTTTTGGTTTTTTTCCAGTTCTGTTCTAATGCCATCTTCCACGTCGTTCTGTCCACGATCTCCCGAGCCTACTCCGCCATCACAAGTCAATTATTTTTCTCCTCCATCAAACGGTCCTCATCAACTTGATAATTCAAAGACAGAGGTTAGACTAATGTGTAATTCTAATTGCATTGAATTAAAGGGGCAGTAAGACACCAAAATTTGCTATTCCAATTTTGATTTTATCATAGTCCCTATCAACCTCGTACCCAGGCTTTTCGCTCGAGCGAAAACCCTATCTATCTATCTATCTATCTATCTATCTATCTATCTATCTATCTATCTATCTATCTATCTATCTATCTATCTATCTATCTATCTATCTATCTATCTATCTATCTATCTATCTATCTATCTATCTATCTATCTATCTATCTATCTATCTATCTATCTATCTATCTATCTATCTATCTGTCTATCTGTCTATCTGTCTATCTGTCTATCTGTCTATCTGTCTATCTGTCTATCTGTCTATCTGTCTATCTGTCTATCTGTCTATCTGTCTATCTGTCTATCTGTCTATCTGTCTATCTGTCTATCTGTCTATCTGTCTATCTGTCTATCTGTCTAGCTGTCTAGCTGTCTGTCTATCTGTCTATCTGTCTATCTGTCTATCTGTCTATCTGTCTATCTGTCTATCTGTCTATCTGTCTATCTGTCTATCTGTCTGTCTGTCTGTCTGTCTGTCTGTCTGTCTGTCTGTCTGTCTGTCTGTCTGTCTGTCTGTCTGTCTGTCTGTCTGTCTGTCTGTTACTTCATGCCATAAGAACGGCAGCTGTTACGTCATTGCACTCATTTATTTTCCTGAGCTGATCATCAATGAGCGAATTCAGCGGCGAAACGACGAGCACAACAGCAGAAGGAATGATTGACGAGCTTCGACATGATTGCCTCTGCAGGTCTAAATTTCTCTCAGTGTGCAGGGAAGCTTCCTTCCCTGAAATGAACACTGCATCACACACTTCTTTATCAAAGGTGTGCATTGCATATAATATAAACGTGTTTCTTGCTGTGTAGTTCTTGCTAGAATTATTCACAACAAAGTTCTTGTTCATTATATTTGCTTTCTCTGGTTCTTTGACAGCTTACGTAATAGCAAATGTTCAAGCAACTGTACTTACAGTTTTCTTTTAGCAGTGTCCACTCCTCGTATATTTGGTGTTTAAAAACGCTTTGCTTCTTTTACCACAACTCAAAAAAGTTTACTAAAAGCACTAAGAGTCTTCTAGTTTTCTTGCAGGTACTTTACTTGACAATAATAAGGAATAATAATTTGCTTCAAATTTGAACGAAATGTTTTCCTTTGTTCCAAATTTTGGCCGCCATCTTTGTTTCTTTCGTACAGGCTTGGTGCGAGATTGGAAAATGCATCCGTCAAAATCCGCTGTAGAACGTGATTGTCTCTTTTCAGTTTTTGTTGTTTTTGATTGGTTCATTCGCTTCAAAAATTTGCACTGTATTTCCTTTTTTCTGCATTGTTTCCTTAAAGCTGCACTGCTCTTAGCCAATCAAAATTGAGAATTTTTTTCATGTATGTTATTATATATATATAATACAATTATATATCATTCAATCTACAGACACGTGTTTCGCTGCTCATCAGTACTACAGCTCATCAGTGTAGCTTGGAACAATCTGAATGAATTCCATCAATTACTTTATACACATGCGATCGTCGGTGACAACCGCATGTGGGACAGCATCGGTGAAGTACATTCAGATAGCGTGAAGTGCGCATGGGCCCAGAGTGCTCAAACTTCCACAAGGGTAGTGAGCGTTGCATTATCGCTAATAGGTACCCACGGGAACTTCACAGAGTGCTCAACAACACCGAAGTGAAGGAGCGTACACACACACACACACATATATATATATATATATATAGAAAATAGAAAATGGCCGCCCGTGTTTATATAGCCTGATGGAAACACGAGAGTGAGTTGGGAGAATTCGAAAGTTTATGTGAACCCGAGCCGTAGGTGAGGGTTTACATAAGTACTTTCGAATTCTCCCAACTCACTCGAGTGTTTGCATCAGGTTATATAAACACAGGGCATCCATTTTCTATTTCTTTTATGAAATAAGGCTAAAAAATGTGCCGTGACATCACAACCGTGTTTACATAGCCTGATATAAACACGGTAATTGACCAATCACAGCGTGCGTAAGACGCAACCTATTTTATAAATATATATATATAGTTCCTTGCCAATTTGAAGCGGGTTTACATTGTATGGGCCGGAGGTTTTAAACATTGCTTCTCAGAGAGTGTACCTGATATAGGCAAATAGGGTTAAATTACATCATTGCGTGCGCATAAACAATCGAGATATATGACTGGAATCTCGGCGAAAGATTTTGTTCCATCTTTTCGTTCACGTTTATGCAAACTTGTGCAAGGATAGCACAATTCATTAAATCCCATAACAGTGTTTGGGTTCAATCACTCAACCATGTTAAGGGGAAGAAGAAGGTTGTGAAGATCGTTGCAACGTAAGATCACAGCTTATTATAGGCGCTTTGATGTTTGCCGAGTTTCTAGATCATTTCTCGATTGACTATGAGGTATAAATACAAATACGTTATGATGCTTTTTAGACTTTTTATAACTGATTGGGGGTTGCTTTTTCTTTAGGGTGCTCATAAACCAGAAATTTCAGCAGGGTTAGCCGGAGCTCTTGGCGATCTGGTAAGATTTATAATTTTTCAAAATTCTGCGGAAAGCACGAGATGGAGTTGAGCCGATTTTAGATTGCGATTACATGCAAGGTGCATGCGAGAGCGTAAAACAAGACTCCCGCTAGTGAATGCTGATATTTATTACTCGAGCGCTATGGTAGACCGAGTCTAGGTTTCGGCTCCGTTATTTTTATTTTATATCAAACAAGTTGCGTTTTACGCACGTTTATTATATGGCACAAGTTACTTCCGTTGAAATCGTGTGTTCTCATTGGCTGAGACGCGTCACGTGCCGGTCGATAATTTTCCGTAATCGACCGGTCGATTACGGATTTTTGGCAGACATGTTTGCAACTAAACAATGAAGGAAAACCGCAAAAATGTTGTGAATTCAATAACCTGAGGACTAAATTATGTATGAGTGGGACGATGAGCAACATGGCAGTGAGTTTTAGGATTCCGAAAGCGATGACAACAGGAGCAACAACATTGAAAACGATGAGTCTATGTCACACGCTCGAGGTCACACTATTGACAAGGTAGTGTAAGATGTGTTGTTTCAAAATGCCATATAGTAAACCTCTTATTAACCTCGTCCGCTTGGTCATTACGGAAAATATCAGACCTCGGTCTGATATTTTTCCGTAATGACCGCACTCTCGGTTAATAAGAAGTTAGTACACACCACGCGTCCAGGTGGTACACGCAAAACGTCATTATATATGCTAGTTTACAAAATAAAGCCAAGAAGAGCCTTGTTCACACGAGGCGAATTATCTCGGGGAATGTTGTTATCTGGATTCCCTATACTTCTATATACTCTATATACTTCTCTTGTTTGAACAGTAAACCGTTCACACGAGACCGATATAACTTGGTTTGAGCAGTAAGGTAACCCTAGACTGGGGAGTTATTCCAATTCCATGCGAAAGCTTTTTTCATGAAGAGGGCGACAGGGGTAAACTTTGGCATAATTATGCGTAAATACTTTGAGCTTTGTTACGTAGCTCAGTGGTTATCCGGGATAACTCGGGGTGACGTTTTCAATTAAGGTTACTGCATGTAGACCTTCGGGTTACGTTTTAGGGAAAACATAGCGCTCCGTCCGTTTATTGCATATACCAAAACCTACACGCTACAAAACCTGATATAACTGCAGCAAAACATTTGGTCATTTTATGAACGCAAACAAAAAATTGCGCTTCTGTTTATTTCAAAAAATTTCTAGGAACTACGTTCCCAAGTTCCGATACTTTTTCCACCTCTGCTTTGTTGCAAGTTGCAGCAAAACGTAGAACCCATCCAACTTTTCTTGCAACTTGCAACACGGCAAAAATAACAAAATCGCAAGTTTCTACGGGGTGTTACACGTGCGATTTTTTCCCAGTGATTTGTTGCAAGTTGCAAGAAAAATCGCATCGTCAGGGGCGCAACTAGAAAATTTCGAGGGCAGGGGTTGAACGCAAAAAAAGGGCAAAGTCATTCAGTATTCTAAACAATTTGGGAGTAGAAGCCAAGCAGAGATTCTAGGGGGGTCCGGGGGCATGCCCCCCCCGGAAAAGTTTGAATTTTGGGTCTCTGAAACCGCATTTCCTGCATTTTGAGGACGCTTTTCTCGTATTTTCGGTTGCGGAAATTTTTATTTTGGTCTCGCATTATTTAAAATTTATCATAATTATATTCAGCCTAGCTGCCGCCCGGGCCCACTGCTAGAAGCCTCTGAGTCTCGCCAGATTTGCGGAGAATTGTATTGCGTACTACAACAGACGATTAATTATCTGTTTATCTAATGTCTAACCTAGTATTAGAGGTCTCACAAAAAGGGCAGGGGTTGCAACCCCCCCTCCCCCCTAGTTGCGCACCTGATCGTGTAACGGTAAATAACGCCACACAAAGTAAATAATGCGCTTTTTCCTTGTTTAAAAATTAAAAAAACATGATTTCCTTTCCAGAATCTGAAAGCCCTCATGAAATGCTTCACTTTCAGCGAATAAAAATAATTTTAAAAAATGGTTTGTAGATCTACAGTAACCTTAAGCTAGAGTTATCTCGAGGGAATGCAAGGATAATTGGTTTTATTATATAGCATGCTATCGGATATGAGCTTTTGCGTAATCTGATTGGTTCCCTACTACTAGGCTATCAGCTCATATCCTGCTAGTAGAGGAAAAACAAGATGGCGGCATGTTTTTTTAAACTGCCGAAAAGAGTTGAAATTGACAGATTTTTATACAAAAAAACATCAACACCCTCAAACCAATGTATAGAAAAACAACATTGTGTAAAAATACATTAACAAATACACAATTTAGCATGTCAAATGGTAA
Source organism: Paragorgia papillata (assembly GCA_035771165.1). Lineage (NCBI taxonomy): Eukaryota > Metazoa > Cnidaria > Anthozoa > Scleralcyonacea > Coralliidae > Paragorgia > Paragorgia papillata. The sequence goes on along the minus strand of JAWNZC010000011.1, from coordinate 4,676,693 downwards.
AATTCACCTAAAAATTACGTCTTTTTACTTCAGAAACACGACTAAATTAGCGGGTTGATATTAATTTGTTGCCAAACAAAGAAACTCACGGTTAAAATCAAGCTTACAACACACATTTCGTAGGAGATCACCAGTAAAGAGACTTTTTCTATTTAATAAGCATTTGGAGTAGTAAAAAGCATATTCTTTTTCAAAAACAACCAACTAAGTAATTTAGTTTCACTGCCGAAGGTGGTTCAGTTTCATTTTTGCATGAAATCAAAACCTTTTTCACGACAGCAACGCTAATATAAACAACTGACCCACCTTTTGACTTCATAAAGGTACCTTTTAATCTTTTTTGTTGATCTGCTTAACACATTTTTTGCCTCTCGAGCAACATTTATGCAACATTTCACTGAAGCTGTTTGCCGAACAGCTCAGCGAGAAACTCTGTGTGAATGCATCATTACGCATGGCGGAAGTATTTAGTTGCCTGTTGCCTATGAATGAATGAATGAATGAATAACTTTATTTAAGTGTCAATGTATTTAGCTATATATTACAGCTAATTGGGGACACTATTAATAAGTTTTAGACTAAAATAGGATTTATACTACAAGATCAAAATTTCTCTATTTTTACAATAATTTACCTATTAAAACTATTAAGAATATTTCTTAAAATACACCTATACACAATATGATAAATAAAAAAATAAATAGATCAATATAAATAAAATAACAATAAAAATTAAGTTGAACATAAAATACAATTTCTGCAGTTATTATCGAGTATGCTTTCTAAGTCCTGTTTTCTAATATTCCTTTTAAAAGATTCTAAGCTAGGTTTCTCTTTATCTTCTTTGGAAGTTTGTCGTTTCAAACATTTCGCTGTAATTTTGTCTCTTGTACAGTGCTTGGCTATATAATAAAACAGTTATACCATTCGCTCTCGTCGTATACGAACTAATAGCCAACTCGGCGAAGCGCCTCGTTGGCTATGAGCTCATATACGACTCGAGCTCATGGTATAACTGTTAAATATAGTTGCCTTCTTTCATGTGAAACGCCACCAACTTTGACCCGATATGCCGAGTTACCACTACTGCCCCCCCCCCCTTTCCCTCAGGCTCTAAGACTTAATATTGTCTTGGGAAAACAAAACCAGGTTCGTCAATTGAGAGACGTTCAGTTTTGAGACGGGTTAAATTGAGAGTTGAGTGGAGAAAACTTCAAAGTCAATTTATTTGCAGGAGACTATACGTCTTAGCTTTAATTTTTTATTTTGAGCGAATTTACCTCACATAAGTTAATATAATTCTCCTGCAGTTCTTTGTCGTGTTTGCATCAAGCTGTCTGTATAAATATGGCATGTCATTTTCTACTAAAAAAGTTGCGGTTGCCACCGCTTTGAATAAAGTTAACATTTTAATTTCAACGTTTAGATAGTCAATAGTTGGTATTTTTTACTTCACTTTCTATACAAGAAACGGGTAGTTCACTAAGATAGTCTTATTGTGTTTGACAGACCAAGCTTGTCCAGAATGAAGATGATGCTTCTGTAGCTCTCCATGTGTCCAATGCTTTGACGCAAGCGTTGTTGCAGTACAGAATGGTTAACATTGACGAGGTATGGTTTAACAAACGTAACATGATATAGGAACAGTTTAAGGTGGCTCCATACAGTTTCTTGAAAAATGGAAAATACAAGTTTGAGAGTCCAAAACACGTGATTAAACAATTCGGGAAAAGAATAAAACTAAATGTTATGCATAGTTAAACAGTCAGACAATCAAAAACTGTTACCAAATAAATAGCAACAGTTGTTTCTATGGCAAGAATGACGTTTCAAAATGACTGCCAATTACCCTTCAAACTAATTTAATTCGAAAAATTCTTTGGTGACCCCCAATTTGTTTTTCATTAAAACTTTTCTTGAAGAACGAGTGATCAATTGGCAGTGATATAATTGTTAAATTAGTTTGAAGGGTAATTGGCAGCCATTTTGAAAAGTCATTGTTGCCATAGCAACAACTGTTGCTATTTATTTGGTAACAGTTTTTGATTGTCAGACTGTTTAACTATGCATAACATTTAGTTTTATTCTTTTTCCGAATTGTTTAATCACGTGTTTTGGACTCTCAAACTTGTATTTTCCATTTTTCAAGAAACTGTATGGAGCCACCTTAAGTTGATAATTTAGTATAGTAATAGCATGGTTTCGAGTGCAATTTGGAAAAAAACATGCACGAGTGAGTTTTTCAAATACCGTCAAAATAGCACGAGTCCGAAGGACGAGTGCTATTTGAAGTATTTGAAAAACTCACGAGAAACTCCAAATTGCAACGAGAAACCATGCTATTACTTATTAATAATATACATGAAAAAATGTTCAAAACAACTGTGCCAACATTTTAACGAACGTGTTTAGCCGTCCACTCCTCCCATATTTATTTGTTAAAAAAACGCTTAGCTTCCTTTACTACTTGAAAAAGTTTACTCGAGGTGTAAAGAAGCTTCTGGTTTTCTTGTAGGTACTTCACTTGGCAATATTAAAGCATAACTAGCTTCAAATTTGGACAAATTTATCCCCCAAACCGCCGAATGTTCGCCGCCATCTTTGTTTGTATTGTGTCGGGGAAAATACGCTGCACAATCAATTTGATTGGTTCTTAGTGATAACACATTTTTGCAGTGTGATTACAGATTTTTGCACTGTGATTACAGATTTTTGCAGTGTGATTACAGATTTTTGCACTGTGCATGATTACAGATTTTTGCACTGTGATAACACAATTATGCACTGTTGTTTGGGATTAACTGCTCTGGAATCAGCCAATCACAGTCGAGATATTTTTTCCTGTATATTATTAGTTTAGTAATCGCACGCCGCGTGCCGCGTGCGCACCTCGAAATCCTTTGTTTCAAGAGCGAGAAGATTTCTTTTCAAATGAAAGTCATTATTATGGCAAATTTGAATTGAAAAGTTGCCATTGTAGTGTTGTACCATATTCGTCATTACCTCGCAGAATTTAAGTTGATGATTCCAAATATTGCAAGTCTGACTCTGATTGGTCAGAGTGTTAGAGAGGAATTTCTTACTCGAGTGAACGCCCGATTAAGTGAAGTGGGGTGAAGTGAAGTAGTCCGGGGACTGTTGGGAGAGGACTGGCGGCTGCGAAGGTTATAAGTCCACGTCCTAGATCACGAATTCCTGGATTAGGATTAGCGTTTGTGTTGGGCTCAGACTTATGCAAAGTACCTGGGTTATATATAGAAGATGAACTTACAACCGCTGCGAAGGGGCTCGACCAGTGGGAAGATTATATGGAGTTTCCAGTTTAATAACATTTATCTGTATAATAAGTAATATATACAACATGAGCGGCCGTGTTGTATCGGATATACAAGCTCGAGCCGAAGGCGAGAGATTGTATATCTGATACAACACGGCCGCGAATGTTGTATATTACGATACGAACGCATCTAAAGAACCATATTTACCAACTAGTTTAGCGATATACTCTATCAGTTTAGCCGAGAAAATCGAAGCTAAAGTTTATGTAAATCAGGACGATGCTGTATCCGATTTACAACCTCTGCTACGGTATTGATTTCTTTTGTGTTTTCTTCATGAATTATTAATGAGTATTTTAAGCATTATTATCATTCATTTCGTTTCTATCCTGCATTCTGATTGGTTAATTCACCTGCAAATAAGTGAGTGCAAATAATTTTTTGCTTGCAAATAATGTTATGAGCATGCGCACTAGCAATGGCGCTGCTGACTGCAAATAATTTTCGTAAACATGGCGGCTAGTTCTTCAGCTATCCGAGGAAATAATCGAGAGTATTTAGAATCGTTCATAACGACAATGTACTTTAGAAAAGAAATAGTTAAAAGGAAGATTTAGTGAGATAAAAAGCAACACTCGTGCCAACAAAATAAAAAAATTTAGTATGCCGAAGACACAGAGAAGAGTAGCGATCTCTAACTTCAGGCATTTCAGATTTTTAACTATTTTATGAATGATAAATCAATTATCGCAAAATATCATGATTTGTCAGTGTCTCGCTACCAGTTATTTGCCTCTGCCTTCGGCATCGGCAAATAACTAGTAGCTCGCCACTGACAAATCATGATATTTTGCTCAGACTCGTCCAATACATTCAAATTTCATTGTCGTTTCTTATTGGTCAACAAACTCCAATTAATTCTCACTGTTCGGAAGCTGTTACGTCATTTCCGCCGAATAGTATGCACTTAATGTCTGTTTCCCGAGGGAGCAGACATAAAGTGTTTTGTTATATAGCTTGAGTTTCGCTGAATAATTTCGACGTTTATCAAGGGAAAGTACACAAAAGAGAAACTCTCAGACTTGCCAAAACATTTCGCCTGGCTCCGTAATTTCACTTCAACCAAACAAATATGAGTCTGAGAACAAAAGAACAGCAATACATTTCTCCAGTTAATCTTCACACATGCTTTGAAGACCTATAAATATTCCTTTTTTTGTACCAAACAAGCTTTTGTTTATAGGATACCGTCGGCATTACCGTGAAGAGTTCAAAGTTCTAGCGGGCAACGATTGAAAACTTATTGCCTGAGCATGCAGGCAATAAGTTCTCAATTGTTGCCCGCTCGGTATACATTGAAATTTAGCTAAGGTCATGTGACCACAAACCATATATCTAGCTATATAACAATGTGAATTATTGTACGACTTTGACGTCATTTCCATCGAATACTTACTACTTATTGACCGAGCGTGAGGTCTGTACTATAGTGAAATATCGGACCGAGCGAGCGCAGCGGGCCTAGGTCCGTGCAGAAAACGGAGGCCCGATATTTCACTAGTACAGACCGAACAAGCGATGTCAATAAGTAGTTTACTAGAAATCAACAACCCCTCGCTCGCTTTATATGCATTTTTGTAACACCACACCGCCCCTCTTCTCCTAATTTCTGTTTTTTGTTGTATGACACACAGATCAGAAAAACATCCCAGAAAATTAGTTAGCAAGGTTCATCTGTAGTCATGTATTGACACACCGAAAGAACGTGCAAAGTCAATATTAAAATAAAACAAACGAGATGAACCAAATGACAAATTTTCGTTCAAAAATAGATATAAATAGTGATGCCAACGCCCTAGCGTTCAAAGACAACTCTAGACAAGATATTATTTATATCAATTGTCATTTTCAAGATTTCTTGCGTTTTAACTCAGCGAAACTGGTAAATACCTACCGTTAAACTTTCTTCTGCTTTTGTCACCACAAACACTGTCAATTCAGTCTACTCTTTTCAGATTGTTTTTCTCGTTCGCGGTTTCTTACTTTTTTCGTTGTTGACAAATAAATATGACAAGGCATCATTCAAAATGTTTAATTTGCATATCAAACAAACTAAAATATCTCAAGAACGAAGCAAGGAAACGAAAAACTGCCAAAGATGTTACTCTATATCAGTTTAAGTGTTCTTTCAAAGACAAACTTAATTTTCGTTTCATATAGGCACTTTAATGAGAATTAGGATAATTCTTTATATCATGCTCAGCTTCATCCAATATTTGTTTATTATTATCTTTCTTACAGGAAAGCGACCCAAACGTATAAAAACACATTGTTCCTTCATTTGTAAGTAAAAATGGTTAAAAACTTTATTAATCTGTTGGATTTCGAAGTGTCCAAATAACTAAATAAGTGATATTTTTTAGTAAAACATTTTCCCTTCTTTTTTCCCAGATGAATATGGTTTAACTAGATGCTGATCGTTATTGGGGAGTTTTAAATTGCTAAAGTTGTTTTTTAGTGTTCTTATTCTCTTAACCGCCATTAAAAAGATTAATAAAGTATGTTGGTTCGCCGTCTTACTCTTTGTGGCCTCCTTTGTTTTTCCCAACCAAGAATATTTCCACGTTATCCTTTTTCAGGCTAGGCCCTCGAGAAAGGGAAGGGGGGAATTGAAAGAGGGCCTGCAGTAAAACCCGGCCTTTTCTTCTAAACGCCCCCAATTAAAAGTAATTTGAATGGGCCAATCAGAGTTAACCGGGTATATTAACGAACGTAAACATGTCAAACCCGTGTGAAAGAAGCCCCAAAGTTGTTTGGGAAAATATATATGGCAAGCATATGCGTAGCCTGATTATCACTAGCCTGTTGTTCGCGAACACCATACCGTCGGATATTTGAATTGACAACAATAATTATGTAATCGACGTTGTAATTTTTGACCAATCACATTCTACGTCTTGAATTCGACCGTAGAATTGGCTGAAAAGCTGGGTTTTACTGCAGGCCCTCTTTCAATTCCCCCCTTCCCAATTTCCCGAGGGCCTGCGTGGCAGGCTATGGCTAACCGGGCTGACTTGTTTGGTTAAGAACGCACTGTTGTTTCGAAACTAGCTTAAACTATAAATTTGAAACTAATTGGTTTAGTTTGGATGGAAACTAATCTCAACGTTGATTGCGACCGAGGGAAGAATTTCGTGACATGAGTTAGCTCTGTTTAGTCCGGTTCATGTAAATAGCCCCTAAGACTGAAAGTGTTATAAAATGATATTTCAAAAACGTGGCGTCGTGCTTGGCACTTGTTAGGCATAGTAAGTTGCAATTGACGATACCGAAAACGATGGCGGCGATACATTTGACCGCAATATATTGCGGCCTCAAATCCGCTTAGATAACAACTAAACATTGTTTATCATGGTAAGATGGATTACACAATTACATCAGCAAGAACTTCATTCTTACCAAAGTTTTTACTGCACGCAAAGGGTTGTGGTTAAATGTACAAGTCGCCATCTTTTTGGTACGGTCAATTGCATAAATCACACGACGATCATTATACACGCATAGCCTCAACCATTCTTTTGAGCTCTATTCAGTTTTCCTCATTGTTTTGCCTGTTTTCAATAGAATTCAAAAGAATGATGTCTATATATGATGCATTGTGTTTTTAATGCGATTGGTCTTAGATTTTGCATTGAACCCGTTAGTGATTTGGATTGGTAGTGGACCCAGCTGCATGTGTAACAACCGTTGGTGTAACCTAGCTTCGTAGCCATTGTCACATTCACACAGTCAGTAGACTGAGTAGCCACTGTCACATAGCCCTCGTAGCCATTGTCCATTTAAGAAATGGCTCATGGTTTAGTGTGCTCCTGTCCATGCATCGAGTTATGGATGTACGCGGGAAATTGGGAGAGCACGAAAAAATCGTAAGGGTGTCGAGGCGTAGCCGAGACCAACTCTAGATTTCTGAGTGCTCTCCCAAGTTCTCAAGAGCCATTTCTTTTATAACATAGCATTAAATCCTTTCACAAGCCGGCGAATCGTTTTGGTTGTTGTGTTTTTCTACTTTCGTAGCCAAGTCTTTTTTGTTCACTAAAATCCAAGTCCGTTAGCTATTATTGGAACCAATCGTGCGGAGGCTTACGGCACCACGGGGAGTATTAGTGATTGATTTTTACCAAAACACACGCGCACTCCAAGACAATCCAAGTCACTCACTCTCCAACGCTTTCAAAAGCCACGTATCGAACTAACTCAATCACTCTTGTTTGTCAGTACAACACTTCGACGACTTGCCCAGATAAGGACAAAAGGACGCGTTTTTGTTTGTTTCAAATAAATAAAAACCGACGTGCTATAAATATCACAAGGTAAGATTTCCATATTTATTAGTTCCAGATGACTGAGATGAGTTCAAGTTGTATAAAAGGTCATGTAGCTTTATATAAATAACGTTTGTCGTCTATTTTTCAACGAAGAGACAATGTTTATGGGGTAAAACCATTTAGGGATGTATTTATATGGGTTTGGAAGTAATATTTCATAAACGAGTGAGAACAATGAAAATTACGAGGTAATAGGCCGAGTGATTTTTGTTGTTCTCGAGTCAGTGTTTGTATTAACCCCTGGTAAAACACGATACATGAGTTCATGAAATAACTTCTCAATCGTCTACTATAGTAAAATTCGCGAGGGACTTGGTGATATTGGTCATATCAGATTAGACGATGTGTTAGTATCTAAATGTCTCGTGTTGAATTTATATTACTGTAATTAATAATGTAGTAATAAACGGTTCTTTGTGCCGTTTATGGGTGCATTGTGTGTATAAACTCCAAACAGGCCAAGCCTTTCAAAATGTCACGCTGAGACCTTTAAAATTATGCCACGCCAAGATGTTCAAAATGGCAAAAATGCCATGCCAAGATCTTCAAAATGGCAAAAATGCCACGCCAAGATCTTCAAAATGGCAAAAATGCCATGCCAAGATCTTCAAAATGCTATACTATGCCATTAATAAGATGCTGGGTGCATGCATTGGAAACAGGTCCCTGTAGCAATTTATGCATTGAAATTGTGATGTTAATAGTGTGCGGTGGACTGAATTGCGAGATTTCCTGAATTTGCACCAGAAAAATTGGATTTGCTTTATGTAATTATGTATACTAAGAAACATAATACTCGTTTACTATGAATTTTTGTTGATTCATATTAATTATTAAATAATACACCAGTATGCCACAACAATACGATTGCACACCAGTATAAGCATGCCGAGTGCTCTTGAGGTCCAGTGGGCCAGCCAAAATCGGAATGCTTGTTGTGTATTCTTCACTTTTCAACCAAATGTTATAAATCTTTGTACAGGGATAGCTTTCACCTTTCCAACATATTGTATGTTTTTATTTTTAATGGGTTTTGGTGGGAAAATGATGTCACAGAACAGGCACTAAAATTAAATTTTTGCAAAATAAAAAAAATTGAAGTTGCATTGTCAAGATCATGGTGAGAAAACTTCAAAACTGAACAAATAATGTTAATAAGATCTTAATTCAGAGTAAGATATGTTTTCTCAAACTGTGATTTTTTCACCATTTTGTACTATTTTTAGTACAGAATTTAAACAAGTCTAACTCTTAACTGAATTAAGATATTTAAGTTATTTCTCCTGTTTTGAAGTTCACTCATGATGTGTTTATACACAAACCTTCAATATTCCTTATATTGCAAAAATTTAATTTTTGCACCTGTTGCATGACGTGGGTTCCTACTTCCCCTCTGCCAAATAAATTTATCTCATTTTATTGAGTCATTCAGTCAGACCACAGTGGTCAGACCAGATGTTCTTGGCTGCACGACCTTGCAATATTGATAGCAACATTGCAATATTGATCATTAGCAACATTGCAATTAGCAAGTTGCTAAAAATTTGCATTTTAAATATCGAACTTCACATAATATGAAGTTCTATTGAAAGTCAGAACAACTAACTCTAAGTAAACTTCATGTTATGCGAAGTTCAATATTTAAAATGCAATTTTTTAGCAACTTGCCAAGGAGTCACCGTGTATCGTTAGCAAGTCAATATTGCAAATGTTGCTATCAATATTGCAAGGTAGCATGGGCAAGATAGCTATAAAGGGCTCCCATGGCAGTAATATGGAGCCATAACCCTCCACACACCAAAGATCTTTGGCATGTTGTTTTAATTTTAAAATTATTATTCAAATCTTGGTTTAGAAGCAAAACTATTTCAGTTTTGGAAGATTCACAGAATACAACTGAGTTGCAATTCAAAATAACTACATGTAAATTGCAATTCAAAATATTACTGGTCGATCACTAATAAAAATACCTTTTTCTTTCTCTATTGTCTGACATTCCCTTATGCTAATTAATTCTGTGTAGCTGGTGGTTTTACATGTAAGAGGTTGGGTTTGCTGTTGGTCTAACAAGGCAAAATTTTGAAATAAGGGATTAGCAATGTGGCAGAGGAAGCAATTCAGGCAGATAGGGATAGAAAAGCAGACAGCTTCCCCCTTCTCCGTATGCCTGTTTTTCTAGGGCAGAAAAAGGCAGCAAAAGATGTTTATATAGCCACCTTCTGATCCACAATAAGTAACTTGGGGATTCGAAATGCCCAAGGACCTTTATGACCTATAGATGATGGAAATCTATTAAATATTTAATTACCCGAGTTTTATACAGAACTTTAAGATGAATGTGAATGTCAAATGCAATCCAAACACAAATTAAACCTAATTTCTAATTTAACTCCATGCATGGAACTGTTTATAATTTATATGCATGCTCGCTGTCTTGCATATATACTGCCTGTTTCTTACTTTACTGTATTTGCCTTAATTGTTATTAAGTCAGGCTACTTTCAAAAAATAAGCTACAAGTCTTAGAAAGAAATAGGGCATGCATCTTGAGGTACGTTAATATGAATCTACCTTCTTGTTTACAGAAACAACATGGTGCTTCATAATCATGCAGTCTATGCAGATGTTGGAGTGACCAGCTGAATCCTGCATGCATGGGCCTTTTCATTTGCCTTCCATCTTCATTTCATCAGTTAACTTGGTACAACTACAGGTACAGCTAGTAATTGACATTTATCAGGTTACTGTACTCCTATACCAAACCATTGTGGGTAAGTTTCTATTTTTTTAGATGATATACTATGAAGTAGTTTTAATAGCAGTTGATTGACAAGCATCAATTCATTTTATAGTAAGCAATGAAATTTAGCCACGTGAACTTTCCTTTTATCAGCACAGTTTATCAGATTGATAACAAGATGTTTTTGTTGCACTAATTGAGTCAACATTGGTTAGGATTGACATTCTTTTTTGTATCAAAAGGCTGTCAACCACCATTAGCAATGATTCTTGCCATTGCAACTGAGCATTATTGGGTGTACCCAAACTTCTTATCAACAACTCAATGCTCAAAGCTGGATAAACAAGATCAAGCACAGATTACAATTCCTACAAAACAAGTCTGAACAGATCTTTTTTGCCAACATACTAGAGGCATTTACGGTACCTTTAACAGATTTTACACTTGGGTTCTCACTTGACGAGTAAAATTGTCTGGTGTTAGACAGAGCAAAATAACAAAGTGGCCGGTTTTGGGTGACCTAATAAGGCAATTGTGCCAAATCTTAAAGTTGATCTGGCATATGGGAAATTCAAATCTCAAAGGGCACTGAAATTTTTATCCTGAGCCCATTCAGGCTTTCAACTGCCCTGATCTACCATATTGGATCACAACATAAGTGATTGAGTCACCCAGATCTTGCTGACACTGCATGGACTGTCAACCCCAAGTGAACTGTTTGTTGATGATTGTGGATACATAATAATATTGTACATTAGATACACTTTAGTTAATGAACTGCAGAAGCCAATACCATATGGAGCTGACTGGATAACAGAAAATGTCTACAATATATGCATGATTTGTTTGGTGAGAAGATAGAAAAGTCAGCGAAAAGTGACTGAGGAGATATTTCTATATTGCTGCCTATAGATTAATGTCTCCTTTTCAGACACTACAGTTGGTGTCAGACAGAGTATTAACCAGGGAAAACAATAAAAGGCTGTTTTGGCCAGCTCATTCAGGAATGGGTTAAAAATAATTGAAAGAGGTGAAATTAAGTAACAATGGCTGCATGCAGTTTCAGGATTACATATCAATACTACCGGTATTTTTTAACCAGCTGGTTACAACAGAAAGTTGGGGAGTGGGGTACCTGGAGAAAACCTGTGGTGTTAGGTAGAGTCAAACTGGAAACACTTTCACATGTGGTCAAGGTGAAATCTTAATCAATTTTATCACTCATTTATTTAATCATGATAAGTAATAATTGATGTATTGAGTATTTGTGGAGGGAAGATTAAAACCGGAGCACTCGGTGAAAATCCATCAACTAAGGTGCATGAGAGGACCAACAACTCTACTCACATGAAGCTAATGTGGTCGGCATGCATCCATCCAAGTACTAACCCCATTCAACCGGGCTTTTCACGTCAGTTGGTGAGAAGCGGTGCACTATCATCTGTGCCACCCGTGACTGTCCCCTGATAACTGTACCATGCAGGAATCGAACGTGAGACTTAGAGGTGAAAAGAACGTGCACTCTATGGAGAAGGATGCTTTTAATACGACTATGAAAAAGGAGGACTTTCAGTGTCAACTATAAATCTATAATAGAGAATTAGAGATGTTTGAATGGCAAAATAGATGGTTGAATTTTGACAGGCATACTTTTGATAAGATTTTCTAGCATCATACCCCAATACCATTCGGTTTTCGGTATTCTTTCTGACATATACTTTGACCAACAACTGTGTAGTGTATGTCATGAGTTGTGACAGTTGGTTGTCAGGGGTTGCAGCTTCTGTCAGGATCCTCCATGTATTAAATGGGTCGTTTTCTCTTATCTCAGAAGTTCACTAATGTCATTTTATGCATCCACGAACACTCGAGACTTTCACTGGATAAAAAATGAAGAAAAATTTGGAACGCTTCACGAATTTGCGTGTCATCCTTGCGCAGGGGCCATGCTAATCTTCTCTGTATCGTTCCAATTTTAGTATATGTGTTGCCGAAGCAAGCACATCTTGTATAAAATTTCCGTTTGTTTTATTACCCTAACACCACCGCATGAGGGAACTTGTGGGAGCCAGTGAACTCTATATAAAGACTGGAACGATACCTCCATAAGGTCGGCCTTATGATTGGATGAAGCCAAACTTCCGGCTGCTGGGGGCAACACATGAACGTCTGACCAACGTCCAAGGAGCGGTAGAAAACAGACAATGGCCCAGCGAGAATTTGTTATTTTTTTGTAGTTGAACTTCATTTGAATTGATATAACGAAGCTAGTATGTATTAGAATCATTGTCCTTTCTGTCTGAGGTATGTTTGCTGGCAAAAATAGATTGAAGCAGGAAATATATTGTCAAACAAAAGCAAAATATTTGCTTGGATTGATGGAAACTCCTGACGAAAATTCAGGTTATATTTAGTATTTATTCGTCTTTATTTTATGAATTCTTGCAACCCTATCAAGCTGTGCCTTTGCTCTTATGAATAGTCTCCTCATACCTTTTCAGTGAATCATTGTATTAAAAGACCACATATATTTTGATCTTTGATGCCTTTAAAACACTGTCGGTTCGTATTTCTGTGTTTTGTTCGATTTTTTGACTGTTCAGAAAATTTAATATTTATGGTTTTTATTGATCATGTCAACATCCATATGCTCGACAGATTATAGCCACTAGATTTCAGTAGGCCTTAGCCCTGATTAATGCTATCTTTATTTGATTCAAGATAGTTTATAGACTTTTTTCTGGACTTTTGATACCTCAACTGACTCAACACTTGGAGCTGCCCTACAAAAAATCAAGAGATCCGCGCGGTTTCGGACTCAAAATGTGTTTTTTGTCAAATATTCAAGCTACGTTTTTGCTGCTAAAAGCCTTTAGAAGAAGTATATATTACTGTAGCATGTTTGCATTTCTTTGTAATTGGTTCATAACAAAATATAACGTAAAAAATAAAGATTTTCTTGCATATAAAGAGGACTGGGGCCGCCCTGCATGTCAGCCTCCATGACGGCTTCAAAATTTGGTTTGTAGGTATCGTTCCAGTCCTTATATAGAGTTCACTGGTGGGAGCAAGTTTCTATGAATAAATTAGTCCTCAACTATATAATTTGTGAATCACAAACGTACTCAAAGTCTTTTCGATATAGACATCACATTCTAATATAGCCTTAATTTAACTTCTATGCGGGACAAAGAAACTAGAATTTTGCTGCAGAAAACCGAAAAGATTTTTGATTTTATTTCAGGCATGGACACGTTCGTTTTCCCCGCGTTTTCTCTTGAAACCCGCTGACGGTAGGAGCGTGGGCTCTCCCAGTTTGTGCAATCCATTCGGGACTTTATAAGCACGCTAGGACGACGACGGCAATTAAAAAGCAGCCATAGCTTCGACAACATGACGTATGATAGATTAACGGCTAAGTAAACTAACAGCTTTTGCTGTTCCTTGCCACAACGTTGTCTTGAAAACGTGGAAATACTTCAGTTGACGTTGTATGTGCAACGAGGACGGTGTTGGGATTACTCTTGGAACTGCAAATTATTCAACGCTTTGTTTTGGTTGAAAAATACTATTGTACTTGGGTCGTTGCCGTTAGACCAGCAGCGGAATTAGGCAATTAGCAGCGGTTGATTGTGTACGCCAGCATCACAGGGTCGCAGGTTCAATTCCTAGGGGGCCTTTACACGAGCCCGGGTTGAGTGCCAGCCCGGGTCAGCTCGCCTTCCCTGGTTATTCTTTTTTCGTGTTTACATGAACCCAGGTTGGCTGCTTTTTTCCCAACCCAGGTCAGCTTTTCCCAACCTGGGTCAGCTTTTCTCAACACAAATTATGATATTGCCAACAGTTTACACGAGCCCGGGTCAAGTCAACCCGTGTTTACATGAAGGAATTGACCAAAGTTCCGCACCGTCGCACCTCTCCAACCTGGGTCTTGAAAAGGGTCACCTGGCAAGACGGGTTGACCCGGCTATCGTGTAAACGCTAACAGGGGTTTATTTGTAGATGGGTTGACCTGGGTTGGCGAGCTAACCTTGGGTTGGCTCTCAACCCGGGCTCGTGTAAAGGCCCCCCTAGCCGGAAGGCGTCGCAACTGGTCCCAGTTTGGTCTTATATAATATAATGTATATATTCTACACTCGAAATTTTCCTTCACCAAAATTAACTGCATGTAGTACGACCTTATAAGCAACTGTACTCAAGCCCTAAACAGATCTTGTCCTCAAATTCTTCGTCACGCCGGAGTTAAAGATAGTAGGGAGCTTAAGCAAGCTAGGACGACGATGGCAATCTAAAGTTGAGTATCTAGCAGAAACCACGAATCATTTACATAGTATTGAATATTTAAAGTCAAACTCAACTAACAGGTTTTGCCGTTTCACGAGTTAACGTCGTCCTAGTCTCCTTCGCAGACGTTCTTGTGGCTCGCTATAAACACTCCCCAACTAATAACGTCTGCTGAAACGAGCCACACATTCCATTCCCTTTGTGTACATGGACCAATGAAATTACACCATTGTCGTGCTAAATAAAGCCGTCCTGGGCTGTGTTGTTGTGGGTATTTATAATAAATATTAACTTGTTTAGTCGAAAGCTAATATTTTTTTAATATTTAGCTTAGAACTTCACGAAATTTACGAAGAATAATGTTTTGACTATGCTCTTGCTTCCTATGCAAACAAATAAGCGTGAAAGTCAGTGCAGAGCGTAAAAACAGCGTAAGAGAAATTTAAGATTGTAAACAAAAGCTCAAAGCTTATAAGGTGTTTAGTGTCTGAAGCGACTGCCCGAATTAGTTTACTTGAAAGCTAATATTTTGCTTACTATAGCTCAGAGCTTTACAAAATTTACGAAGAATGGTATTATGAATATGTTCTTGCTGGTCGTGTAAATAAATCTGTGCGAAAAGCTTTAAAAAAGCTATAAGTGTCGGCGAAATGTATCTAGCGGATAATAATTTTTTTACCGGGATGTCTGGCCATCTCGATGATATTACTCAGCTTCATAATATATATTCCAGGCAGTGACGCTTTTAACTTTATTTCATGTACATGTATTCATATCACGACTCACAGTTACAATATCATCTTATTGATTCTATTTACGCAAAAATTTTACTAAACTATAAGCAATAGTCTTCGAAGTATTGGTTAAAACGGTCAGCTCAAGCCTCAAGGTTGGAGGTCAGCTTTCCAGAATCTAGAAAGCTCGCTGTGATTGGTCGAATTAAGGGAATGGAATGTGTGGCTCGTTTCAGCAGACCTTGGTTGGGGAATAAAGGTGAGCCATAAGAAGGTCTGCGAAGGAGACTAAGGCCTGTTCCAAACGCCGCTCTTCTTATGTGCCGAACCTAATGATAATGACCTAAATCCTTTGTTTATGCTGATTTGCATTAGGTTCGGCGCATGAGAAGAGCGGCGTTTGGAACGGGCCTAACGTCGTCCTGAAGTCTTGAAAATGATCTGAATAACGTTGTATGTAGAACGGGGGCGGCGTTAAGATTACTCTTGGGACTAAAAAATTATCTATTTTCTTTGTTGCATGTTGTCTTTGACGTTCGCGTTGTATTTGCTTAAGGTCCCTATTGCAGTGCTCTGATACACGGAAACCGTTGCCTATGCTTATAAGGTTACCGTATACCTTCACAAGCTGTAAACAGCCCCTTACATGAGCTGGGCTAGCCCGGTTAACTGGGCTCACGCGATTGATTAGGATCTCACTGTGGTTTTCAAACTCGCATAAATTAAATGTACAAAGAAGAATTGGTTTAGTTTAGATGTAAACGAATCCTAACGTTGATTAAAATCTCCTTTTGTGGCCGAGAAAAAAATTTCGTGACACGAGTCAGCCCGGGCTCATCATGTAATCGGCCCCTAAGGGGGCCTTTACACGAGCCCGGGTTGAGTGCCAGCCCGTGGTGCCAGGCCGGGTCATCCGGGTTGGCTGTTTTTTTCCCCAACCCGGGTCAGCTTTTCTCAACACAAATTATGATATTGCCAACACTTTACACGAGCCCGGGTCAAGTCAACCCGTGTTTACATGAAGGAATTGACCAAAGTTCCGCACCGTCGCACCTCTCCAACCTGGGTCGACCTGGGGTCTTGAAAAGGGTCACCCGGCAAGATAGGTTGACCCGCTATCGTGTAAACGCTAACAGGTGTTTATTCGTAGACGGGTTGACCCGGGTTGGCGAGCTAACTAAGGCCCCTAAGTGATTAAATGTCCCCGAAAGCCGAGGGAGGGTTTGTGGAAGTCACGAGAGGACCGCAGGACAAACCCTCCCGATGATTGAGGGGCCTGTGATAAATGACGTACGTATTTTTCATGCGCCGTATAAAATACCTATTATATAGATAGGGTCGACCCAAATTATGAAATTGTTCCGGTTAAATTATACGGCGTAGTTTTGGCGTATTTAATAAGTCGAACTTTTTACAAGTTCTCGAGTCGTAGGCCTGGAAAAGGCCTGGAAACGATGTTATCAACATGAATTATGGGCAGGAAATTTATTATCATATTTTAAATTAATGTTTGTATTTTATTCGGCGCATGAATAGTACGCCGTCTGCATCAACGCCGTATACAGTTGAGTCGTATTATACGACCTGGCTCGTCGTATTTAATGGCTCTGTCGAACTTAATGCAAGTGCCGTAGTAATGGTTACAGACGGCGTATTTTTCATGAACTCATTCTCATATTTTATACGGCGCATGAAAAATACGCCCTTTATCACAGGCCTTAATCACTAATAACCCTCAATTCCATGCATTTATTTATTTATAATAAAAATGTGAAACGTCTTTTGGTCTGATTTAATATTTTTAGTGAAAGTACGTGGAACCTGTGTAGAGAATTAAATAGCGGGGTTTGAAATATTGGATACGAAGCTATAGGGGGGCGTCTTCAAAATAAAAGTTTTGTTGTTTGAGGCGGTTCATGACCCACCGCGTGAAGGTCTTCGTTAAAGTGCATATAAACCCTACACAGTTTTCATTTGTTTGTATAGATCACGGCAAAAGAACTGATAAGTTATTTTACAGTTTTTGATTTGGTCCATTCGTTTCGGAGATATCTTGCTTCAAACATCGGCAAAATGCTCCAATTTGAACGTCCCGCGAAAAATTGCCACAAATATGATATGATCAAAATAGGGCCTGGAACCGACAAGGCGTGACGTCATTTAAGACTGAACGTCAACTCTGATCGCTCTGTCACTAGCCGTGTACGCACGAAGTTTTCCATACTAAGTTTAGCTTTAAAATTCGTCGAATATTTGCAGCTTAATAATTATAGTAATGCCAGATAGGTGTGCTGTATACGGTTGCTCAAACACGGCAGTGTAGCCGATGACGTCAAATTAAATTTGATTTTTGACTTAAATGACGTCACAGGTGTCTCGCCCCAATCCTCTATAATTTGCGGCTTTTTCATTTAAATAGCTATGTTTAAAGCGAGATATCTCTGGAATGAATGGACCAAATCAAAAACTGTAAAATAACTTATCAGCTCTTTTTGCGTCCTATATACAGAAAACTGAAAACTGTGTTGGGTTTATGTGCACTTTAAGGTTTGCAGGGTCATTTCAGTAAAGCGCTCTCAATTCGTCAGAATTTATGCCACAAAAATAAAATAGATACCGTTAGAAAGCTATTAATTTGTAGAATACAATGTTGTATTTCATTTTGCGATAAACACAAGCCGGCAATAATAGTTGCAAATTTTTCAAGTAAAACCATATTTAGAACGAAGCCTTTTGTTTTGTTCAAAAAAAATTTCGCAGTTCGATTCCGAGATAAATTTCCAGCAAAACGGTGTCAGCGTTTTTTTATTTATTTATTGCTTGGTTTCGATTTTATGACTTATTTTGTCCGATTGTTGGTCGAAAAACAGCATTTTCAACTTTGGTCGTCAATAAAATCAGCAAAACTCGACATATCAAAAAACGCTGACACCGTTTTGCTTGAAATTTATTAACCCTGATTTTATTAATCTTTGGTTGGCAATTGAACTGCTGAGTCGGTAATTCATTCGGTAAAAAATGCGCCAGGTTGATTAATTCGACATATAACATTTTGTTTATTTCCTTTTCAATTATATCGTGGACTGAAATGTGTCCCGAGCGTTTCACGAACGCACGCGAAATCCACGCATTCTTTATTGCCCACCTGTTGGTTTTGGCTCGGGGTTTTTTCCCTTTTTGGGTGTCACGATTTTGCATCTTTGCATTTTTTGTAAGTTCTTTGCTCCTTTTGCTTTTGGAGTCTTGCATATTGTTGGTAGATTTTGAAATAGACTGACTGACTTTGTAGTTTAACAGTGATGTGGCTCAAATCAAAATCAAATCAAGTTTATTTGCACAATATTAAATCTACATTACAATTACAATTAACATTAAAGAAATTAACAATATATATTTACAACATTTACCGGCAATAACATTAAAGAAATCGTGCGCAGTAGACAAAGTAGCACTAGGCTTTCGAGTTATCTACTGCCTTAGATAACTGTCTTAATCATAAATATCTTCACCAAATATGAAGTATGCACCACATTCAGCCTTCGATCTGTTCTTCCAAGGCGTCTTGTTGTTAAATATGTCATTGACCAAGCGTGACGTCCGGATAGATCGTGGGAGATTGGCCGATATATATTGGTATACATGTGAACTAATTAAGTTAGTATATATTTCGCAATCCCATAGGTATATTTTAATCCCTATATTTTGAGGAAAAATTACGTTGCTAGTTTAATCTTGAATGTTACTAATCATGAGTAATAGTACTATAAATTACTAAATTTAATAAAGATAATAAAATAGATTTGAAATAAAATTGCATTGATTTATGTAATAGAATAGCTTATAGAGCAAAAACAAGCGAAAATTTAAAATAATATTTGAATAAGAAAGAAAGCGAAAACTTTGGAAACAGTCACACTGTGGAAAAGTCAATTATAATATCTTTGTCTGATTGGTCAAGAGAATAATGAAGGCCTCGCTGAACCAATTATAGGCCATGTCCACACTAATCCGTTTTCAAACGAAAACAGAGACCTCGTATATCGAAAACGTATCATATGTTTTCCGTCCACACTATCGTTTTCGAATCGTTTTCGCCGTTTAGTAAAACGCTAAAAAGATCTACAGGGGGTATGAATGAATAGTTCTAGGTGACTGAAACGAAGATAACATAATCGTGACATCATCGTTTACCAAAAGTTTCGTTTTTGCCGTCCACACTGGTGCAGAAAAAACGGCGTCTTCGAATGTTTCCACTCTGAAGAGCGTTTTCGAAACGCTCCGTTTTCGGTCACCGAAGACGCTGGATTAGTGTGGACGAAAGGCCTAACCGTATCATGGCCATAGTTATAGTTGTCGTAACATGGCCATAGTTATAGTTGTCGTATTTCTGTCGCGCACTACAATAGTATATACGTATAGCCGACTGGCCCATTAAAGTAATGTATATAGAGCTTTTGCTATAAATATCAGTAAATTTGCTGGTAAACATAGTTATTAAAAAGGCAAAGCCAGCTTGAATTGTTCTCTGTATAAATAATAGTATTAACAAAAAATGGAATAGTTCATTGTACAATTCGGAATTAATTTAAACTTAAAATATATACTCTGAAAACTCAAAACGAATTAATGATGCACAAGACGATTCTATTCGATTTTATTCTATTAAAAGAGACACTTTACCAAAATAATTAATTTTGACAGCTCAGCAAGGGGCAGGAAATAAAATATTATCTTTTCAAGCACTGAACAGCAAGAGTAAATGAGAAATCACAGGCCGTGAGATCAGCTCTGTTGTAAACAGTGTCAGGTTCAAATAAAGAAGACAAGTTTGGCCTTGAGATAAAATACAGTAGATTATATAATATACTTGTAAATGATGATTCCAGACGATCACATCTTGGTATTCTTCTATGTGGTTTTGTTTGTTACTCCAGTTTTCTCTAATGCTTCACAAGGTAAGAAATTGCAGACACGGTCTGTATATATTTTCCACTTAATATCCGTCAGGCGTCAGAATATGCATGGCCATGCGCATGCATTCATTCTTTACAGGTAAAGGTTAAGCTTAGAATTATGACGAGAAACAAATATGAATTTGCTTTTTTTTCCTATTTGATATTATCAGCACAACTACTTAATGAAAGGAGAAACATTAATTATTTACAAGTAATTTTAGCTCCATATATATTCATTTCCACTCAGTTCACTAACGTTGAAACGCGTTTCACACGTTATTTCTATGCCATTCACCCATTTGTAACGGTTTACTAAATAGTACTAGCAGCTAGTCCGACTTGCATGGTGGTTTACGTTCCCAATCTTTTAGACCTGCGCTAATTAAACATCGCACAATGGACGAATTTAATTCAGACTTTAATTTAAGGCCTGCGCTAAACGTCGCACAATAGACGAATTTAATTGTTTGAATTTTATTCGACGAAACTGCGACGTATAACTCGATTAAATTCGACGGACGAATTATATTCGTCTGAGTCAAACGGATGTGACGATAATGCGTGTTCGAGTTACACGACGAATTATTGTCGCATTGAATTAAATGTTTCTCTTCTGTCTGTGACAATTCGACGAGTCCAAGTAAAAGCAATTAAATTCGACTGAAATTCGACATATAACTGGACGTCGCATTTACGTCGCATTACCAACGGAGTTAATTCGAATTAAATTCGTCTGAATTAAATTCGTCTATTGTGCGACGTGTAGCGCAGGTCTAAGAATTTAATTGTCTGAATTTTATTCGAAGAAACTGTGATGTAAACTCGATTAAATTCGACACACGAATTAAATTCGTCTCGGCAATTAAATTCGTCTGAGTCAGACGGATAAATATTATCTTATAGTAATGCAATAAAGCATAATGTAGTACACAACTGAAGCACTACTGCATGTTATTGAGGATAGTAATTATATATCAGTATATCATATTCACTTGTGATTATTTTATAAAAGAAATACCAAATGGTTTTTTCCGTGTTTGGAGACTCTTATCCAAACACTTGGGAAATTGCTTGACTTTCGAAAAGCTAAAAACACTCGCCTACGGCTCGTGTTTTGTTACGCTTTTCTCCAGTCTCGCAATTTCCCGCGTGTTTGGATCAGAGTATCCAAACACGGAAAACCATTTGGTATTTCTTTAGTAGATCAATCAAATTCACCTGACACCTTTTACTTACTGGTATTAACCACATCCTGTGGAGTATAATTATAATATTGCTTCACTAGCTTATATAATTCCATTGAGTGTGTGCATCTTAATAGCTCCTTGGTGCGTTTGCTTATTATCGGTTGTCTAGGACTAGGTAATATACTGCTTACTTAGTAATGGCTTGCTGCTTAGTCTAACAACTACAAAATGCAAGTAATAAGCACCAAATAATGCAAAAAATACTAATAAACATGCACTATGTCAAACTATTTGCACGTCTAGATTAACGCCGTGAATTTAGCTGCCAGTTCACCACTGCACCAATGTTTTGCTGGTCTTGTAGCTCGTTCAATCCAGCTTTTTCACTAACGGCTGGTGAACTGGCAACTATAACTTCACGGGGTTTCTAATGATCGCTTGAGTCTACCGAAGCTAGCACTATGTGCACGCTGTTGTACTGTTTCGTGCATAAGCTACGCCAAGATGCATTGCTATGAGTAGCCCGAGTGAACGCCTAAGCAGGCGTCTTGTTTCCCCCATGCATGTCATGGTATTACAAACTAATACCATGACATGTCGGGAGATTACTGATTAAATGTCCCCTCAGCCTCGGGAGGTTCCACAAACCTCCCTCGGTTTTCGGGGACATTTAATGACTAATTATCTCCCTCAATGTCATGTTATTACTTATAATAATTATCAACACTCCATAATATAGCACTGATAGATAATTTATTTAAAAATACATTATAGTGTATCATCCTCGATATTGTTATATATTATCCTCGATAGTGTTTCACAGGTGTGGCGATCTAAACCCGGCATTTTTGCCGACTGAAATCTCTTGTCTGCCGACTATAGAACAAATAAAGCAATTCTTCGGGGGTGTCACACCCCCCACACATACACCTCCCCGTAGCTCTGGCCCTGCTTAATTGGTTTCTGAACATACACTAGAAACTTAATTGGTTTTCAACATACACTATAGAAACTTGCCCCCTTGTGAAAAATGTATTCAGTGAAACTTTTTTCGAAACTAACAATAAAACTCTTAGATGGTTAAACGAGTTCGCAAGCGTTCGATAGACGTTGAAATGGCTCCCAAAGCACCATTGAAATGTTAATCGCGGTCAGCAATGCTTAATGCTTAATGGTTATTTACTGAAACAGTGCTTCGGAGAAAAACCCGTGTCGAAATAGTGCCTTTTTCAGAGTATGCCAGATCCGAAAACCGAGGTCTATTTCAACGCTTCGAAACATCAGCTCAACGATGTTACAATCAATAAAAAACGAAACTTGAACATCTATTTAATAAATAGGAAATTCGGCATGACCATGACCACTGACAAAATTGAAATTCTAATGCACTTCCGCGTGCTGGCTTTCGAACTTTCTCTTTCATTATTTTGACACCATAACTATCGAATAACGTGGAATAGTCTGATAGCCATATGCACTCAGAAAGAGAAAATATCAGACGTCTGCGAAATTGGACTTCGCAAAAAATGGAAGCGTATGAAAAAGAAGAGGCCAACCAATACACGGCACATGCACCATATAATTCGAAAGCCAGCACGCGGAAGTGCATTAGAATTTGCCAAATTTCCAATTTATTAAATAGATGTTCATATTTTCGTTTTTTATTGATTGTAACATCATTGAGCTGATGTTTTGAAGCGTTTAAATAGACCTTGGTTTTTGGATCTGGCATACTCTGAAAAAAGCACTATTTCGGCACATGTTTTTCTCCGAAGCATTGTTTCTCCGACCGCGATTAACATTTCAATGGCGCTTTGGGAGACATATTTCAACGTCTGTCGAACACTTGCGAACTCCTTTAACTGCATCTAAGAGTTTTATTGTTAGTTTTGAAACAAGTTTCAATACATTTCGAACTTGGTTTAAGAAGTATTTTAAACGATTTCACAAGGTTGTACCTGGCTTAACGTTCATGAAAACTTCTATAGTACAAAATTCAAAAGTTTGTGGACTTTGCTAATGGTTGATAATTTGTCGTCACGGCATATTTGCGACAGAGCCGGGGATTTTAGTCAAGAAGCGGATGTGATCAACAAATGCGATCACCAAAAAAACGATGTGTTGTCAGCTCACAGATGATCCCGTAATATATATAAAATCGAATGCACCGATCGATACAAGACGTCCTAATTTAGTACTACCAATAATTCATTATAGTCCCGGCATTCTGATTTCGAGCGGATCCTGATATTTTGCATTCAAATACAATAATCCGTGCCGATCCCAACTTTAGAAAGCGTATAACCGCAGTAATTGGCTACGTGCTGTTGCGATGTCCCTGCCACTTATTTTCCCTGATGTATGGTTTATGTTTTGTAACCTTATATGTATGCTATTTGTAATCATGTATTTATGTATGTATGGCGAATTTAATAAATAAAAATAAATACATCACAATTAAATGTAAATAACTGGTAAGTGGATCAGTAAAATAATACTTTCCAAAAATAAGAGAGTAAAGTACATAGAAACTCAGTGTCTGAAATGTTAGATTTCAACTATACATGCACAATGGAAATATGGCTTTCGAAGTAAGTTTGATATTTTCTTCCGCAAATTGTGTCATAAAATATTGGCACAGATATCGGTAAGAAAATGCCGATACAAATATATTGTTATTTTAGCGCTGATATGCCGATACCGATAACCGACTAATAATGTTTGCCTAGCTGCACTCAGACACGGCCTCACTTATGAGTCACACGGCTAACCACTCACCAGAAGCGTGAATAGTGGCGGATCGAAGTAAAAGGTGCAAAAATGCAAAATCGTAACACCAAAAAAACAACAAGCCGAAACCTAGACTCGGCTAACCATTTTGATAGCGTTATTGTCCAGCTCGTATACAGTCAATAAACTTTTTACTCGGGCTACCTATAGGTAGAGTAAAGAGATTTTAAGTGGTGCGCCAGAAAAACTTAATGTTGTAACGTAAAAAATATATTTTGTGCTCCTTCCTTGACTATAAATGACTTCGTTCAACGTGAGTCCACGCGTGGGCAATTTTAGCTAAATACATTTTCAAATTTGATTGGATAACACAAGACAAAAGGTATTACGTCACGGAAATCAAATCTCGGCTCGGGTTCGCAGACCGTAGTTTTCGCGGAGGCAACGAGGGCAGAAAAATTGGTCTGGGTTCGCAGACTATCTACACCCACGCTATATCCAAATGCTAACCTCCGGCAAACCGTGGACTTAAACTTCATGTGCATAATGACTTATCAATGTCAAGTAGCTATATGTCAAGTAGCTTCGTTTGATTATATCAAAGATATATATAACCTTCTCCGTTGCACGTGTATACGTCACAACATTTGACGTTATATATCAATACACGAGGAGGAGTGTTTCATCAGGATTTCCAAACACCGAGACTTTTGTTGAAAACCGAGGCGAAGCCGAGGTTTTTGAACAAATTTCGAGGTGTTTGGAATCCTGATGAAACACTCTTCCGAGTGTATGATATAGCTTCTCAAACAAATCAGTATTTTAAGAGAAAATCGAAGCGAAAGTTGGCTTAATTTATGTAATTTCTTCCTCCGATATCAAAACCTCCGTCCCGGTCCTGATTTCCTTTGTTTTCGGTTCATGAATTATTAATGAATTTGAGAAATTTACATATCAGACAAATTGAAATATTTCAAGAACGAAGCAAGGAAAGCAAAAACTACAAAACTGTTACTCTTGTCATTTTAAGTATTCTTTCAAATTTTCGTGTCATGCACTTTAAGGGGAATTAGGATAGAACTAGACCCGTTACTATACATTTCTCTCTTACATTATGCTCTTTTGGTTGTTATTAATAATTTTTACATTATTTCTAAATTTCTAGATAAAAACGTTTGTCTTCAGTGGACCAAAAAAAGTCACTGTTGCAGATTGCCATTTAAATGGGAAGGGAAAACATATTATAGTTGTACAAAAGATGGGGATTTTGTGTATGAAAAGTACTTCTGGTGTGTCTATGACGATAATGGAAATTATGAAGAATGTACAGGTAAAAAATATTAATAGCCGTCTCTTTTTTTATCAAGAAAAAGAAAAAAAATAGTTTCACTTTGGTACGTAATGCCTATATATATATATATATAATATATATATATAGTATAGTTTAAGTGGGCTTACCTCAAAATGTTGAGTGTCGCAACTGTCAGTTTCACGCGGGGTGATCTTCAGGCGCCCCGTGTGAAACTGACAGTTGCGACACTCAACATTTTGAGGTAAGCCCACTTAAACTATACTATATTCGCTCTACCTTTATGGCATTGAGCACTTTCCGACATTCCGTGTACAAAATCACACGTGCTTGTTTGTGTATATATATATATATTTATGTCTTACACTGTGTCTCTCTGACTACTATCAGCACTGCATTAACTGAGCTCTGTTTACTGGCCAACCCACAACGGAAATTGACATACACCAATTGGGATAAATTGGCTATGGTCCCCTTGGACCACGGCTCGGTACTATTTCATGATACAGCGATACAACGATTCAGCGATACAGCGATACAGGAACTTGGAACCGGAACCGAATGTTAATTTATCCTAATTTATGCAAATTATTCAAATTACGTGATACAAAAGTACAAACTATTTCTCTTTCGGGGGGGAGGGGGGGAGGGTAGTTGTTCTGAAGAAACACCAATATACTGTCTGAGTAATAATAAGGATATTAACCCTTTGAGACCTGAAAAGGACTTTTATTATTTTACTCTGGCTAACGCCAGACGATTTTACTCGTCAACGGGAAAGTTCCAGGCTTTAAAGGGTTAAGGATAATCGCACGCAACGCCGAATTTTGACGCGTATAAATCTTTAAATCCGAGACCTTTCTCTGTGGTGAATAAAATCGCATGCATGACGTTAGCCAGTATAAAATACTTAAAATGCCCACTATATATAAAGGGATAACGCGCCTTTGTCGCAGGTTTGAGAGCAAGTGCACTATGGCCAAGTGAAATATATTTCAGCATGTAGCGCTTTACAAGTATTATAATCACACCGGTAATAGGATTTCCTATCGATCGCAATCTCGACGTCTTACTGAGATTCACCTGACAGAAAACGCCATTGAATGAAGCGTGTTTGTATCTCATAAAGACTATATTGGTATTTCTTCAGAACTACTCCCCCCGGAAAAGAGAAATAGTTTGTACTTTTATAACGCGTAATTTGAATAATTAACATAAATTAGGATAAATTAACATTCGGTTCCGGTTCCAGGATCCGGTTCCAGGTTCCTGTATCGCTGTATCGTTGTATCGCTGTATCATGAAATAGTACTAGCCTTGGACCACAGCCGCGTTTATTAAAAACTCATAATTAAATTATATAATTATTTTCCATACTTCAAACTGATGATTGAGCCCGGTAAAGGCGAGGGCAATAAAACGCCAAAGGATCATTATGCAATAATGATGCCGCCCCACCCCAGGCAAATGCAGTGCTGATAAGATACACCGTAATACAAGCTGTCTAAATTGTCCAGTAGTCACAATAGCGTCTAGAGCTTATAATACAAAACTGTCAAAAGATCTCTCCATTGTAATCACGATTTCTGGCGCTAACCAGCCTTGTAAAGCATTTCCACTAATACGGAGACACGAGGCTAGTGCAAATTACGTTGCAATAATGAATATATCTTCGTGCTATGAATTTTTAGATGAAATTGCAGTCACCAAATATGCAACCATACTATAACGCATCAGCGAACATGAAAAATTGCAATTGTTGCCAAACACAAATTCTCGTATTAAAATACTAAACCTAAACAGATCTGTGATACTTCAATAAGACAGCTTTGACAGCTTGGCTTAGCCTAGCTCGGTTTGTTTCAAGGAGGTTAAAGGATTTCCGCCCTTGCTATAGACAATCACATTCTCATAACAATGGTCCAGGTAATTGTTTCAAGGATTTGGAAAGACTGCTGCCCTTGCTAGACAGTCTCCTAATTTTCTCCGATGCACCGCGACTGCCGGTGTACCCTTTATTACTAGCTAATGGTTACGAGTATGCCAGTACACGTATTTATATATAACTCTTGCTCCCTACGTCAAAACGGTGGATCTGGAAGACAACTTCAAAGTTCCGACTTAACCGAGAAATTAATCAATGAAGATTCTATAGTTTGTAGTTGTCATCCACCAAAGAAATAAGTGCAAGTGGTCTATACAAGCTGGTAAATCAGGGAAGCCAGGAAAAAAACTGCTGCTAGTAAAAACCCTTTGGGAAAAGCCAGTGACAGGAAAACCTGAGTGGGGACAGATAAAACCAGCAAGCTTCCACACAAAGCATTAATAAAATTAGATCCTTACGTCTGAAAATTGTGAAGTACTATAAATAAGATTCTAAATATAAGGCTAAATTTTCAAAGTTTGCTGAATATGCATAATATTTGTTTTTCCGATTGTGTCTCCATCGTCAGTGACACGCTATTATGTATATACTTGAAATCTGGTTTCCCAAGTGCTGAATCAACCATTTAGATCAACCATTTAGATCAACCATGTATAGGCAATCGGGAAAATTGGTAATCAAGTTCTGGGTGATTTGTATGTGGAAGATGAGTACTGAATTCTGTAAGGCAAAAGAAAACAAAAGCGGCAGACTCTAATCCAGGGTACAGGATATTCACATATGTGCATGAGATGGTTCACAACCAGAAAATTAACTTTACAGCCTCAAAAGGCAAAGATAAAACTGCGGGTGCCATATAAGTGTAGAGAAAATAAACACCGTAACATTTTCATGATCAGGGTCAAGCGCCCTGGAGTTCAAAATTTAATGAGATAAAATAACAACACCCAACACATGTTGGGAGAATACCGCAACTCAAGTGAGGACCAAACTCTAAGTAAATGGATTGACTACAAGAAAGTATACGACATGGTGCCGCACTCGTGGATAATACAATGCATGGAGTGGTTTGGTGTAGCCAACAATGTAAGGAAAACATTGGAGAAATCTATGAGTAGCTGGAAAGTAGAATTGATATCTGTAGGAGAAACACTTGGGGGAAGTGAAAATCAAAAGGGGGATTTTCCAAGGAGACAGTTTATCACCATTGCTGTTTGTCTTGACATTGATCCCTTTGTCAATGGTTTTGAATGAAACCCAAGGAGGGTATCAACTTGGGAAGGACAGAAGTAAGATCAACCACCTTTTGTTTATGGACGATCTCAAACTCTATGCCAAGAATGTGACAGAACTGGACTCTCTAGTTCAGACAGTTAGGGTCTTCAGTAATGATATGGGTATGGAGTTTCGAATTCACCTAACGGAGAAACTGCAATTAAGATCATTCGAGGAAGATGAAGGATACAAGTATCTTGGAATCTTAGAATGTGACAATGTGAAAAGTAAGGAAATGAAAAAGCAACTGAGAAATGAATATTTTAGGAGAATGAAGAAGATCCTCAAATCAAAGTTGAATGCTGGAAACACCATTAAGGCAATGAACTCGACAAGATTGCTGCCATTATCCACAGAGATCTCTTCCAAAAGTATGGTTTTCCATTTGCGGAAAAAAGTTATGAGCACTACGTGGGTAAAGAGAGCAGAGTTCTTGAGAATGAGGAGGTCAAGATATTATGGGACTTTACAATCCAGACAGAGAGACGATTGGAACATAATAAGCCAGATCTTGTAATTTTGGAAAAGAAGAGGAGGACCTGTTATATTGTTGATGTTGCATGCCCGTTTGACACAAGGATTGAAGACGGTGAGAGAACAAAGATCAACAAATATACCGATCTGAGATACGAGCTTCCAAAATACTGGCAAGGAGAGGTAGAGTAAGACAAGGTGATAATTATACCGATCATCATTGGTGCTTTGGGAACAGTAACAAAAAATGTGAAAGGTAACCTGACTAAGCTGGAGATCAACACCACAGTATAGGAACCCTACAAAAAACTGGACTCTTGGGAACTGCTAGAATACTACGAAAAGTATTGGATATGTAGGAAAGGACCTCTTGTCATCAATAACTGCGGGCTGCAGGTAGATGGCAGGTTGTACCAGCATAAGCTGTGTAAAGAGAAATAATAATGGAAACTTTATTGAAATACTTTATATATATATATATATATATATATATATATATATATATACAATTATAAATCTCACTAATTAAGGTAATTTATAATTGACTACTTGAACCTATTTATTGTTTACAACTATATAGAAAAATTTGAATTTAAAATGTATCTTCAAATGTTCATTAAGTCTGGATTTGTCCAATCCTTGTTTCTACAACAAAATATATAGTATGTTGTTCTAATGGCGATAGACATTATTTTCTTAATACAAAAATTTTGGTGTTTTTTTATCAAACCTTAACATCTCCAAAATAATCCTAATATTATTATCAACTTTACCCTTATCAATCGCTGGTATGGGCATATTTGCTAAATACTCGTCACAGAAATTGCCAAAATTTGAAAAAAAATCTGAACCTTCAGTCATAGCCAATTGCAACTTGTTGTCATCGCTAACATTTGCTACTTTTTTCTCTGGCTCTTTACCCCAGTCTGAAACACTTGAAGAACATGGACCTAGTTCCCACATTTTAGCTTCCTCCGCTTCGGTAATTTGTTCTCTTTCTTCTTTCTTCGCCATTTGTGCAATTCTACACCTTGTCGCGTCTTTCATTTCCGCATCTAGTGTTCTTCGAAAAAGTGCAAATCTAGAAAACAACGAAAGATTTTTTAACGATAAGCACCAAAATACCTTGGCTTTGTAGATTGATATAAACACGAGGAAAAGTGTAATCTCAAAATATCTCCATTTCTTACCTTCGATCAGCTTTGTCTAGAACATTAAGCTAAATAGCGATTCAATCCACATATCAGTAGATATAACGTTTTTGGGGGGATATCGTCCACCACTTTGATTTGTGACTTCTTCTATAAATTTAGTAAGCCAAAAGCTCAACGTTTCTGCCAACATGTCTTCTATTGTGCATGTCACAGCTTCGATAGTGGCTAAGTCAATTTGTCCTTTCTCGCTTCCTTATTTTTTCTTGCATGTTGCCAATCTTCAAATACCTTAACCGCCCACTTTGTATTTATGGCGAGTGTTTTTTGGAATTGATTCAATCAGCATAGAACGTTCTTCTTCCCTGCTTTTTGGACAGCGAAAGCGTGAAGAGTCCATAACCTGACCTTCACTCTCATGCAACTGCAAATAAATTAGGTGCATCTGCTTCAAAATTATCCCAAACTCTCTTGGGTATATCTTAACAAATTCAATCATGCAAAAAAGCATTGCAAGCAACAAAGCAAATCAATAGACCTTTACTGGTGCAAACATTCTTACATATAAAATTCACCGTCTATACTTTATTAGTAACCAAAAACACATCGCTTATATATGGTTTTATTTCCATTCAAGAAAGTACTAAACTCTATGAAATACTGTATATCTTTTCATTTCACAAGTCAGATACTTCGGCTCGCCATTGTAAATCCCATACAGTTCGGCCGCTCATATTGTATCTATTACATACATGCAGGTTAACTCTGTCAGCTGCCATAGGCGTAGCTGTTATAAATAGAGGACCTGTAATTATAAAGTTTTTCGCAAGGACAAGCATGGCAGACAGTTTAATGTCGCCGCATCACTAGCTTTGGATGGCCAAAATATATTAATAAATTAACCTCATATGAGGAAAAAACTCCAAATACATGGAGACAATTGCTTCACCATAAGGTTAAAACAATACCGCAGCCAATTAAGGTGAAGACAAACCCAACAAAAATTGGGACAAAACCTCACATGACATGAGGAACAACTCCAAATACATGGAGACAATTGCTTAACCATAAGGTTAAAACAATACCTCAGCCAATTAAGGTGAGGACAAACCCAACAAAAGTTAGGACAAAACCAATAAAGCCCCAACACTAACCCTTGTATGCCACAAAACAAAATTGTGAGGACGAAGCCCCGACAAAACATGCAGAAGCAATTAGCTCGATATACCCAGCAGTGAGAACAAAGTCATCACAGAAAAAGCGAGGACGAAGCCTCGAAATGCATGCAAGAGCAAATATTGCTTTCCTATAATTAATGCCGTGAGAGCAAATTCATCACAGCAAAGCGAGGACAAAGCCTTAGTCAAAACATGCAATGAAGCCTCAATAATAACATGCCAGCTTCATGAATAACATGCAATTGTGCCTCGTTGAATGGGCGAAGACAAAAAATATGTAGTTACATTTACAGTAATGATAATAATAACAATAACAATAATAATAAAATAATAATAATAATAACAATAATAAAATAATAATAATAATAATAATAATAATAATAATAATAGTAATAATAATAATAATAATAATAATAATAATAACAACAATAATAATAATGATAATCGAATGATAGTAGTAATAGTAAAGCAAAACTTTTAGTAGATTGAGAGAAACGTGAAGGATTATAAAGTTTTTTGCAGAGATAAGCATGCCTTGGCCCTTGCATGGGTGGCCAAAATCTATTAATAATTAAACCTCACATGAGGACAAACTCCAAATACATGGAGAACAAATGGCTTAACCATAAAGTTAAAACACTACTTCAGCCGATTAAGATACCTCACATAAAGTGAGGAACAAGAACATAATAAACCGTAAACAACAGGTTACGGCGAATTAGGGACATTTAAGACTATAGTATATAATAGTAAAATTTCTATATTTAAAAGTGATTATGACTACATTAAAATTCCTGTGAAAATCTAGATTTAATTTATTAAGAACTAAATTAGTTCAAATGACGCGAAAAAACAGATAGAGCGGTTATTGTATAATAAATCAGTTGGATCATCAGTCTGGACGCACTTTTCCCGAAAACTTATAAGATTGCTAAGATTTTGACCTAATCGCAGTCGCTAGGACTTAAGCTGGACAGTGTTTTCCCTACCGCATTGAGAGAAAACAAACATCTTCAAACTTCCGTAGTATAGAATAGCATATGGCCGCTTTTATCCTTAAGCATAAATAATAGTGATATCGTGCAACCGTCTAGTCCAGTCAGTCCAGCTCTTCGTATAGAGTTCTAATTGAATTCGAAAAGTGTTTTTAGGGCCGCTCTTGAATTCTTACGAGTTTCTGCCTGGCAATGACCTACAGAAATGCCAACCTGTATTGTAATAGGAAAACTGCGGCAAAATTGCTTACTTATTAAATTGTTGTATGGTGTCACGTCGCCGCTGTTGTAGTCTCTTTAATATTAATATTATTAATATTAATATTATTAATATTATTAATATTAATATTATTAATATTAATATTATTAATATTAATATTATTAATATTAATATTAATATTAATAATATTAGTAATATTAATATTAGTGTTGTATATCGCCCACCGGACTGTGAGATCACTTGTTTGGAAGAAGATATGACACCCTCTATTATAGAAGCTCTTTTATTTGGTAAATACATAATTATAACAGGGGATCTCAATTGTGACCTGTTATCTAATAAACCAGAATCTCAAGCCTTAATTATTACACAAGCCTCTTTGTAGAACTTCTACAGCCCAGAAATCTTTTTTATACAGAGCTTCTACAATTTGGAATAACCTTGACGAGTCACTAAAATCTAGAACGTCGGTCCAAAGTTTTAAATATAATTTAAAGAAGAACCTTCTTAAGGACTAAATAGGTGACTTTTTTTAATATAATATGTTAGTGTTTTAATATAGTTTTCCTTAATTATGGTAAATTGGTAATCTTAAACTTTTGTTAATATAGACATGTAAATAACACTTTGTAAATTAGAGCTGAAAAGCCTTTCGGGGAGTATCTATTAAACCTATGTATGTATGTATGTATGTATTAATCTAATTTTAGGATAAATTAACGCATCTCACCCCGCTTTCAACAAACTGGGGTTACGCATTATCTCAAATATCCTGCACACTAATCAACTAAGTGGCAGTACACAAAACCGCCTGACACACAAGCGAGTAATCCTATCAATAACCAGACATACCAACAAGTGTAAAACATTGGCGTGCAAAATACAGATTAGCTCACAAGGTTTAGCTTTAAAATTATATCGCCTGCAGATTGCCATACGCCTGCAACACCAAATGGCTGAGCAATGCCGGACGGATAGTATATTTCATAACACTAGAAGAAGAATTGTGGGAATCAACAGAGATAATTATCAAAAGGTGATTACCCACGCCGAGTCGACGGCGATTCTGGCGCGGACCTAAACGTCGGAAGGATGTGTTTATTATAACATGCACTATCGTTGGGATGAAACATTCAAACCTAAAAAAATATTCAAAAACTGTTGTGGTAACGGTTTTAGTTTAAAATAGACCTTAACCTTCACCTGCATGGTTGGCCACGAAAACTTGTAGCAACTTGTTAAGCGTAAAGATTTTATTTTATTTAGAAGTGTTTTTAAAATACGAGGGACAACCTCTACTTCACTTGTTCAATTCCTCATCCTATCCCAACCATATTTTGGGTTTAAAAATGCCGATAAGATACCTTATGACGTCATCTACTCCACTAATTCCGTAAAGGAGGAATATCTACGGAAATAGTATAGGTATAAATTTTACTGAAACTTTGAAGCTGTTCTAATACGAATAGTACTAACATTGCAATGTACACAGTTTTTGCTTGATATGTTTTTCATTTGGGGAAGTTTGATTGATCTGTGTGGAGTACACGCGTAAAAATCTCGCAAGTTGTTACAGCATTGTTGCATGCCTGAACAATGCTGTAACAACTTGTTGACATATGTGAACAACATTGATAAATGAACAACATTGTTCATCATTGTTTCAACAAGTTGTTACAGCTTGATGAAACAACAACCGTTGTTCACGCATGTTGTAACAACCGAAGAACGTGTTGATACATCAACCATGTTCACCATTGTTGTAACATTGTTGTTCATCGATGTTATTTCGTCATGCTGTTACAACGTGTTGTATCATGTCCGAACAACGTTGTTGGCTATAAAAATGTGCTGTTGGAACAACTTGTTCATGACTGTTGATTTATCCGTGAACAAGTTGTTCAACCAGAAGTGAACAACTTGTTGACAACTTGTTCACGGCGAGCAGCACAACATTGTTCACGGCGAGCAGCACAACATTGTTCACGCCTGTTGACAACCGTGAACAAGTTGTGCGTTTTTACGCGTGTAGATGACATCATAAGGCATCTCATTTGCATGTTACAAAAACCTGAATATCTCTGGAATATGATGAGATATTGATTTAGCTATACTAAGTACTAGTCTATATTCATCTTTCTGCCCCTTTAACTTTAAAGTAATTTTAGATCGTAAGACCCAGAAGATCACGGGTCGGGATTAAAAGGCATATATACACATTCAAATATGAAAAAAAAACAAAAAACTGCATGGTTGGTGCATCATATTTGTATTTCAGATCCTATCTATCGTCCATCTAATCAGTCCATGGTAACTACAACAGTGGCGGATATTCTGATTCACATCAAGATGTCGTCGTCTGTTAGTGCTGAAGCGAGAGCATTTTCCGTCGTGTCACACAGTTCGAATGTTGGCCAAAGATACATTAATTCAACACAAGTTACAACACCATCTTCTTCAGTAAAATATGTTGTCAACATTTCAACGAAGAGCAAAAAATCAAAAATTTCTTCCGGTAACAGGGCAAAGTATGCTGTTCTCATTGGCGGACTGGTCGGAGGAATTTTCATAATTGCTCTCCTTGGAATAACTGTTGCTGTTTATTTTAAAAGGTAAAGTTATAAAATTATAATCTGACAATTGTTCGTTCGTTCGTTCGTTCGTTCGTTCGTTCGTTCGTTCGTTCGTTCGTTCGTTCGTTCGTTCGTTCGTTCGTTCGTTCGTTCGTTCGTTCGTTCGTTCGTTCCAGTTCGTTCGTTCGTTCCAGTTCGTTTGTTCGTTCGTTCGTTCGTTTGGTCGTTCGTTTGATCGTTCGTTTGTTTGTTTGTTTGTTTGTTTGTTTGTTTGTTTGTTTGTTTGTTTGTTTGTTTGTTTGTTTGTTTGTTTGTTTGTTTGTTTGTTTGTTTGTTTGTTTGTTCTATAACTGACAAAAGATTTGAACCCCGCGGGCTGAATATTGGTCCACAGTCTAATTAACTCGGGTCGGTAACATATATATATATATATATATATATATATATATATATATACTATAAGTGGGCTTACCTCAAATGTTGATGGTCGCGATGGTATATATATATATAACTGGAGTGCGGGTCCCCGATACTTTTGTATTACATGAAGTGTCTCCAATTGAACGGCGCTATCTTGTTAGGTCTTCCGACGGCGTATAAAAGTAGCCCGAAGTGTTTACGACTCACGCCGATATCTCCTCTGAAGAAAAAAAAAAGGCTTTGAGAAAGCCGTTTACACAGAAATTTAATTATTTTTTAAAGTAAAAAGTTCAAAGACATTGAAATACATGTAAATTATGGCGTGAAACAAAGGTTCAGTGGAAAACCCCAAGCTTTTTTCTTTGCCGTGTTTGTTGTCGAAAAAAGCAAGCTCAAAACGCACAATTAAAACATCTTCCCGAACACGAAGAAACTCAAGAAACATACAAATTATGTTCAGTTTAGTTGCACTTTCTGCTTACCGACAATCGTTTTTGGCCTTCAAAATGCTTGTCAACTCTCAGCTCGTTTTTTTTATTTGGTCCCATGACCTTTTTACTCTCATAAGGCACGGTTAGCCAAACGCTGGCCTGTGATTGGTCAATTTCGCGGCTCAGACCTAACAAGATGGCATGTATTTGGGTCATTTTTTCGTGGGACACCTGCATTCCAGTTATACATAGGTCAGTGGTAACATAGGTTATACGAAAATTCACTACGATTGTTCGTTTGTTCTAAAGCGTAAGCAGTCAATCGTGAGTCAATGCAATCGAAACCTGAAATTCGAAACACACGTTGCTATTGGTCACACCGCTTTCTGTTCGCCGGTCTTTTGCCTGGAAAAAGAAACAACAAGGCCACACAAATAATTTGAGACGGGGATGATGAAAAGTATCGCAATTTACTCGATTGCCTTGGAAAAATACCTAAATATTCAATAGAAGAAATAAATGAATGAATATTTCGATGACGAAAAAACAAGAAACAAAATAAATTAATATAAATGATCTCTCGTTGTGTGTAACTAAGATAATTTTATTTTATTGTTTATCTTACATGCAACAGAAATAAGAGCAAAGCGAGAAAAGAAAGCCAAACGGAACAGGAACCAGACAGGTTAGTGACGTATATACCTAGTTAGTGTCTTGGCCCAATTTTAAATTAATTTTTAAGATGCTCATGTTTGATGTAGAAACGAAATGATATAATAAATAAAACAATAGAACTACAACTATATGACGTTAATGAATATTGCAAACTAATGAAGATCAAATTATCTTTAACTTGAGATTAAAATGAAGATTATTTTTGTCTTTTTTTGTTCGAATTTTGTCTTGTGCAAGATACATTTCAACATCAAGAAAACAGTTTTTTGCTGATTCTTTGCTGAAGTAAACCAGGGCGTCTATAAGAGAGGGTGGGGAAACGAGCCGGGTGCCCTGAAATATCTGTGATGCGCGGGAGCCCCCGAATATTAGAATGTTTGATAGTAATTCATAGTATAGCAGTTGCTGCGAACCATATTATATCAACAGTAAGGCTAAGTATGAGATACAGAACAAGTGCATGACGTAGAATGTTAAGTCACATCCGGGAACTTAATAGTATTTAACGGCAAGTAAGGCCCACAAAGTTTGACTGAATTTGGTTGTCGTAAATGCCCAAAACGCCCATAACCTACAAGGCTTGTCGTTTTTGTAATAGGTGCCACCTGGAAATGAAAGTATAAATAAAACAAATTATGCGGCTAAGCTCAAGTAATCCGGAGACGACGGGCTTTTTGCGGTTTTTCAGGCCAGAAAACATGTTACGATTTGACTCCATGTGTACGATCATCAGTGCATCGACGATCTTTAAACGACAGCTATTAGTAAACAATGGTTGATTTCACGAAGGTACCACTTGGAATATCGGGCTGTGATCTCCGTCTTGAAAGGCATAATAGTCTTTAATAGTAGTCGAGAATGTAAGGTGTAGTTCCAAAAGAGTCCAAATGAGCACAAGCTCTGCCCTGTCACCGCCATTCTGAATATGAGGTGCACTTCGAGGATTCTGTCAGGAGGCACACGAACACGCCAGCCAATCACGTACGGAAGAGAATTCGGCAAACCATACAACTAACCTACTCCCCCTCGGGAAATATTTTTACGACCGCTCAGCAACGGGCATTCTGCGCCATGGAATCAATCATCGAGCCAACAATTGCCGTGTTTTAAGGGATTCAATCCTCCTCGAAGATAATATCGATTTCTTCATTTTCTTGTTTTCGAAAATTTACAGTTGGGTGCGCTAGTGTCAGGCCTAAAACGCATCACACACAGTTCAGTGCGCCAGAATGGCGTTTCCCCGCCCTTTCTTATAGACGCCCTGAGTAAACGTATTAGTAAACGCAAATCTAATTTAATTCGTGTTCTTTTTTTTATATGCAAAGTCGCATAGCATCAGACGAAACAGAGAACCCTTTATACGAGTCGATGACCGAAATTGACAGTGAATATTCAAGAAACGAAACTGCTACGAAAGCTTCACGAGGGATGTCCGAGCACGTGTATCAAGAAGTTGATAACGCGCAAAACTGTAACGTGAACGATGTGAATATCGTGGATAGCTACAGCCCAGTCAATGACAAGGATGGCTTTATTCACTTTAATGAACTGTACGCTAGTGCTTGAATTATTGTCGATTTCAGCTCAATTTTTAGGCGACGCACGGTTCGGGAGTTCGTTGCCAAGTTCAAATTACGTTTCCGAATTTATAGAACTTCATTACGAAGTTCGATTTGAAGTTCGAAGTTCAGCTTTGCGCCATTCTTTGACTATATGTAGTTTGTAATTTGGAATTGCAGAAAACCACATTTTCCGAAACAAATCATATCAAAGGAAAGTCTGGTGACTCTGGTCGACCGAAGGTTTTCCGTAAAGGTAAACTTTGAATCGAACATTCGTACATTGTAATTTGAAACTTGGCAACGAACTTCAGAACCGCACGTTGAAAAGTGAGCTGAAACCGACAATAAGTCCATCTAGTAGCCTGTGTCACAGCCCTAACCCGGTAAGAGTAAGGTCTGTGAACACTCGGGCGATTGCTTGTTCCTGCCGGGAGAACACTTGGGACAGTACTAGAGGCTTTAGAGCTAAATAAGTTAATCATTATCATGCAACGCGATCAAATCCGCCAAAATAACATAGGTATACACATATTACAAACCAACTATACTGACTCTGTCTCTCGATTTACCTTGTATTTGTCGCTTTAAACATGTAAAAGTGGGTATAGTGACCACAAAACTATTTCATTTCTTAAGGTGACATAAATTAGTTCCCCAAAAACTTGGGATTTAATTTATGCAAGAACAAGCAATCGCTCGAGTGTTCACAGACCTTACTCTTACCTAGTTAGGGCTGTGACACAGGCTAATCCGGAGGGGTTGGATCCACTTAAAAGACAAAAAAAGCCAGCTCACATAAAAGGTCTAGCAAGACATTTATAGGGCAATTCTAAAAATATGCATCTTTCAATTTGTACCCAAGAAGGAACATTTTACTGATGTTAAAAAAGGGTATTGAGTGACTTGTGAGAATAATTGTTATTAAATATTGGGACTATACACCGATGTGTGAAATGTTAGTACCAATGGAGCAATATCAAAGTTTATTAGTGAAATAAAAGTAGCGTGCTGCGTAGGCAGTGTAGAAACAACAATCGAAATATAGTATAACTTAGGTTAGATATACTGCCGAAACAGAGAACGTAGGAATCTAACGTTTCGAGCGAAGGTCCTTCGTCTCTAACGTCTCTACGTTCTCTGTTTCGGCAGTATATCTAACCTAAGTTACTATATTTCAAAGTTTATTATACGCGTCACGTGCCAGCCCAATATTTTACGATGTAGGACAATTATACATATTGGGCAGCAACCTTTGGGTAGGTGGACAAGGGATATATTTACTTGCCAATTGCACGATTATTTGTTCGATATAATAAAACACCTATTGGATTCATGCATCTTCGCCCGATATGGAAAATATTTAAGTCTCAAATTTTAATATTAGGCTCAACCTTCGGTCTCGCCCAATATTGAATTTTCGATTTAAATATTTTGCATGTCGGGCTTAGATGAATCCAATAAGTTATAATGTACACACGGTAACGTTTTCGAGCGTTTTTAAATTTGTCATTTTTAACTTCATCGTTTTGGCGTTCCGTTCACACGGTACGTACTTATATAGGAAAACTTTGTATGATCTGCAAATTTGCGCCATAGTCTATTTCTCTATTCTAGAATTATATACAGTTGTCCTTTTATTCCAGCGCCGGCTGGCGGCCACGCAAGTTAATTAAACTTTGTTAAATGTTTTCTTGTTATGTATATATGCAAATAAAGCTAATGGTTGTCTATTATAATTACAAAAATTTCGCATGTGCGTCGACCAATGAGCAATG
Organism: Paragorgia papillata; assembly: GCA_035771165.1. NCBI lineage: Eukaryota > Metazoa > Cnidaria > Anthozoa > Scleralcyonacea > Coralliidae > Paragorgia > Paragorgia papillata. The sequence goes on along the minus strand of JAWNZC010000011.1, from coordinate 4,636,477 downwards.
CTTTTACAAAGACATTTTTAAACATTGTTCAGTCGACTTTCCAAGGTCATTTTACTTATGAACTTTGTCCGATTTCTTTATTAACCCAGCCAGAGATAAAGGTCGTCCAGCCTATACTTCTGAAATTAATTATTAGTTCCGTTGATATTATGCTACATGTACAGTAAACGGCCGGCCAACCTCGATAAAAGTGTCTCAAAAACACCGTTGATGGCATTTTTTGTTACAAGCAGGCAACCATGCCAGATCGTATCGGATAGTATATACTTTGAACGTGAGTGGGGTTGCCAGCCGTGATTTTGAATTTATATACTAAAATTTATGGTTTTTTAAAAACACATTGGAATGGATGGGATTTCTGTGGAGTCGTGCAAACTACGTTGGTGTCAGTGTTTCCACAATGAGATGTCGAAATTTCCTTTTCCGGTCTTAAAAATTCCTTTAATTTCCTTGAAATGATAATGTAATTTCCTTGAAATTTCCTTCAAATTCCTTGATTAACAGAAGGTGATTTTTTATAGTATTGTCGTGTTTTAGTCTGCCAAGTCTTAAAACTCCATCAGATTTTACATCAGATGTAACAATCGCAAGCTTAAAGTTATTAAACACAGCTAGCAATGCATTCTGGGAAGGTGTTAGGTTGGCTGCTAGGCTCAGGCCCCGGGATCGCGTATTCGCGTAACGCCATAACATAATTAATTGTAATTTTTCGTACCTGAGCACTTTTCTTTTATTTACTTATTTTAACCAATTCAAAAACAGTAAAGTGCAAGTTAAAGTGTTAAACATTAATCATAGTCATACATTCATACTAAGCAAGTAAGCATACTTGGCTAGAAGTGTAAAGTAAACTACGTCTAAATGTTGAAAGATGTTAAATCTTTTCCAACAACTTAAGAATAAAACTCTATATCGTATAAGTATCAATTCATCAAACATGAAGAACACTATGCGGTAAAAATTGTCAACTATGTCCACACCTTGCACAATTAATGCACGTATAAGTCACAATTTATACAGTATTGAGTTTTTCAACAAACTTTTTCCGAAGCTTGGTAACATCTTCATCATCAGCATTCGATACCATGTCTCTGTGGAGGCTAAGCATCTCTATTGTGGGATCAAGCTTTACAGATTGTAGCTTTTCTGATGCGTCAGTTTTCAAAAGAGTCATCTTCGTTGTCAACAGAGCAAGTAAACTTTCTTGCTTGAGATTAGCTCTATGATCTGTTTTGATCAATTTTAGTTGACTAAACACTCTTTCAACTGCAGCATTGGAATATGGCAAGGACAGCAGAACTTTCACCACTTTCACCAAATTTGGTTTGGCAAGTTCATCTGGTGTTCTTCTCTCTTTAAACACCACTTTCCAGTACTCCTCAGCAGTGAGATCTTCATTCAAATTTGGATTTAGTGAGTGATTTCTCCATTCCTGATCTACTTTCTGCAAATCAGCAACTTCGGCAAGGAAAGGCATCTTCTTATACAGTCCACTCAATGATGGAATCTTCAAATTGTAAGCAGTAGCTGGTGAGAGGCAAGACAGCACATCTAGTTTATGACAATCACTAAATCGGTCTTGGATCTGGTTAACAGCTTCGATCAAAAACTCTCTGCACTGGGAATAAAATACTGGAATACCCGGATCATTATTTCCACATTCTGCTCTGATAGTGTGCAATGTATCTGTTGCCAAGATACCGAGATAGATTTGATTCAGAGGAAGCTGTTTGTCCTTTCTGGAAGGGTCGATCTTAAAAGCTTCAGTGCTTTTTACGTAAGCTACTTCCATGAAATCAAGACACATGGCCTTGATTAGTTGCTCCACCTCTGCTTTCAGCTAGTAGAGTTGCGGAATCTCACTCTGAAAAAGAAGATTGAATGAAACAAACCTGCCCAAATTGAAGTCCATGAACTCCAGATAGGCTTCAATGAACTTGTTGCTCAAACTTGCTAGTATTGAATCATTGGTGTGTGTTGGATCTTCAAGTGCCACCCCAGTAAAATAAATCTTTAATGCAGTATATTGCTCCAGAATTCTCTTTACACACAATTTCATTGACAGCCATCTAGTCTGACCTACAGTTTAACAAATCAAACAAAATACAAAGAATTAAAATTGGATATTTAAATATATGAAAAATTATACACAATTTAAGTACCTTAGATCTTAGTTACTTAGTTAGTACACTTTAAAGCTGGAATGCTGGATTTCCACTAGGTGTAAAAGTTTTGCATGTAACTTTTTTCAGTTGTCTTATGTTCTGCTGTGTGTAACAAAGAAAACTATTGAGTTTGTACAAAAGAAAAGTTGCGCACAAGATATTATACACCTAGTACAGAAATCCAGCATAAGTAAAGTTACTTCTTATGTACTTACCTGGGCGCAAGATTTTCAGTTCTTTTACCTCAACAAACTGCTGAAACTCTTTGAATGACTCAAGATTTTTTGCTGGACATATTAAAGTGTGAAAATATATTTCTACATAGATCTTCCACGGATTTGGGAAGCTTCTTCGAGGCATAGGAACTGCACAGATGAATTAAATGACAAGAGCACTTGACAGCCATAATCCACGGATAATCTCTCATCAGCATTTGGGCAACAGAGTGGTTGATTCCAAACATTACATTGCAGGTATCTGCACAGAAGCCAATAACATTCTTCATTGGAATCCCTCTCTCTTTCAGGCTTTCTATTAGGTTATTATAAATGGTGGTAGCCGCCCCATTTGGTAATGGCACCAAATCAATCATGATAGTCTCAACTCTAAAATTCTTTTCATCAAAGTAGACTCCGAGTATAGCAAGCTGTGAGGTTGTAGATCGATCCGTCGTTTCATCGATAATCAATGAAAACGTGTTTGCCTTTAGCTTGGCAACGCACTGCTGTATTGAATAAAATCCCAGCACTTGGCGGATTACATTTGTAGCTTTTTGTTTTCCCAACGTAACTCGACGAAGGGCTTCGTCTGAGGGAAAAAGATCTATCAGCAGCGGCAATAAATCTTCCACGATACTGATAGGAAGGTTCTTTTCTGCGATGAACGAACAAAGTTTGATCTCGATTCGTGCAGACTTCGCTTGGGATCCTAATAAGGAAGTTATCAGCGAGCTTGCTTGTTCTTTTTTTATTCGACAGATGTTTTTGTGCTTCTTGTTGTCCTTGTGCCGTTTAAGTGCAGTCCTCGCGCAGGATAGTTTGCAATCACAGAGTTTACAGTAGGCACCTTCGCCTCGCTTCTCTAGCCAGTCCTTAAATTCTACATCACTCAACCAGGAATAGAGGAACTTCTGCTCGTACTTCTTCTTTTTCGTGGCAGCTTTACTTGTCGTCGCTTGTTCGGTACATTTGCTAGTTTCATACCCAGAGTGATCAGAGTCAGACTGATGAGAATCATCAGACTGATCTTCATTAACATTTACACAAATTCCACGCTTCATTTCAGCGACATTTGCATAATTGCAACTGCACTAATGCACTTGCAGCTGCTGTAGTGCTGTACAGTGTACAGACTTGTCAGTATAAGGTACAGGGGTACTTCATATAATAATAATATAATATTGTCAATTTGTATTTTGTAAACTTGGGGTTGGGACTCGAACAAACTACTAAAAACATACAACAATTTGACATTTGAAAATATTGTTTTACTTGTAGCAAAATTTCCTTAGATTTCCTGAATTTTCTTAGATTTCCTTGAATTTTCCTTCATCCTAAAAAATTCCTTTTTACCGTCAAATTTCCTTGAAACAGGAAATTTCCTGGAAAGTGGAAACACTGGTTGGTGTTCTATTTTGAATGGCTCACTTCAGAATGCATCCAATCAGCGTGCGTGAAGTTATGATTAACCTAATTCGCATAACTCACAATGATAAACAAACAAGAAATATGGCGTAAATACACCTAAATATAACACTTCGAAGAAAAGCTACAACAACATAAGCTTGCAAAGAATCAGAAATTTATTGGATCTGGCAGCTACAGGAAAGTCTCATATTCGTAAATTACCTCGTTTTATTTTGATAATTCGCCGATACCGCCATGCATCTACTGTTATAAAACTGAGCTTTTATACTACAGTGTAGTGTTACTTAATTATATTGTTCCTTAGACATTTAACTCATCGGTTCTGGCGGTTCAACAGTGCTATCTTGTGATACACGAAAGGCAACCGGTCTAGTCATCTTGATCAATGTCTAAGCTACATTTCTATGGTGTTTGCCTATACTTGTAACAAAAAGTTGGCTGCTTGTTATGGCTGTTCTTCGAAGTGTTATATTTAGGTGAATTTGCGCCATGTTTCTTGTTTGTTTATCATTGTGAGTTATGCGAATTAGAATAATCAAAACTTCACGCACGCTGATTGGATGCATTCTGAATTTAGCAATTCAAATAAAACACAAACGTATATTAGACGGCTCTTTACAGATATCCCATCCATCACATTGTACTTTAAAAAAGCTCTATATTTTAGTATATAAATCAATAATTACAGATGGCAACCCCCCTCACCTTCAAAGTATGCACTATCCGATACGATATGGCATGCATGGTTGCCTGCTTGTAACAAAAAATGCCATCAAAAGTAATATTTTGAAGCCTTAACCGGCCGTCTATAGAGAATAACACATGGATGTGCGGAAATATGAAATTTATTGACCAGAATATCTCACAAATGTGAAGTGAGCAAGCGAACGAGTGAGATATCCTGTTCAACACGAGAAATAATTTCATCATTCCAAACATCCATGTATTGCTACGAGCAGTATACTCTAATACGTTTCACGATTTCGGTTGGTTGGTTTCGCCGTTTTCGTTTTGGTTGGTTAGTTTCGTCGACACATGTGAGATTATCATGAATAATCACACATGTGAGATTATCGTTTTCACTAGTGGCGGAATCAATAAAGCACTCTATTATATATAATAAACTGTATTAAATCTACAAGTTCAACTCACAATTTGTATTCTCGTGCATCCTCGTCGGGTTCTGGGCCTTTGCCCGGACGACTCAGAGGAATACTTACGAGAATTTGGAAGACGAGTTTCTTCCTGAAAAAATATTGACACGTTTTCGTTCGTTTTGCAATACTACAAGATAGTGGCGCTTCGTACAATGGTCGGTTAATTATCGCTCGTAAGGTCTCGTCAGTGCTTCGTTTTGTTGTCGTTTCACACCTACCTAAATTGCGTCTACTGCGCTGTGCGTACAATAATTTCTATAGAGCGTTTTCACTCACGTGATCGGTGGCCCCATTGGGGTGGTGAAACAATACGAAATATTTGAATAAGAAAGAGCTAATTCCCATACCGTACACCAATATGGCCGCCATTTCATTGTTTTGGTACACCAATATGGCCGCCGTGACGTCAGATGAAAACGCTCTATTCTGTGATTTATTCTAAAACAAGTTTTATATAGGCTATAGTAACCATTTATAGTTTAAAGTGCCTGTGAAACAAAAGAACATTTAATGTGACAGTAACATCTTTTGCAGTTCTCCGTTTTCTTGCTTCGGTGTTGCCAGATACATCAGCTTTTCAACTTCTGACGTGCATAATGACTTATTGCAGAAGGTTATATATACCTTTGCTTTTATCAGACATAATCACTTAAGAATCTACGCATGTTTGATGTTGTGGAAAAAACACATAGTCACGTAAGCGGTCTTATCGCGACTTTTCTGCGATTTGATTGGTTTCTGAGCGGTCTTTGCAAACCGGTAAAGACCGGTCGCTAAAATAGTGTTCAAATATTGTGAAAATATATTTAGCGCTAAAAAATTTAAATACGACAGTGTTAACGGTGATTGAAACTAGTGGGTTTTTTTGTTTACAGCATTCGTTGAAAGTCGGTTACTTCGCCTTCGGTCTTGCCTACTTGTGCTCCCGACATTCAAATAAAACAAAAAAACTTGGGCCATACAATAAAAACCTTATTAACCTCGCTTGGTCGGTCTTTACGGCAAAATTATCCTGCCCTTGGTCTTTTCGCAGGCAAGTTTCTATTTGGACATGCATGTGACGTCTAAATGCTTATTTTGTATATCAAACCTGAAATATCTCAACAACGTAGCAAAGAAACGAAAAACTGCATCATTTTCACTTCATAGACACTAAGTATGATTAAATGGTGTTCATAACTGGAGCTAATCTACTGTTTCCCCAATGCAAAACACAACTGCACGACATTATTATAAAACCCAATTGTTTTAATTATTTTGATAGTGACATCCTTAGCTATATGTGTATATACTAGTTTACAGCAATTAAATTGGTATACGTGCAGGTAATTATTTTAAATTCCTATACATATAGCCGGTAAAGTTTTTCATGACTAGTATCTCTATTATTGATTCATATTAATTTCCCTTAATTTCCCAACATTATTTTATGTAATACTCTATCTACATGTATCAAATATATAATCATCACTGCTATATGTCTATTTATATTATTTATAATATACAAGGATTATGGAGTGTCTATAAGGAAGCGAGCCAGCTCGGGTATACTCGAGCTACCCGTTTACTTTTATTCGTGTTTACATGAGAAGGGCTAGCTCGCCTATAGCCGGGTTTGGTTGCTTGTTGTGCTAACTGCGTAATTTATCAGTTGTGACAAGATATTTTTCTTTAAAGTGTATATGAAATGAAAATTAAGTTTGTCTAATTTGGAAGAACTCTTGGAATGGTAAAGTAACTTCTTCTACAGTTTTTCTATATCTTACTTCGTTCTTGAGATATTAAGATTTGTTTGATGTGTAAATGATCACACTGCACACGTCACATTGTATAATGAGTTACTGAGAAATCGTGCATATTATTGATATTAATCTGTTAAATCGCTTGAACCTGTGTTTGTTTAAAGTCGTGAGACAAATACACTAATGTAGGTGCCCAGTTTCGTGTGACTTTGTTCGATAACTTCAACGATATTCCTAATTTTCCAACAACTCATTATACAATGTGACGTATGCAGTGTGATCATTTAGATATCAAACAAATAGTAATGTCTCAAGAACGAAGTAAGATATGGAAAAATTGTAGAAGATGTTACTTTACAATATCAAGAGTTCTTTCAAATTAGACAAACTTAATTTTCATTTCATATACACTTTAAATACACCAATAATATACATAAAAAATTGTCAATGTTGATTGAATGAGAACAGTACAGTTTTAAGGAAATATAGTGCACAAAAAAAGGAAATACAGTGCAAATTTCTAGAGCCACAAAAATGAGGAAAACACAAAAGAAAATCGTGACCGTATCGTGTCTTAATATGTGATAAAGATACCTCTTGATTTACATAAACTTTAGCTTTGATTTTCTCGGCTTAACAAGGTTATTTTTCAAACTTACTACGCCAATGAACTTACCAAGTCGTTCGTTTTTGAAGCCGTTCAATAAACTCGCAGTTCGTGTTTTATCAGATATAAAACACTCGGCTTCGCCTCGTGTCTTTATATCTGATAAAACCGCACTCCTGCTCGTTTATTAAACAGTACTTAGGGGCCGAATACATGGGGAAATTTCATCCCGGGCTGAGATTTCAGCCCGGCTGCTGAGGTATGGAAAAGAGGAGAATGATTTGAATAAGAAACGCGAAGTGCGGAAATCAGCCAAGTTGTCACAAACATGCAGCATAAAACAAACATATTTAGATGTGTATTTCAAATAAACCATATTTATTCCTTCTTTATCGCTTTTCACAAGGCACTTTCTGTATTCCACACTTCGTGTTTCTCATTCAAAACATTCACTCCCTCATTTCCATCCCCCAGTAGCCGGGCTGAAACCGGCTGAAATCTCAGCCCGGGCTGAAATTTCCCCATGTATTCGGCCCCTTAGTGGTTGGAATAATTAAACTTTTTTAAGTAGCGGGCATGGAAAGAGCACTGTAAGGTCGTGCACCGTATAAAGTACATAAGTCGACTTGAACATTTTTTCATGTATATCAATAAGTAATGGCATGGTTTTTGTACAATTTGGAAAAAAATCATGCAGTCGTTGAGTTTTTTGAAGATCTCAAATAAGAGTTGAAAAACTCACTCGTGCATGTTATTTTTTTTTCAAATCGCACTCGAAACCATGCTATACTGTTAGGTGCTGATTACATGAGCTGGGCTAGCCCGGTTAACTGGGCTCACGCGATTGATTAGGATCTGGATTTGAAACTCGCATAAACTAAATGTACAAAGAAGAATTGGATTAAAATCTCTTTTTGTGGCAGAGGAGAGAATTTCGTGACACGAGTCAGGCTAGCCCCCCGGCTCATGCTCATGTAAACAGCCGCTATAAGTTTAACTTGACTTATGCATTCTTTTCTTATAAATATTAATGTAATGTAAGCGTATGCAAACGGCTTTGATAGTACAAAAACATACAAAATACTAAGTTACGGTTAAAGAGCGAAGCTAAGCATAGCAACTGGTCATGCTGGACAAATTTACATTAAACTAAGCATAACACACTAGATATTTGGAAAAAAAAAAGTTTCTAGCTTGACCACTGAAGGCCCGTTCAGATGCAAGTGCAATTTTTGATGCGATAAATATCGACAATTTCTGGTTTACATGCAAGTAGATGCATGCATGTTAAGCAATATACACTATACCGAGGGTTCTCCACCTGACAAGTAAAATCGTCTGGCGTTAGACAGAGTAAAATACTCTGGCGTTAGACAGTACTAAAGTCTACTTCGTTCGAAAACGAATGGTACAGTATAGACAAAGAGTTAAGTTGTAATTACTGCGTTACTGGATATACTTCGCTTGATTTATGAATATCGTTGGTCATTATCACAATTTCAATAGCATGACCTATTGCTATGTTTGGCGGATAATTTTACATTTGCATAGCATGACCTGAGTTGCTATTGGCATACAGTAGCTTCACCACGGAGTTACACCATAGTAATATCTCCACCTCCTAGCTTTATATATCTGTTCAAACCAAATCTAGTACTTTCTGTTCCCTGTACTTGTACACACGTATCCTTCAACTTCTCTATATCATGTTTACAGGAACCACTCCTTGATCCACTTCCACAAGTTCTACTCCTTGTAATATCAAGTTGGTCCCAGCTCTCCCTTGCTGACTCGTCCTGCCCAAATTCGCCTTTAGGAATGACCACAATGCTTTGGTTGATTACAATGCACTTACTCACGTAAGTTACAAATGGTCGGAAATTTAAAGCATACATTCCAACAAATGCAACGAGCACGAGCATACCGTACACCATGTATGAGTACTCAACTTGTTTTTTATTCCGTTCCTGTTTGGCTTTCGGCGAAGAACTTAGTCTCGACCAAATCATCCATCCCGTAAAAGCAATTAGCGTTGATAGAAATGCAACAAACATGAAAAATTTGAGCCATCCTTTAGCTCCCACACGTGGGAAGTTCCACTGCCAAAAGAAATGAATAAAAAATATACAACTTTAGGATTGTTTCTACTACTGCAGTAGATCTGCATGGAGCAGAGCTTATACAGACCTTTTTAATAAGTGCAGAGTACGTCATTTCCCGCCATTGACGTCATTTTCAGCATTTTGAATTCCATTGAAAATATACAAAAGCTAAGACAATAAGCGAAATTGAAAAGAATTCAAAAGAAAAACTGAAAAGAAACTGACGTCAAAGGGCGAAAGTTACGTATTCTATACTTATTAAAAGGGCCTATGTAACAAGTATAATTACATGCAGTATATGCAATGGTATAATTATATACAGTAGATATGATTTATGCTATGGGTATAATTATAATATGCAGTAAGTATGCAGTGCGGTGTGTATAATTATATGTAGTACTGACAGTCAGTTAGTATATATAATTATATGAAGTGGTATAATTATAATTACACTGTACATGTATACAGTGAGTATCTTTATATGCAGCGCTGTAGCACGCAGCCATGCATCCATATTTGCATGCATGCATGCATGCATGCATGCATGCATGCAAGCATAACTTGCATGCATGCTTAAATAGCTTGCATGCATGCACTACTTCCCATTGCATGAATGTAGTCCTAACTTGCAGTAGATAGTGCATGTAGGCAAATTATTTATACATTGACATATTATTTACATGCTTGCACTATCTACTGCATGTCCTTAGTTGCATGCATGAATAAATAAATAATTGGCATGCATGCGTCCTTAAACTTCAATGCATGTACTGCAAACAGTCTTTTTACTATCATCTATGCTTGTACTACTAAAGCAATATACGTATGTTCATATTTATGTCAGAGTTACAAGTTGCACAGAGCAAATAAAACATGAACATTAGATGTGTGGAGTATCTTCTTAAAATGCCGATGAAGGTGCAGCATTCTCGTACCCAGTACTCGTAACACATTGGTCACAGACAAAAGTCAAAACACAATCCAATTCTCCAATAGAAAACACAATTTGCCATATTAAACAAAACACGATTGCCTGTATTTCCACACATATACACAGCGTTCATATGTCGAGTCTCTTCGGGTATTAAAAATCAACACAGCTATTAACGGCGTGTGCGATTGTAAGCGTATATAATTAACAGTTATACCATGAGCTCGAGTTGTATATGAACTCATCATGGCCAGAAATCGAGGACACCATGGCGGAATCAGACGGACAAGCATGCGCGTAAGGTTCACAAAAAATAAATTCAAGATGGCGGATTGTAATAGATTTGATAGGGAAAAATTGACAATATACATTTTCAAGTACATGCGATTGAAAATTCCAACATGTGTACGTCTAAGACATCGGCAAATTATGCAAGTATTAACCACAGCAAATTTCGTAACAACTCATCTAGCCTAAATATGTTCCCTGGACGCTGATATTTATCTCTTACCTCTGTATATTGGCGTCTGTTAAATCCCTACGATTTTTGAAGTACGCTTTTCTCAGCGACGATTTTCCCTACATATGGTCGGTTTGTCTCACATGTGCACGTCTGAATACATTGATCGAGACCGATACTTTGTTTTGCCAAACTTTTAAAGACATTTCTACATCTAAGAACATGTTCCCAAATGGCTTGAAATATACAGTTTTAGAGTTGCAATTTAATCCATCAAGCACCAAGATGATTACCAAAGTTAGCGTAAACAATCCAAATTTTGCTTGATAACTTTGGGTTCTTGTCCGCCATTTCTTATGGAGCTGTTGCTAGGTTGCCAGGGTCTTAACCGCTGTTATTATTATTAAATGTGACTGTGGATTCAGAAATAATAACCGAAATTTATCCGGCATTGACCGGCAATTATTGTGAGTATGAGTGTACAGGCCTGTCTAGACGATTAAACGTTTTGTAATTTGATATTTGGGTAATAAATGGGTCAATAAGACATTTTAGCGAATAACTCTACTTTAATTTGTTGTTATAGACTTCTGTTTATAGCCGAAATTGTCGATATTTAGCCATCAGAATCTTCAAATTAATATTTCCATCGAAATCTGAGCCCACAGGCCACTGCCGCTGGCTGTCCTCGATTTCTGCCCATGTAGCCAACGAGGCGCTTCGCCGAGTTGGCTATTAGTTCGTATACAACGAGAGCGAATGGTATAACTGTTTTATTATATAGCCAAGCACTGTACAAGAGACAAAATTACAGCGAAATGTTTGAAACAACAAACTTCCGGCATAGGCAACTAATATTTCCGCCATGCGTAATGATGCATTCACATAGAGTTTCTCGCTGAGCTGTTCGGCAAACAGCTTTGAAATGTTGCATAAATGTTGCTCGAGAGGCAAAAAAATGTGTGAAGCAGATCAACAAAAAAGATTAAAAGGTACCTTTATGAAGTCAAAAGGTGGATCAGTTGTTTATATTAGCGTTGCTGTCGTGAAAAAGGTTTTGATTTCATGCAAAAATGAAACTGAAACACCTTCGGCAGTGAAACTAAATTACTTAGTTGGTTGTTTTTGAAAAAGAACATGCTTTTTACTACTCCAAATGCTTATCTAAATAAAAAAGTCTCTTTACTGGTGATCTCCTACGAAATGTGTGTTGTAAGCTTGATTTTAACCGTGAGTTTCTTTGTTTGGCAACAAATTAATATCAACCCGCTAGTTTAGTCGTGTTTTTTAAGTAAAAAGACGTAATTTTTAGGTGAATTTTACCATTTGACATGCTAAATTGTGTATTTGTTAATGTATTTTTACACAATATTGTTTTTTTATACATTGGTTTGAGGGTGTTGATGTTTTTCTGTATAAAAATCCGTCAATTTCAACTCTTTTCGGCAGTTTAAAAAAACATGCCGCCATCTTGTTTTTCCTCTACTAGCAGGATATGGGCTGATAGCCTGGTGGTAGCTAGGGAACCAATCAGATTACGCAAAAGCTCATATCCGATAGCATGCTATATAATAATATCAAGATACTTGCCAGCGACATATAACTATGTATTTGAAGTGTGAACACACAGAACACATCCGAGACGGGAAAGACTTTATCGGACATCAGGAAAGCAAAGAAAGAAAGCATTATTTCCACCATGTTCAGCGTTCATATATCAAGTCTCTTCGGGTATTTAATAAATATCAACACAGCTTCATGTTTACCTAGAAGGTGTCACTTGCAAGTTCACTTTAATAATCAACGGCGTGTGCGATTGTAACCGTATATAATATCAAGATACTTGCCAGCGACATTACTGACCAACAACTATGTCTGTAAACACACAAAACACATCCGAGACGAGAAAGACTTCAAGAAAGCAAAGAAAGAAAGCATTTGGCATGCACGACGCATCAGTTTCGCAAAGCCTGATGGGATGACGTAATGATTGCCATTTCGAGGCATAGATAAAAAAACAAAAAAACGGAGCCGAAACCTATAGACTCGGTAGCCCGAATAATAACGAAGTAGTTCAATACTAACTATACTGGGAAACGATTTCGAGATGTGTTTGAACTTTTTTACAGGATACAAACAGATCAAATAAACAATTAATACTATTAACAATAATTTAAAAACTAAATGTCCGGCATGGATTAGATTAATCACTTGAAGACTACTATAGTAGTAATAATATTGTCTCTTGAGAAAGTCGTATGAAAACGACGGGAAAATATAAATTAACTTACAGATATACTGTATAAACTTATCTTACTATAATAATAAAATAACAGAAGGGACTTCAATAAAAAAATAAACTATAAAAAAGGTTCAAAACACTGTAAGTCACTCGTTTTCTAAAGAGGATTCGGCCGCACTGCAGCTAATTCGTCACTGTCCGACAACCACTAGTCTTCAACTTCTAGGTGTGGCACTTTTGTTGTTTGTTGAGGTTGGATAACTTCAATTCGTCAAGCTTCTTTTTCCGCCGTTTCCGAAGGTAGATTTCGATTATTTCTTTGCGTTCAGCATCATTCCACACACTTTATCATTCAACTTGACGAGAAGCAAGTTCTCAGTCCAAGGTTCAAACTCATTCGCTTGTCGCTAAGAATCTTACCAAGCGTACTGAATGCTCCAACCTCGTACCCAGGGCCTTCTCTGCTTTCAAAATGGCGCGAGGAGAAGACGGCCTGGCAAAGGCTGGTCACGTGACACCAATAATTTTGGAATATTTTGATGAGTGACTCACACTGTACCGGGGGGCGCGGTACAGTCACTGATAAACAGAGTATATATAGTTGGCTTGCGTATATAAAACTATTCAGCGAACTATTTAGGCACTCAAGAATAACCAAACCGTACAAATAACAAGACATTCTCTTAACAAATTTATCAAATCAGTTAATGACCGTGTTTAGTAAGAAGCGTCTGCACTACAACATATTTACTTTATTATGCAAGCAACAATACAGTGTTTATTTCGCTTTCTGGACTTTTCGAATCTAATTTAAAAAGTTTAGAAATATACAAAGTCAAAGTTTTCAGTGCTGATCTGTAATGTTCGTCGATCGTATTGTTGTTGATCGAATATTTGTATTAAAGTACAACTTCAAAGTCAACGAGGACAGCAGATTCGATTTCGAATATGCCGTTTGAGTATAAATCGACAGATACAACAATTAAATTTCCACAAATCCCAAACGTGTGGACAAGAAACATAAATGTACTATACTGGACGGTAAATAAACTTCCAACAATCAACAGCATTCGAATATTTTAAGTGTATGTAGCAGTACCTAGTAATCCCTGAAAGCGGATTTCTGGAGTTTATCAGTTTATGATCGTTCGTCGCCTTCGGCTTCATTTCTGGCGATTGACGGCAACAAATATGAATTATCCAGCAAATGTCGTAAATTTTGAAATATATCTATTTAATAACGTTACAGGATTTGCAACAACCTTCTACGTTTATAAGAACCGAATCAACCGCTCCCCCCAGGACGAGCGAAGCTCAAATTATCCACGTGACCAAATACTCCAAGAATCTTGGAGTATTTTGGAATCACGTGACCAGCCTTTGCCAGGGTCTTCTCCTCGCGCCATTTTGAAAGCAGAGAAGGCCCTGGGTACGAGGTTGTGAATGCTCTAGCTTTCGATCTTTTGGATCCCGACAAGGAAATTATTATTTCTGCTAGTAGACAGTCAGGTTAATGGTTACTCATTTCTCCGGCAGCAGTGTCCCCTTCCAGACACTGTGTGCTGCGGCTTGACAATTATACTGTAGATTGTAGAACCTGAATCGTTTCCATTCGGCCGCAAGATACTTCTGTAGGTCAAACCCTGATTTAGCAAGAGGCACACTGAAATGGTGGGAAAACTTCTCGGTTTCATCCACGCCATACTCTCGTTTTTCTAGCCAGTTTTTGGGATCAAACCACTTCATTGCGGAAAAGACATCATTGTTGTAATCTGCGAACCACCGCGTCTTCAGCAAATCTATCAAAGATAATGCAACTGCTTTCTTCTTGTTATAGAAGCCGCAAGTGAAGTTTCTTTTGACATGGATATAAATTCCGGCATGGTTATAAAGCTAGTCTTTTTAATACCAAGGCACTAAGACGAATTGTCGAATTTTATTATAATTAATTGAGAGCACTGGACTTTTATGCATGCACTACAGTACTTTGCATGCATAAAACATTTGTACAGTATGCATGAACTGCATGCACAAGTCACAACCATATATTTTTGCATTGGTGTATGTAATAGATCTGCACGGCCAATCTGCATCTACAATCAACCTGCAGTCTATCTACAAATTTTCAGGCAACCTGTTGGCAGTCTGCAGACATAATACCTACTGGCAATGCAGGTAATTTTAGCAATTTCTCAAAGTCAGTAACTTGACGCTGATGTCAGCTAAAATTGCAAAAAGGAAAAGCTGGGAGAAGTGTTTGAGATTATAATGCATTTAAAGTAATTTTTAAGTAAATTTAACCAATTAATTTATACCAAAAGTTAAAACTTTAGGTTTTACAGTTAAGTGTAATTGATAATCTTGGTTGCCAGTACATTGATCTATAATAGTTAGAAAATTTTTGTTTTAATTATTACATATAGAGCGTTTTCATCTGACGTCGCGGCGGCCATATTGGTGTACCAAAACAATGAAATGGCGGCCATATTGGTGTACGGTATGGGAATTAGCTCTTTCTTATTCAAATATTTTGTATTGTTTCACCACCCCAATGGGGCCACCGATCACGTGAGTGAAAACGCTCTATAGTACATGTTTAATAGGTTAATAAAATTAAAATAGTTTGAAGCAGATATACCATGCATACATGTAGAACTCTCAGGTACAGTTAAATATTAAATTACTGAGTACCTATAATTAATGCACAAGTCAGGTGCATATTTCCAGGTCTCAAAACATGTTCATCACCTAAATATATTCATAAATATAGTACGCAACTATATTTATGAATATTTTTAGGTGATGAATGTTTTGAGACCTGGAAAATGAAATTAATATGCAACCTGAAAATATTGAATTCTCCTAGCCATTAAAAGTTAATATAGAATGATACAATAACATGTAATTTGTAGTTCCAGAAAATTAATAAAATGTTATCCATTTAACGCTTCCACTAAAAAACTTTTAGGGGGTGGGGCCAGTTGGTGGGGTGGGGGGTGAGAGCATTTGACACCAGAAGTCGTGGGTCAATAAATGGTTGATGCCTTCAAGAAAAATCTGGGGAGGTGGGGGTTACTTAAATAACTACAGGTATGTACTTAGACACTAGACAAACTGCCTTCCATGGTGGGGGGAGGGGGAGGGGGAGGATATTCTATGGAACTAACACAATGTCACAATCACTGTCTGTCATGTACATTTAATCCATTTCTGCCTAGCTACTAGCCAAAAACAGCCATAAGATTGTTTCTTTTATTCTGTCTTAAAAACACCATCTGACAATTTTATTTTACTTTCAAAGGGAGAACTCTGCACATGAATGGGTTACATAATAATTTTTAATTAATAATCTGATCAAGTTACAAGTTTAAAATAATTACTATATAAATTATATGTATTAATACAGTACCTGCCAAAATCTTTTATTGAGTTCAGCAATGGTGCTATATCTCTCTTTACATAACTCGCAGGTTACAGAGCCCGATTTCTTAATCCAAGAAAGCAGGCATGATGTATGAGTAAGACCTACTGATCCTTTGCAGTGACAGTGTAAAAACAACTCCTCTTCCTTTGCAGTCTCACGGCAGATGCGACAAAAATGATCATCTGAAAGAGTGGACATGGAAGAAGAAATTGGTTCACAGCAATCACCATGTGGCTGACCAAACTTAGAAGCAGCCAGACTCCTTGGTGAGTAGTAGCTGTTACTCTCTTCCTTAAAATCCTAACAAAACAAAAAATTGACAATAGAAATCTTTGCATGGAACTCAAAATGGTGAACTTTAAAACCTATTTAATTTAATCTATTTTAATTTAATTAATTATTTAATTTACATAATATATAATATACATATACTGTATATATATATAGATTGAACTACGTACACTCCTTCACTTTGGTGTTGTTGAGCACTCTGTGAAGTTGCTGTGGGTACCTATTAGCGATAATGCAATGCGATCACTACCCTTGTGGAAGTTTGAGCACTCTGGGCCCATGCGCACTTCACGCTATTTGAATGTACTTCACTGATGCTGTCCCACATGTGGTTGTCACCGACGATCACATGTGTATAAGTAATTGATGAAATTCATTCAGATTGTTCCAAGCTACACTGATGAGCTGACTACAGTGAAACACCGTGTCTGTAGATTGAACTATATATATAGTTAAGGTGCAATGTCTTGCAACACAATTCTTTTCAAGGCTAGCCAATCCTTTTAATGCAGGTAAATTTGTTGCAAATTGCAAGAAAATCGCATCGTGTAACAGTAGCTTTAATAGTGTTTAGAAAAAATAAAAAATTGTATGACCTACAAGTAATTTTGGTCAATTCCTACTCAGGGCTGTAGCGGGTGCCACGGCAGTGCCGTGGCATTATTTTACTGCAGTCAATTTTTTTCAATATATATTTTAACAATATACGCGAGTAATATATATTATAAATTAATAATATCAATAGACATTCGGTTTTCATGTATGCCTAACCGTAGGCCTTATAATCACCGATTATTTCAGGTTTGTGTAGAATTGAATGTTTAAATTCCTACATATTTGTCGTTGTGTTACATTTATTTGCACACATGGATTTTATATACATAGTTCATTGACTGAGTGTATTCAATATTGATAGTTTCATAGTAAATGCGCCAGAACCATAGATATTTCTATGGCCAGAACCCACCATTTAAAATCAGTGTTTGATATACAAATTGACAAAAAAAATATTTAAAATCTTTCCCCAAAATGCACAAAATGGCATTTCAGAGATTCCAGATTTCAAAATTTTTCCAGGGGGGCATGCCCCCGGACCCCCAGACGTTTGCCGAGTGTCACAACCTGCCGTGGCACTTACATATAGTCCACTACAGCCCTGCTACTGGAGCCAGCTGCATCCAGTCAGTTTGATTTTATATATTCCTGACAAGTAAAATTCACTGGCATTTTTAGAGAATGCAATTAGTGCTTTGAGAGAATGCAATTAGTGCTTCAACTACTAACCTGAACTCGAACCTGAAGGCTTGCATGTACAGTATACAAGAATTGCGGCTGACAAATCACAAATTATTCTAATTTCTCTACAATATGCGCATACGGTACAAGTAAATTTACACAGATGTCAATGCATCTCCGTCTCAAAAATTCCTATGCAATACCATTGATAATTGCATAAAGGTCATAAATTGTCACGACAAAGTATCGAACTCGAGGCCAAACTGACTTCTAAGCTATTAAAACGATGAGTTGTCAATTTTTACAAACACGCTTGATGCAGATCTCGTTTACGCTTGATGCAGTCTGATAGATCTGCACTTCAACACAGTGACAAATTATGGTGAAGTTTAAATGTACCGTACACCAACGAATTGCCCTGAGAAATATCAATGCATATTTATAGACACAAGCACATTGACAATTTGCGTACAGCAGTTATATGAAATTGGCCGGATCATAAGCCTAATAATTTAATTAATCTATTGCCAAACGTCTCATGCAATAAAGCCAAGGAAACTAACATTTCGAAAGTCGTCCTTCGAAATCTCTAGGAACTCTAGCATAATTATAGGTTGCAAAGCTTTCGTTTAAATAACATTTGCACAGTCGGACCTTACCTGCATATTGATAAATACGACTCGGCTGATGGACGACGAACGGCCGTTGGGTTTTAAAATTTAAAAGACAATCCTCGCAGGAAATATGAGATCATAAACAATAAACGCTGAGTTGCAAAATCGCATGTCAACTTTTGTTTATATAATATATTATTGCAATATTGTTCACGTGAATGTCACGCCACTTTGAACATTACCAATTACCATACAACATCTTGGTTAATTATCGCGTGGTCTTCACGTGTAAGCTAGATACATTTTAAAAGTAAACATATGAGGTGATATCCGACGACAAAATCACTTTTGATTTCATTTCTTTCAGCCTAGAAATATAGTCATAATCTTGGCGCAAATAAGGAAGCTTTTTCTTGGAATCTTGGTGATGGAAACCATTTGGACCAGCGCCTAACGACAAACACGGTTAAGTTCGATCCGTTGTGGTTCCACCATGGTGATGACTGTATCACGTATTTTTATTTTACAGGAAATTACGTCAGACATCACACCACCGGGACATTATTGTAATTATGTAATTACAGTCAAACCGGATGTTCTTTACCGCGCTACCCCATTCTCGTCCCCAGAGCCTCTCCCGTGCTGGCGCGCGTTAAAAGGCTGGGGGAATCCATATATCATCGCGATCTGATTGGTTGTTCAAATTCAAAGGCCTATATAACGATGGAGCTTAGTGAATGTTTATAAATAAACAGTATTTGAGATACGAAAACTGACAACGAAGCACAATTCTAATCATAGTTCTAATCCGAACAATTTAATCGAACATTTTTCAAAGCAATCAACCCGTTTCCCATTATATAATTAAATCAAACACAGAAGACAGACAGCAATTTGAAATCGATAGGCGATAGACGATATTAGACAGCAGTCACAGCACACTGCTGGCTGTTCGTGCATGGTACATATTAATAAGAATCTCATTGAAATATACACGTCAAATATAAACGAACGGTGCAACATATTAAAGAGAACTACCTTCACTAAAAGAAGCCGTAAATACGAAGAAATTCCGACGCGGCTCTAGTATTGCCAAGCTCTGAAGCGAACTCGTAAATTTTAATGCCTTTTGCCCCGCCGAATAAACGCGGCGATGAGCTACACTCAGCAGGGACCTTCTTCGAACGGAATATACCACAATCAGAATTGTTCCAAAGTCAAACGAGTCAATACGAGACAGCCAAACCGCCAGAATCGAAAACGAAAGGAAAATTATATGGCAAACAACTGCCGATGATCTCGTAGCCTCCTTCGCAGACGTTCTTATGGCTCGCTTACCTCCCCAAACTAACGTCTGCTCACCCGAGAGCCACATTCCATTCTCTTTGTGTATATGGCATGGGCCAATGAAATTAGACCATTGTCGTGCTAAATAATAAAGCCGTGCTGGGCTAGTGTTATGTGTAATTTGTTTAGTCGAAAGCTAATATTTTGAAAAGTTTAGCCTAGAACTTCACGGAATTTACGAAGAATATTGTTTTGATTATGTTCTTGCTGCCTATGCAAACAAATAAGCGTGAAAGTCAGTGTAAAGCGTAAGAGCGTTGAGAGAAATTTAAGATTGTAAACAAAAGCTCAAAGGTGTTAACGGTTTTATAGTGTCTGAAGCGACTGCCCGAATTAGTTTACTTGAAAGCTAATATTTCGCTTACTATAGCTCAGAGCTTTACAAAATTTACGAAGAATGGTATTATGAATATGTTCTTGCTGGTCGTGTAAATAAATCTGTGCGAAAAGTTTTAAAAAAGCTAGAAGTGTCGGCGAAATCTGTATCTAGTGGATAATAAATTTTACGGGTATGTCTGGCCATGTCTGGCTAGCAACCTCAATGTTATTCAGCTTCATATTCCATGCAGTGGCGCTTTTAACTTTACTTCATGTACATGTATTCATATTGTGATTCACAGTTACAACATCATCTTATTGATTCCATTTACGCAAAATTTTTACTAAATTATAAGCAATAGTTTTCGAAATATTGGTTCAAACTTCAAACTATTGAAACGGCAGCGCAAGGTCGGAGGTCAGGTTTCCAGATATTGGAAGTCTGGCTCTGATTGGTCAACAATTGGAAAGGAATTTACTGCTCGGGTAAGCAGCCGGTAGTTGAGGGGAGTGAGAACGAACCCAAACTGACGGCTGCGAAGGAGACTAATGATCTCGTGTCCAACTCCCAAACCGCGAACTTAAACGCATGCGCTTTAGAAAGAACACCAAAGAATCTTGGTGTTCCGGTTTGGATTCCCAGAGCCTTTTAACGCGCGCCAGCACGGGAGAGGCTCTGGGGACGAGAATGGCGCTACCCAATCTCGTTCCCAGAGCCCATGTTCCCCACCCGGGAAACGAGAGACTCTGGGATAATCCGTTTCACATCGATATTTCATTGGCTGATGAACACAGTGAACTCTATATAACTCTTCTTCCGGATCCAAGAAACACAGTTGTCAGTTGTAGAAACTAATATTTTACCTCGACAAGAGAAACTATCCTCACCGAAATTGTAAGACAGTGGCATCTCCAATTTAGAAAATCCATCGCCGTCGTGGTGTTACATGAAATTTATCAGAGCAAATCCTTCTGGCGTATATAAGCAGCAACTAATGAATCCAACAGGTAAGCAGCAAAATATCGAAGAGAGCTCGTGGAGTCGACTGAGGGTGATAAGGTACCGTCCTAGTCTTGCGAATCTCTAAGATCTGGCACATGGTTTGGAAGATCGATGACTCGAAGTTTCGCCCCTGGTCGGAGTGTAGGCTTTCTGGTGCGCCATACCTGCATACAAACTCATCGACAAGTTTTCTGGCCACAGTCTCAACTTCTTGATTAGGGATTGGATATGCTTCAACCCATCGTGTAAAGTAGTCAGCCACGATCATGATGGGACCAAATGGTCCCCTTTTCCGTCGTAGGTAGCGGCCCCATGCATGCAGCAAGTCGATGGCTACTTTTTCAAATGGATAACTGACCTTGTTGCTGATCATTGGAGCTCTAGGCTTATAGTTGAAGGAGGTTTACGCCTAGAGCATTTGGCACATTGACGACACCACACTTCTACATCTTTCGTCATTCCGTGCCAGTAGAATCGTTCTCGGGCTTTCTCTGACGTTTTCAGAATTCCTAGGTGTCCACCAGCTGGCCCATTGTGTAGCTGCCATCACGTAAGACATGCCGTTCCCACTGAGACCACAGACTTCGTACCGCTCGACTAACCCCTTCCACCTCGGAGGCCAATGGCCTATCTCCTTTTTTCCTCATCCATTGCGGGATTGTACTGATGGTTGGATCGTTCTCTTGAGCTTCTTTTAGATGACTTGGTGTCCATCTTGTGTGCCAATCAACAATAACTCGCATTCGCCACCTCCTTTGAAGGGACTTGTTCGTTGGGTCTTTCCACAGCCAAATGACACTGACGACACCTGGTTCGAGATAATCCATCTGTATTTCCATGGGCCTTCCCGGGGCGATGTTCGATCTCATAATCGAACTCAGCGAGTTGTTCAAGCCAGCGCGCAACCTGTCCTTCAGGCTCTTTAAAATTGCGCAACCAACGCAGGGAGTTGTGGTCTGTTCGAATCCGGAACAGTTGTCCATAGAGATAATGGCGAAAATGCTTTGTGAACGATACGATAGATAGAAGTTCCTTGCGTGTCACACAGTACTTGCGTTCAGATTTAGTCAAGGTCCTGCTCGCATAGGCAATAACGCGTTCACAACCGTCTTGGATTTGCGAAAGTACAGCCCCAATGCCATAGTCACTCGCATCTGTGTCTAGCAGAAAAGGGCAGTCGAAATCAGGACAGCTTAAGATGGGAGCCGATAGTAGTCCGCGTTTCAGAAGTGCAAAAGTATTTTGGCATTCCTCTGTCCACCGAAAGTCCCTTCCAGTTTCAGTAAGGCGATGAAGAGGAGCGGCTATTTCTGCAAAACCAGCGATAAATCGTCGGTAATAAGAAGCAAGTTCTAGGAAACTCTTGACATCAGTGGCACATCCTGGTGTTGGCCAGTCTTGGATTGCTTTGGTTTTGTCGGGGAAAGCCGAAACTCCGTCCTTGTGAATCACATGGCCAAGAAATTTGACACTTGTTCTCAGCAGGTTGCACTTGCTTGGTTTTAACTTAAGTACGGTTTCTCTTAAGCGTTCTAGCACCAATTCAAGACTGGTCAAATGTTCTTCGAAGGTTCGAGAAAACACAATGATATCGTCCAAATACACCAGACAAATGTCCCACTGGAGTCAGGATAAAGTGATAACTCCATCAACCGTTGGAACGTGCTGCATGGGGGCATTACAGAGTCCAAAGGGTATGACTTTAAACTCAAAGAGACCACGGCTCGTGGCGAACGCAGATTTTTCCATGTGTCTAGGGTCGAGTTCTACCTGCCAGTATCCGGAAGCTAAATCAAGAGTCGAAAAAAATTTGGTTTCACGAAGAGAATCTAGGGTGTCGTCTATTCTGGGGAGTGGGTATGCATCTTTTCCGGTCACAGCGTTCAGACGTCGGTAATCAACGCAGAATCTCGTGGAGCCATCCTTCTTTTTCACTAAGACGACAGGAGCACCCCATGGACTGGACGACGGCTGGATGATATCTTGCTCTAACATTCTTTCTATTTTGGCTTGCTCGATTTCCCGTCGTGGTGGTGCCATGCGACGTGGAGCCTGCCGAATGGGTGCTGTATCATTTGTGACGATGCGATGGCGGACTTTGTCAGTTCTCCCTGTGTCGTGGGGACCACGAGAAAACACATCTTGGTATCTTTTCAACAGGTTTTCAAACAATCGATGTGCGTCCATTTCCTCCTCAGATTCCTTTCTCGAGGTTTCGTTGGCCGCACATGCGTAGATCTCTTCTCCATAATTCTCGCATACCTCATCGATAGGGCAAAACAGTCCTACGTTAGTTCCCTTGAATAATGTAACTGCATCGTTGCCAACATTCAGAACACGGACAGGGACTGTATCCCGGACGGGTCTGCTCACAACTCGCGCCACACCCAATTTGCTGCTTTGAGTAAATTTTGGGGTAGCCTCGACCATACCAGCTTGGAAACTATCCACCCGTTTACCATTTCTGCGCTCTATACGACCGGTCAGTATCATTTCGTGGTTGTTGGGCACTGTTTCCGTCTCCGCCGTCAAAGTCACCCGGTACACCACAGTAGGTGTTTTACGCGGTCCTAACTTGACGCTATGATTTCCTGGTACCGTTAATAAATTCTCGTGACAGTTGATAACACAGCCATGTGAAGCTAGAAAATCCATTCCCAGTACACATTCTGTTCCAATGTCTGCTGTTATGAGGAATTTATGCTTCCTCACATATACTCGCCTAGTTTAACGTCTATAGTTCAGCTATTCCATGCATTTTCAGTACCTGTCCATTAACCGACTGGACTGCTGTTTCTACCCTTTGTAGATTTTGTACCGCTTGTTCTGGAGCCACTTGTTTCGACACGCGCTCTTGCAACAACAGTAGCGCCAGTATCTACCAGTATTTGGGTTCCACGCCCACCAATGTGAATGTTGCAACATATTTACATCATCCTCACTTTCACCTTCGTTCTTCTTCTTATTGTTCAGGGTCTTTTCGTTCACTTTCTCGGGTAAAGCTCGACCCCCAACGTTACCCGCTCCTCGTTTCCCGCAGAATTGTTGAAGGGTTTACTAGTACAGTTGGCTTTAATGTGAATGTGACCCATATTACCACAATTCCAGCATGTCATTCGATTCCCCCGACTGCGGTTTTGTCGTTGACTAGACTCCCCGTGGTTCACTCTCATATCGTTTTAATAGGCCAACCATTTGACCCATTACTTCGGTATTTCTTCTCAACAATTCGGTTAGCCCAGCTATTTCTTAATTTTTCGGTTGATTTTGCGCTGCCGCTACTGAACCTTCGGATGTCGTTTGGTCACTCGGTCTGGCGTAGAAAGTCGCTTTCACTTTCTCGATCTGGTTTTGCTCGACATCTTTCACTGTGGCTTCGTATTTCACCGCCATTTTTACTGCGTCGTCCAACGTTTTGGGCTCAGCGAGGCGTACTTTCAGTTGCATGTCTCCGTCGAGAGCACGAAGAAACTGGCTCTTTGCAATACAATCTCTCGTGTCAGCGCGTTCTTGAGGAAATGTTTTCCTTGCCAAGGTGCGAATGGCGTTCCCAAGGTCAGTTAATTTCTCTCCAGAGTGCCTTTTCCGCGCCGACAGTTCTGTCTCAAACAACTCTGGTTGGGGTGACGGGTCAAATCTGCTCGTCAATGCTGTCTTAAGATTCTCCCAGTCTTGTTTTATGTCTTTGGAAAGATCACAATACACTTTGTCCGCCTCGCCATCCAAATAAACGCTTAGAAACTCGCATTTCTCGCCGTCTGACCATTTGTTGACTCGGGCGCAACGTTCAAACTTGCTTACCCAGTTCTCCCAGTCAGAATTGCTATACAGTTGATAAAGACTCAGTCTTTATCAACTGTATAGCAATTCGGTTGGACTATTGGCCTCTTCCGCGACGTTTCACTTTCACTCGAACCAACACCAGACGCATTCGTTGACATTTTCCGATTTTGACAAATGTTCACGCGGATAAAATTTCTTCTTCCCGTCAGTTGTCGTTGTCAAATGACTTGATCCCACCACTGCCACCCGTGTACCGTGCTCGCTGACGAACTCACGACTATACACACCAGCTCCTTTGGCTATACTAGGGACTTTAAGATCAACGACGTCAACTCAACGACAACGTCCTCTAAACAAAAGAATTATTTTTGCCAAACAAAGAAAATTAATCATTTTTAGTCCCAAGAGTAATTTCAACACTGTCTTCGTTCTCTATACAACGCCACTTAGAGCATTTTCACGTCTTCAGGACGACGTCAATGGCCAAAAGATGAGAACTATTGCTTGAGATTGACTTCAATACGCACACTACAGTCACTTAACAATACTGGGGTGTTTTAGAATTCATTAACTCTACCTTCAAATACCAAATATAATAGTCAGTTAACCGTGACTTCTTTAAATTGTATAAAACTTATTTTGCTTTTAACAGCCGTCGTCGTCCTAGCATCTTAAAGTCCCTATTGATATATTTAAACACAACTTATAAACACAAGCGCTTCGAACTCGAATCCTCTCTAAGACCTCCAAGATTGATAAACACTTGCCGCGTGACAGGGTAGGTACTTCATGTATGCCTATTATAAGGTCTTGACATATCATATCCTCAGAGGTGCTTTAGACTGCTTTAAAGTGTCTATGACATGAAAAAATGGTATACGATTTTTTTGTATTAAGTGAAAGATATACCTGTGAAAGGTAATCTCACGAAATTTGGCATCATTTCGTCGCATATTTTTCGAACTACGACTCTTCGAAGTTCACCTGAAACGACTCGAAGAGTGCGAAATTCCATCGCGCGGTCAGACCAGCTATCTGGTTACTTATGACGTAGGCGTGTGGACACATCTCAAGTTGACTAAACAAAATAACAGGTATTATTAGCCGTTTTTGAGCAAATTGGGATGGCTATGGTTCTGAATAAAACAACTTTACTTTAGCGTTATAGTGAAATTCTATATTACCGATGTGTTGATGACCTCTGGATATTCATTATTTCCATTGAATCGCGAGTATAAACACTCCTAGTAAGAGTGAAGTTAGGTCAAGCAAAACCGTTTTGTTTACTTTTGATCAGCGTTCAAATAAACGTCGTCGCCGTAAAAATGTTGAAGTGATCGCAGCAACGTCGGGAACAGAACATTATAGAGGGTAGAATGTTGGTCTAAGAATTACGTTGTTTTGCGTTCTGTTTTTGTGCAATTTTATCGTCGGTCTGGTTATGGGATTTGCTAAAAGTTAGTATGTTATACTACAACAATAATCACTTAGAAATCAGTTTGGCAGTGGTGTTACAGAGAACTGGTTTTCACTATAAATAAGGTGTCTTTAATGATATTAATGTTGGTCTTGAGTGTATACACTGTACAGTTGTCCGCATTCGACCATGCATATACGGTTCAATTTAATCTCTAGCACGAGTTTCTTTACATATTATCAGTAATAAGTATTTGGTTAACAAGGGTCTGGCGCGCGAATGCATGACCAACGCAGTTTTATCGCCTGCGCAAATTATGTCGTGATTGTAAAAACAATCTGAAATTGCTTGAGTCGCTGAAATGTGGAACATATAAACAGTAACTCAGAGCAAATTAGTTATAAGTAATAGAACCAAGAACCAGAGCAGAAATATTGTAACGCTAGACGACTCGAACTTATAAATGTCGTACTTGATCGAAGTTTCGTATATCACAACAATCAGGTGGAATAGTATATATTAGGGAACGGGCAATAAAATATATAAGATTAAGTAGTTTCGCCGCTATGACTATGGACTATGACCCAAACCCAGTCTTCAAAAGGACGATACTGTGGTATGGATCTGGCGAAAAATGATTGGCATGTACCAGAGTAATTCTGGACAGGTTTCACTGAGAAAACGAGAGCAGAAGAACGGAAATTATGTGTGGTATGATGTACAAAAATCATTAGCCTAGGCATCGTCCCGACTTTTGACTCGCGTCACATCTTTGCTCTGCGCATTTCAAAGACCTTGTGTCATCTGCAGTGCTATATGCGTTATAACATTATGGGAATCTAGCTAAGACCCAACGTAATTTATCTGGACCCAGAAGCGATACTCATTATTGTCTATTGGAGTATTTCGGCACACATGTGATACTGCTTTGAGACTTGTGAATATATTGTATAATATTATATATAATAGAAACATATAGAATAGAAAATATTGCTGTTTTAGTTTTATTCGTTTTGTTAATACTCGGCAATAGTCAGAATTTACTATTAACTGTAACACTGCCAAATCTGTGGACAATATTTCCCGAAGGAAATATGTAACTTCATCGACGAACCTCATCGACAATCGTCTCTCGACTGCATCATGATCTGATGGTTCATCACTATCAGCATCAACCAAAAACTACTTAATCATATCCTCATTTGATTCTTCGTCTTCTATAGTAGCTGGTGACACAAAATATTCGTTTTCTGACTCGTTTTCAAAAGCCCTATCTTGCTGTATTTACCTGTATCACCACAGTGAAATTTACGATGAGTCCACACGCCTACGTCATCGCGGCCTAAACTCGGTCCCAGACTTTTCGTACTTTTTATTCGAAAATATGGCAAAATTGGCAACTTCAACGCGTTGTAACTCGAAAAATATTCATCAAAAATACGCCAAACTTTCTGAGATTATTATTTGGCTGAACATCTTTCAGTCTGTGTAAAAAACGCCATACTCATTTTTTCATGTCATAGACACTTTAAGGGGGTCCACTACTAAAATTTTGACTTTAATTTTGAAATTTTCGAATTTTCAAAAATGGTCGATTTAGATACTTTAAACCTTCCTTTATAACCTCAGAAAGCTTTTACTGTCTAAAGAATGCTATAAACCACAAAAAATAGCAAATTCCTGAACGTATGGCTATTTCTTGCCTTAGCAACGCCCTTAGCAACGGTTGTTTGGTGGTTGAAAACCCCCCGTAAAAAAGCCATGGCTTTTGTCCAATGAAAACTACTTTGTGTATATTACATGACGTAGACCCCTAGCTTTGTTTAAACAGCCGCTGGAAGTTTCTTTAACAATCTGAGGGCACTTTTTCGAAATCTTCATGTGTGCCTTCCAACTTTGTTGACAGGATTCTCAAACTTTGTAGCTAAAATTTCGTATTCTTGCTTTGCTGTTATCCGCATCATTCTTGATATTATATATTCACGATGCCAAGAAAAGGTTTAAGGACAAAGAAACGTAAATTTCATGGCAATAGGTTCAGTGATTCAGTGAAGAAAGCACGTCTTGGGAGTGAAACTGATTCTGCTGGGCAATCGACTTCGAGTGAATCGTGTCAAAATAATTCTGCTTCCGCTCGCAAAATTGGCAATGAGAATCCTCAAAATGTATCCCCAGTGAAAGCTGCTGCTGTAACTGGTTACCGTTTTGTCGACATGGAAATGCTGAGCGATGTTTTTCAGCAAATGGTGTGCAAAGAATGTGGTGATTCGGCTGGCCTTGTGTTAGAAGACAACCCACGTGAACGAAAAGGTAGTGCTTCTCATCTTCGAGTACGTTGTGAAGCATGTGGATGGGTTTATACATTCTACACCTCCAAAAAAGTCCAGCATTCTTTTGATGTCAACAAGAGATTTGTTTATGCTATGAGAAGTATGGGACAAGGACATGCATCAATGAAGCGTTTTTGTGGCTTTATGAACATGCCACCTCCCCTGCATTACAAAGCCTACAATGCCAGTAATGCTGCCCTTACAAAAGCAGCAAAGGCTGTTGCAACAAAGACCATGGAAGATGCTGCCGCTGAATTGCACCATGGTGACGATAGCAACCAAATTGTAAAGTGTGGTGTCTCTTGCGATGGTACATGGCAAAGACGTGGTCACTTGTCGTTGAACGGTTGTGTCACAACCTTATCAATAGAAACAGGCAAATGCTTAGACGTTGAGGTCCTCTCTAAAGTTTGCCATGGATGTAAGAAGGTTGAAAGAGAATCTGATGATGTTAAGAAAGCAGATCTTCTACAAAAGCATACTGGAAAGTGTAAAATGAACTATGAGGGATCTGCGCCATCAATGGAAACGGAAGGCATCAAGAGAATTTTTGGGAGAAGTGAGGAAACCCATAAACTCCAATACACTTGAGTACTTTGGTGATGGCGACAGCAAGGCATACAATGAGGTGGAGAACTGCTATGAAGGTGTTCATGTCGAGAAGAAAGAATGCGTTGGTCATGTTCAGAAGAGAGTTGGAACCGCACTGAGAAACCTAAAGAAACAAAACAAAGGAATTGGAGGAAAAGGAAAACTAACGGATGCTTTAATTGATAAACTCCAAAACTATTATGGAATTGCCATTAGAAGTAATCCAGGGGATTTATCTGCCATGAAATCTACAATTCATGCCAGCTTGTTCCATTGTGTTTCTTCTAAAAAAAGAAACCTCCACAGCCATTGCCCAGATGGTCCTGAGAGCTGGTGTCGTTACAAACAAGACCTGGCAAACAATACAAACCTATACAAACCAGGACCTGGTCTTCCTGACAACATTATTGCCCTAATTAAGCCTATTTATGCCAGGCTTAGTAATGGTGACCTGCTGAAGAAGTGTTTAGATGGGAAAACACAGAATCAAAATGAATCGCTGAATGGAATGATTTGGAACCGGTTGCCGAAAACCGTTTTCGTTGGAGCTGATGTCCTGAATTTTGGAGCATATGATGGAGTGGCTCATTTCAATATTGGCAACAAAGCAGCAGAAAACATTCTTTCTGAGTTAGGCTTAATACCAGGACATTTCTTTAATGAAAGCCTTCGTAAAGGTGACAAACTGCGAGTTAAGAAGGCGGAACACCGGAACACTCCTGAAGTAAAGAAAAGGAGAAAAATCCTCCGCGGCCAGAAAAAGAAGAAGGCAGACAAGAATAAAGAAAAAGAGGGAACCACTTATGAAGCAGGAGCCTTCTGAAGTGGTAACTGTTCAATAGTAACTCTATACAGCAATTTAATTCTGATTGTTTTGATGATAAACTAAATATTAAACTTTAAATGCATTTTTCTCAAATTGCCGAAAATCAGCAATTTCCGATATTGTATGCAGGATATCTCAAGAATGATTGAAGCTATCTTGATGATATTTTGAGGATAGACTCAGCATAACTAGTTCTAGGAGTTGAACTAAAAGAATCGTACTCTGTTGAATAGTTTTAGAGCAGTGTCTACTTTCTCTTAAACTGTCATACTCTTTTCAATTATTTTGTCTGTAAAACTGTTAAAAAAGCTTCAATTTATCATTATTGGTTATGTAGAAATCATGTTTACAAAATGGCATCAATTTTGTTATTGGGCGTGGCATATCTTGGTAACCATGGCAACAATACTGTGTACTGATATATTTTTTATGTCAGCAAATATAGCCTAACAACATACTAAAAGATCAGTTTGATAGCATGAAAGTAAAAGGGGAAAAAAAATTTGGTAGTGGACCCCCTTAAAGTGAATTACACTGCTTTAGAGTGCTTTAGCGTGAATTAGGCTGCTTTAGAGTGCTTTAGAGTGCTTTAGAGTGCTTTAGCGTGCTTTAGAGTGAATTAGACTGCTTTACACTGAATTAGAGTGCTTTAGAGTGCTTTAGAGTGCTTTATTTAGACTGCTTTAGACTGCTTTAGAGTGAATTAGACTGCTTTAGACTGAATTATAGAGTGCTTTAGGGTGCTTTAGAGTGCTTTAGAGTGCTTTAGAGTGAATTAAACTGCTTTAGAGTGCTTTAGAGTGCTTTAGAGTGCTTTAGAGTGCTTTAGAGTGCTTTAGAGTGAATTAGACTGCTTTACACTGAATTAGAGTGCTTTAGAGTGCTTTAGAGTGCTTTATTTAGACTGCTTTAGACTGCTTTAGAGTGAATTAGACTGCTTTAGACTGAATTATAGAGTGCTTTAGGGTGCTTTAGAGTGCTTTAGAGTGCTTTAGAGTGCTTTAGAGTGAATTAGAGTGAATTAGAGTGCTTTAGAGTGCTTTAGAGTGAATTAAACTGCTTTAGAGTGCTTTAGAGTGCTTTAGAGTGCTTTAGAGTGCTTTAGAGTGCTTGAGAGTGCTTTAGAGTGCTTTAGCGTGCTTTAGAGTGCTTTAGAGTGCTTTAGACTGCTTTAGAGTGCTTTAGAGTGCTTTAGAGTGCTTTAGACTGCTTTAGACTGCTTTAGACTGCTTTAGACTGCTTTAGACTGCTTTAGAGTGAATTAGACTGCTTTAGAGTGAATTAGAGTGCTTTAGAGTGCTTTAGAGTGCTTTAGAGTGCTTTAGAGTGCTTTAGAGTGCTTTAGAGTGAATTAGAGTGCCTTAGAGTGCCTTAGAGTGCTTTAGAGTGCTTTAAAGTGCTTTAGAGTGCTTTAGAGTGCCTTAGAGTGCTTTAGAGTGCTTTAGAGTGCTTTAGAGTGCTTTAGAGTGCTTTAGAGTGCTTTAGACTGCTTTAGACTACTTTAGAGTGAATTAGACTGCTTTAGACTGCTTTAGAGTGAATTAGACTGCATTAGAGTGCTTTAGACTGCTTTAGAGTGCTTTTTAAAAATGTTTGCAGTGTTGCTATGGCAACACAAAGTAAGTTTGTTCACCACTCATAAATTGATGACATGTTGCACGGGTTTTAATGATGATTCTTAATGCAGCAACAATCTTTTTCGCTAATTCTTTGGGTAAATTCGCGAAATTTTGAAATAATTTTAGTCTGCTTCTTGATTTTAGCCTGAAATATCAGATGTCGTTGTAATTTAGTTGACGTGTGCTAACAAATATAACTGATCAACTTCAGTCACGCTCGGACGAAGTTCGTTACTTGAACATATATATATATATGTGTATATCGCCATGCCAAGCTTCAAAATCTTATTATTTGTTCATTTGTACTTTAGCACGCGCTCTTCCGGAACACATGATAATAAAACCTTATCTTTTCCTTTAAAATTTTTTTATGGTTTTAGGCCCCCGGTAAAGGTCGGTTTTGACTCATTCCTGTCCGAGGGCTTCTCCAGGGATGAATAAACACGTTCACTCTATATACTTATGTAGAGTGAACGTTTTCGCTATGTACTTATCAGAATTATTATTTATTTATAGTAGATTTCATTTACACGATTAACCAATGATGTATTTCGTAATTTCTATAGTCTACTCTTTCTGTTCTATTAATTATCTCTGTCTATACGTAATTATATTGATCAAATATATACATGTAATATCAAAAAATTAGAATATTGACATAAATTGTAACAAGTGTAAACACTATTAACAATATCTACAATATCTATAATGCATTTTTGCATGTCAGTTTTAGACAAGACTGCATATATAACAAACATTTTAACCGTAATGGCAGTTGCATGCAAGCAAGACACTTCCTGTCTAAAGCACTCTAAGGCACTCTAAAGCAGTCTAAAGCACTCTAAATCACTCTAAAGCAGTCTAATTCGCTCTAAAGCAGTCTAAAGCAGTATAATTCACTCTAAAAGCACTCTACTGTTATACTCTACTCTTTGTTCTGCAGTCTAGCGCACGTCTGAGGACATAATAATATGTCAGGACCTTATAATAGGCATACATGAAGTAGCAACCCGTGACGGGTATTCGCGTATTATATTAGGCCAGTTGCACGATGTTGCGCGCGCATCATTTTGACGGACCACATGCAAAAAACGTGGCCAGTACTAAACGAAATTTAACTAATAAATTATTTCCTGATGTAATATCTTCAGAAATTATCAAATTTCTTTCATTTACCACATTTGTTATGCATGCAATCTCGTACCCAGACCCGTACTGAAACATGAGCGACCATTTTCTAATTCTTAAATAATTATAATTATAATTTTATATACAATAGGAAATATAGTTATTAGTCAAACCAATCAAATGCAAAGCAGGAAGTTCAACGAACTTCATCAATTTTTTTCTATTGCCACGACATGCAGTAAGTGGCTTTGCTTCAATGCCAAAACGACATTGTACAATAGCTATGTTAGGTCGGTTCATTTTCTATATTGTAATATACAGAGGAAGAGTTTAATTGGCAAGAAAAGGAAAAACCCTTTATATGACTCCTTGAATGTTTATTGTTTAAACAAATAGTAGATTCCCAAACATTGATGATTAGCATAATACCTGTTCAATAGAGTTTATATAGCAGTGGATTCTGCCAAGAAAACATGGAAGAAATTGTATTTTGCATCATCAAATACATATATGTTGCTTGTCTCGATCTAGCAGCTTGTATTTTATTTTTATCTACGAATTCATGGTAAATTCATTGAAATCAGTTCTTTATACGTTAA
The DNA here is from genome assembly GCA_035771165.1 of Paragorgia papillata. NCBI lineage: Eukaryota > Metazoa > Cnidaria > Anthozoa > Scleralcyonacea > Coralliidae > Paragorgia > Paragorgia papillata. Next base: position 4,602,899 of record JAWNZC010000011.1, on the reverse strand, counting down.
GAGCAAGCATGAATTACAGGACGTCGAAAGTGGTTGTTTTACAATTATATAGGAAAATGCCTCGTTTTCAATTAGATATTGTCGAAAATTTGCCCATGGTTTCAACGTCTTCAACTTGAAATGGGTCTAAAAACATTGCAATACCTTTCCTTGTGTTCAGTCAATCATACCACACTTGGACATGGGAAAATAGGGGAAGACATGTGAGAAAGCTTAATTTGTATTTCATGGAACCCTATAGACGGCTGTGGCTTGTGGCTTTAGACTCGCGATCGACCTGTATTTGTTTGGGTTAAATTATTGTAGAAACGTTTCTGGTTCACGAGTTTTGTTGTTAAAGATGACAGTAGTTGCATTCTATTGGAAATCCCAATCAGATTTTTTCTTCTGGTAATGAAGTTAAATTTTGCTGTTATTTTGTGGTATAATTTATCGTAATTTATAATTTATCTGTATAAAATATACAAATATTTCAATATTTTTACCGTGGTTTCAAAACCAAACAGGGTTTAAATTTGAGACCTTGTGTGTGTTACCGTGAAAATAGGGGATCCTAGAATTTTCGGGTATCGAAAATGCTCAACTTGAAACTCGATTTGTACTTCGGCGAATGTTTACGGACACCGCGTTCGAGTTTACGTTGTAAAACTTTCTTGTTAGTTTTCGTTTTTACATAAAAATTCTTTCTCCCGCAAAACACACATTGCAGTTTCGAGCGCATCAATTCGCATCAATGCATCGCCCTTCTCTCCTGCTGCAACATGTCCTCCTACCTAGAATTACCAATAATCAGTAAGTGTGAAACGGCCTTGAATTACCAATAATTGGTAATTGTAGGTAATTCTCTGTCCCACATGGGGGATGTTAAACTTGGACACATAAAGGTAAAAATCCTATAGGGGTGTTGTGGTCGGGGCCGGAGAGGAGGCACATTTTCCCGGAGGGTTTTGGTTAGGTTTAGGGTTTCCGGGGGGGTTAGGGTTAGGTTGGGGTGGTGGGTTGGGAATTAGTTTTTTAAAATTAACGATTATTGGTAATTCTAGGGATTTCACACTTACTGATTATTGGTAATTCTAGGTAGGAGGATATGCTGCCTCCACAGAGGTTCTTTCGCAGATCGGATATTTCAGGGATCGTCGGCTCGATCGTCGGCTCGATCGTCGGAGATGCGTCGAAATCGTCAGCTGGACATAAGGAGTGCGGGCGGTTATTTTCCGTTGGACTAGTTTCGGTGTTTCGCCCGCACTACTTCCTCCGAGCATCTCCGATGATCCCCGAAACCTCCAATCTCCGAAATTAATGTGCATCGCCACATGTCGGACAGTTGTCGGAATCTATCGATAATTTCACGTGACCAACCTTCTGGCCAGGGATCGGAGGTATTATTTTGGCTAAATACTGAAAGAAAATGGCTTTAGAAGGCAACAGAAAAGATATTTCCTTATTTCGGTCCGAGGAGATGACACTAGCTCAGTTGTTTCTTCAATCTGAAGCAGCATATGCGTGTGTGAGCCAGTTGGGAGAGTTGGTAAGTTCGTCTACAGTCTCGCCGATTGTCCGCCATATTTTCCATCATTAAAGATTTTTCTTTTGTTTTTATGTCTAGGGCTTGGTTCAGTTCAGAGATGTAAGTTGTCGATATATTTTAATCTAGACTCACTTTTAGACTTAGTTACAGCATGGTATTGGTGGTTTTTGTTTCAATACAAAGAAATATATTTACAAATATATATATATATATATATAGATATAAATGTATATATAGATGTAGATATATATATATATATATATATATAAACAGATTAACGCTAAACAAGTTAGATGTTTGCAATTGATCCAATAGTGCTCAATACCACCAAAATCTAATTCAGAACTCGCACAGTTACCTGAAGATCGCTATAGGCATGAAACTCGGAGTAGTATTAAACAAACTAATTATTTTAACTTTTATTTATTTATACAATACAAAGAAATATATTTACAAATATATCAGGGGTGGTGCAAACAAAGGAGATATTACACGGTGGCAAGAAGATATGGATTTTATGTTCGAGTGGCAAGGACAATATCTCACGAGTGAGATATTGCTCTTGCTACGAGAACATAAAATCCATATCTTTGAGCAACTGTGTAATGTTCTATTTATTATATGGACAATGAAATTATACATGGAAGTGATATTGATAAACTGGGTTTAATGCAAAAACTACAACTGCTTGACCTAAAACTTTTAGAAAATACAAATGAAAAATACAACAGCTTATTCGAACATGTCATTTTACGTGAAAAACCTGACTTGTCAAAAATTTGACTTGTCAATATGTCACTTGCGAGCATTACATATGAGAAATACACCACTCGGTTCCCGGATGTAGTGAAATATGGATTCTACGAGTGTTTTAGTTGCTAGTAAAATACTCTTCTCCATATAATAAATACTGGTATTAGTGGTGAACAAATTAGGGGGGTCTGGAGTATGCTCCCCTGGACAGTTTTTGAAACCTGCAGGCTCAGGTGCAATTTCAAGCATTTTCTGCTATAGTTTGGCCAACAGAAATGTCTAAAGAACGCGCAAAACTAAAATGGAAAAAAAAGAGATAAGTGAAAACACTGTTTATGTCTGCCCTAGCCTGAGTATCAGGCCATCCTTTTTCTTCTGGGGTGGAGAATGGAGAGAAAAAGAAGGGCCTGACACAAATCTATTCATAGACCCGTGTTTTTTGTCCAGAATCTGGATGAAACCCTGATTGGTTGAGAGACAAAAGCCAGAAATACATCAACGGAAATTAAGTAATTAACTGATTTGAAAATCGAAAGTTCTTCGAAGCCACCCAGAGTCCGATTAGAAAGTTTATGTTTTCTCAAATTTACCATTAGCATTTTTGCCATTTTCATGGAGAAGAGTGATGCTATGTGTGAAGGAAGAGCAAGAACTGTGCAATGTGTATTGAAAGCCAGCCTAGCTGTCAAAACAAAACACTGCTGCTGTGTTGTCGTCTGACTACGGGAAGAAACAATTGCGCTTGAAAGTTCATTCTGATCAGAAAAGCGAGCGCAGTGTCCATAATTTATAGTCTACTGGAACTTATACGCAAGTACTGTACGTATTAAGTCTGAATACAAACCATATCAAGGCCGCTTTGCTTGCCTGAATGTCTGAGTCTGAACTGAAATGTGTGAGACAAATATTTATTATCTCGTTGGCAAGCTAAAGCAGTTGTTGAAATGGGGTGAAACATCAAAACTTTTGGTGAAAACATTTAAAAATGTTGTGGCTATTCGGAAAATCGGAATTGCCATTGTGCATTTAATTAAAATATCTGGGAATATATTTGAGAATTGTTGTAATCAAATATTAAAATATTTGGTGGTTCCTGAATCCCAATCGTATAAATAATTTCCCTAATTGCAAATACTGGTTCATTGCAGTATACAGTACTAGATTTTACTACGGCATTGCCACTTCGAAAGATTACTTGAAAACTGAATAAATGTGTGTTTGAAGACGTTTATGCACAAGCAATGAATTTTTTGAGGTTCGATTTGGTTAGATGTTAATTTGTTCAGTGAAGCTTTTTATAGACACACGCAATACAAAACAGGAAGTGATTTTTACTGGCTATGGGGCATCACATGAATAGGGGGTAGAGGAGAATAATCAATGATTTGTGTCAGGCTCTCTTTCAAGAGAGACTGATACTCAGGTTATATCTGCCCTTGCTAAACAGAAACAGCATCTTGAGAAGTGTTAAATAAAAGAAAAACATTTGTTGAGTCCATGAGGATGAATGGTTCCAATTATGAAAATGAGACACTTTTCTTGTCTTTTGTGGCTGTCATTACCACCAGAAATGGGTGAGATGGCACAAATTTCATGTCCAAAATATGATGGTAGACCCCGATAAAGTGTTGTGTGACAGGCTTGTCAACATCATTGTTCCTCACAGAACGAAGATGTTCAGCAAATATGTCAGATAAATGTCTGCCAGTTTCACCGATGCAGAGCATGCACCATTTACTGCAAGAAATGCAGTAAATAATGTTGGAAGAGGTGCATGTAAAGAGTTGGGTGAAAATGATAAGTTATTTGAAGGTTCTAATCACATAGAAATAGCATACCCAAGCTAGAACACAAATTACAATATAACTCTATTTAATCCTGGTGGCTGGATCTAACGCCGAGAAATAGCTTTCTTCAAGGTCTTTTTAAAACTGACCAGTATAAATTTCAGTCGATATTGCAACCCCACCTGCAGGTACACTGTTCTTTGCTGTCTTAATACAGGTACTGTACAAGAATATTTGAAGTTGAGTTTGCGGACTTTGTTGACTATGCATTTTAATTTACAATTACTAGCATTTCAATAAGTTCAAAGTGTGGCATGACGTGTGAAACCATCAGGTTCGGCAGTCTGAACTCTGAATTTGAGCTTTTGATGTTTTGATAAGCTCTGCCATTTAAGCACGTCATTAACTAAAATATGAATCACTAAAACCTGAAAATGCATTGGTTCAGTTGGTTTGTTGTTATTTTTGATTTGAAACAGTTACGAGGTGATATTTTGATATTTGAAACCAGTCCCGCTTTATCACGATTGTAAAAGAAAATGTTACCATTTAGTTACTAAGCTAATGAGCTATCCTTGAAATTTCACCTCGCACCACCTAGTGTCCGCCACTGATTTTCTTTGTGATGGCCATTGACCACTTTCGTAAGTATCAATACTTTTCATGCACACTCTGGTATCGACAGTATCGAATATTTGGTAACGGTATCACTCATCACAAGCGTCAACGTATTCTTCGCGTCAGCCATCTTTAATCCTTGATCGTGTTTATAATATTTCGTCGCCATATTGTATGAATTTGGAGCTAGTCAAAGAGCAACACATACTATTTTCTAAGAAAGACAATATTGCTGGTACAACTGGCAAGTATTTTTAACATGACTTAGGGCTTTGCTTGTAGATAATTTACTGTTATTTTCCAAGTTACGTTTTACTTTATATGGAGGCCGGGACGTCCCGCCTCCGGGATCTCGGTGGAAGCAACCGGAATCCCGGTCAGGCGGGACAAATGTTTGTCCATATAAACGCAATGTTTACTGAACTGCAATGCTTGTAACTTTGAATATTACGGTCAGAATTAATTTCGTCCAAACGGTCAGGACATCTAGAGACAAAACACTGAATAAGAGTGAAATAACTTCTAACATAGTAGAATTAGGGTGAGTTTTTGCTTCATTTCCTTAAATTCCCGAGCTTTTTTTTTTTGACTGGGGATGAAATTCATCCCGGTCAACAGGGACGAGCACTTTCTTTACTCCATATAAACCCGCGATGAAATTCATCCCGGGCAACCGGGACATCCCGGTATACCGAGTAATAGTAAACTTAGATCTCATCATACTAAGCAAGTGTGATCTACCACAGTTTTTGTGCGTTATACAAAATGATTGAAAAGGGACAAGGTTTTCAACTCGTTGGGTGATTTATCGACTCAGGCCAACACGTGTTTATGAAGGACCGTCTTCAAGGGACAAACAATCCTCTTCGGAGGAAACTTCCAAGTATATATATATTTCACAACTGGTCCGTAGCATAATTTTACATTAGTTTAATGCAATTAAGTTTATTAGCAGTACACACATGTACACGTAGTCATTGACTGCTTATTTAAATAGGTTGCTGTAAGTTGTATGTAATAAGCCACGATCTGCCCCCAACCTCGTCCCCAGGTCCTTTTACGGAGGGGAGCGCGAAAAGGCCCTTGGCATCGGCTGGTGGGATCTGTGTTTTCATTAAATATTCTTCGCAAATACAATTAATGCAAAATTTCAATGAATTTGGTCGTGACTCATATTCGACAATAGCTCATAAGCGTCCACGTTTATAGTTTGATCTGTTCTTATACTTATAGTAGCGATAATGACGGATTCCGATAACGTTTGAATTTCAGTGGCGGAAAACCGACTCTCGAGGATAAAATTCTTTGCTCGGAGTTTAATCTGCCGTCTTTCGAAAGTCGTCATATGGTTCGGTATTCAGTAAAAGCAGCAATGACAAAGATTTATGTGCGAATGTGCAGAATACTTGTGAAATTATTTAGATCACCGAGGACGATTCGAGTTGAAAGTTGATATGCAGAAAGTGCGAGGTATTTCTCTTTAGACAAGAGCCAAAATATGCAAATTAGAATAAATGTTGTGCAGCCACAAACGAAGTGCGGGAGGCTGTGAGCAGTATTAAAAAAATCCATTTAATTTTGAGAGCACATACTGTAGGTACGACAGCGCGAGTGAGTACGAGATTGGAATTTTATACTGTTCAGTCAGTTCAGATAAAAAATAGTTGCAAACGCCAATGCTAATATTATATTTTAGGCACACAGCTAAGATTGTTATCTTGCATTATATGCAGATAATTATCTGCTTATATGCAGAGTGACAAGGAAAATAACCGGCCAAAAATTGTCAAAAAATAGCTGCGCAGAACATCTTATGAACGCTATATTTTAAGCATGTCGTTTTTCCTGATATAAAAATATACATATATCTACGCCAAATAATAAAATATACATGTAGAACTGAAAAGCTAGAACGCCTCAGCCTTGTAATTTCTCTGGCAAGCTTATTGTAGCGGTTTTGACGTATTGTCAACTTCACTTTGAGGCACATCATATTATGTGATTTCGACTTAGGAAAAATCTGACAGACTGCGGATTATAGTAAATTTTTCATATAACACATTTACTAAAAAATCATACAAATTTAACACCGTTCATTTATGAAGACTGAGTATAAAGAAAGTTATATTTACACTTAATCCATGATTTGTTGCTTTGACGGGCGTATTCGTGCGGCCAAGGCACGTCGTTAAAAAGATCTATGAGAAAAGGTACGTCTACTTCCAGATATTATCAAAATCAAATTCCTTAAGATTCTCGTAGCTGTTACCACACAACACTGAACCATCCGAACGTTTGCAAAGACGTTTGCGGGCTGATTTCATCTCGTCTGCGATGGATGACTTAACAGATGGAAGCACACTGTTTGCCGTTAGAATCATTGTTTTCTTCTAAATTTCGGTCAACCAAAACTCGTGAATTCCAGGAAGCTGAGTCATGTTTGTCTCTTCTGTGATTTTGGTAGAAGAAACTGCGCGGAGCTTCTGCTGTTGTTACTACTTGAACTTCTTATATAAGCGGCTTGGAAAGTTAGCTTCTTAATTTCCGCAATACCCGATTTCGCTAGTTTAGCTTGAGCTGGTCGTTTTTATGGCTGCTTATGGACGATGAAGAGGTCTCTATGTAACAAGTATTCAAAACACTGTACCTGAAGTAGTTGTAGACAATACGAAGAAAAGTTGCCGCTATTGAACGCTAACTGAAGTCGACGAAGCACAGTCAATTTCCTCGAAGCTACCAAATGTATTATAATTTATTACACCCATAATTCACACCCAGTGCCTTTTGGCGCTACCCCTCCGCAAAAGACCCTGGGGACGAGGTTGGATCATTGAACTATAAGAAGACTGGAACGATAACTCAGGGGGGGGGGGATTTTGAAGCCAGTGCCAGTCCCTTTGCACGTAGTTCCTGTGCTTCAAGTTACTTAATTTTCATCCTGCCATATATTTTGTTTGGGACGAGTGTAACCTACGGCAAACAATGGCAGTTGTTTTTATATTTTTTAATTATTTCCCTTTTAGCTAAAGTCTTGAAGTTTCTATACCAAATAGCATTTTTCAATAGCTTCAGTTTCATATACAGCCCAACGTTCAGCGTTAAGTATTTCAGCTCAAAACTCAGAAAAACTAACATTTAAAGATTTTTGGCTTCACTCATTCATAGTGCCTGACTTATGGAGTTAGCGTTCCAGTTTACTTAGAGTTCAATGGTTTGGATCTGCCCCACGATATCTTTTTAATATCAAGGGAATGGGATTGACCTCATGTCATCTCCTTATTTATAACATATTTTATAATATGTTAACTGAACTGGATTAATAGACACTTCCTGCTTCAATGAGTACGAAGAATGGTGAATACTAATGGTGAATACTTTACGATTGCATTGCCAACCTCGAGTTTGTGCCATTGTTTCATAGGCATTGAAGCAAATTTGGGAGTGTCTTTTAGGCTAATTCTCTTCTAACGGATTAAGTTTGGCGCAGATACATGTACGCATAGCGTACCTTTTGTTATTGATTATTGAAGGGTAGTTGAAAAATCTGGCTGGATATTTTTGTGTACAAGGTTTGGTACCTCTATCGAGATGGAGTACTTGAATTGCCTTGAGTGTGCTTACTATTGTTTGTGGGTTATAAGTGAAACCTACATTGTGATCAAATTATCACTATTTCTGCCTCAAACACTTCTGTCAAATAAACATGCACCATCGTTACAAACATCCTGTTGGATAAATGTCAACAATACAGAGAAGAACCGTTGTTGCCGCCATTTTGTAAGCAGTCACCCTGGGAAGAAGTCATCTACCCACAACAATCCTTGCCCGGTGTGCAATTATTTGTGCATGCACTTTTCTGAGTTTGAAAGCCTTGCTGAAATTTCACTCTTGATTTTCATCGCCGGTAGATAGTGGATATGGGTGATTACCCGTGGGTTATTAAGTTTTCTATTTTAAAACTGGATGTTGACTGCCTTGTAAGTTGTAAGCAGTGTCAAGGCGGTGAAACGATTGATAACAACTACAAGCGCACCTGAAGGTGAGGTACTACGGGGCAACATTTTTCTTCAACTTTCAACGCAACTTTGTTGCGTTGCAAGTTGAAAAGCGTTGTTGCACGTATTACCACCTGCCTTAAACATTGTCACGCAACAATGATTTTGTTGCAAGTTGAAAAAAAGTAAACTCCAGTTCTACTTGCTACAACATGCTGTTTCAACTATTTTGTTGCGTGACAATGTTTAAGGTACCCATGCGTGCAACAGCAATTTGTTTCTCGTATTACCTTACCATAAAAAAGTGTGTAGATTAACACATCTAGATATTAATGAAAACAATCAAAATATTGAACTGAAACCATGTTTTTGGCATTTAAGAAAAGATGGATCGCAAGGAGTTTAAAAAAACCCAAACAAGACAAAGCATAAACCGAAAATAAACATCTTGAATAAAATGTTTATGGTCGGCAACATTTTTAACAGGTCGGTCCGTTTGGCCCAAACATTCTTACAAGCTTGTAACTGTATACCATATATACTTCAAAGAGTAGCGGTATAATTGAAGAAGTTTGAGGGAGGGGAGGGGGGGCGGGGGGTTCCACCATTGGGTTCCACCATTGGGTTCCACCATTGGGTTCCACCATTGGGTTCCACCATTGGGTTCCACTTGAGCTTTCAACTTTTATGCTAAAAAAACATAACTATAGTTTTTCCCAAATTTGAATCAGTAATGTGGCGCGATTTCTATCCTAAAACAAACTCTTGGATAATATGTAGGCTAGATGTAACAAGGAGTTTTGGTGCTGTATAAGACCCTCTCTTCCTTTATTCATTGTTATGGTACTTCGAGGTGCCCCGTTGCATACGGCATATATAATTAATACAAATTTGCTCAAACAAACGGCAGTCGCCCAGCAAAATAACACAAAAGGACAATATAGTTTAAGACTTTCGTTTTAAGACTCTGTTATTTTACTCTGTCTAACCCCTAGGAGGGAGAGGGTTAAGATTCGCCATATTGCACATCAAATATTAACTCGGGAGTTTTCCAGGAAAAGTACAACTGGAAATCGACCAAGAGGCGACTCCGGTCATAACGCCGACTCGACGAGTTCCGACGGCGTTAAAAAAAATGAAACAAGCAAACATCCAACTATTTCATGGTCTCACAACTCTTCACAAGTTTGACTGGTGAAAATTCGTGCTGTGAAATGTGGAGGAGGTAGTAAGTCGTGGTGACCAGTTCGGGTGCAGGCGATCTTCCAGCATTGGTAATCTACAAGCAAAAAAAACATTTTAGAGACAAAATTTGTCAAATGTGTGTAATATGGGGGGGGGGGGGGGGGTAGGGGTGTGTCGCCGTGACCTCAAAATCCTGACCCTATCTCAGACCTAAAAAGGCGGTTTTCTATCCCAGACCCAAACTAAAAAAAATCAATACCCTATCCCAGCACTGGTGTCACATCGGCATCCATACTCTATATCAGACCAAAATAAGGGGGTCAAGGGGGGGGGGGGGGGGGGTTCTTGTCACGAGTTCACATATACTTTTTTTTTCAGCAATCACAAAAAGTAAAATGGCATCTTTACCGCTTTTTCAACAGTTCGATCACGGGACAATATTGGTCTAAATCACGATTCACAAAGCTCAAAAATAGCCAATCACTTGTTCACGAAAATACCTTTGCCCCCCTCAAAATAGGCACTCTATTGCAGACCAAAATAGACAATTTGTATACCTTATCCCAGTCGCCGTGGCTCGAAAACCATACCCGTATGCCTTATATATGAGAGTACCCGCCAGGGTAATATGGCATTATGCGGGTAATCATCCAGAAAATACAGTAATGAGCAAAAGTACTTCCTCACTTGTTTGAGTTCAATAATATGACCTGGCTTAATTAAACCTTTTCAGAGGCTGTTTTGTTAGATTTTGAAAACTGTGCATAGTGCTTTGAGCATAATATTTAGGTTGTGCATCAAAAATTTACAAATCTAATTTAAACGTTGTATATACTACAGGTATAAAAATACAAAATCAAGTTGGTGTGACCAAATTCATGTTCTACTATTATTTTATATTTTGCACACCAATTTTATTTTGTATTTTCCAGAAATTTTATTTTTTATTTTCATCCTTGACATTTATGATAATTCTTTATACCACGTTAGTTTACATTTATGCTAATGTTTAATTTTTTTGAACTTAATCGGCCTTCAAATTATTTCAACTGAAGAAGACTGGAGCTGTTCAGTCGAAACGTCTTGTAAATCATTTTTAGTCAGATGTGTCAACAACGTATTAATAACATTATATTTATATATATATATATATATATATATGAAACTCATTAATAATTCATGAGAAAAATTCAAAAGAAAGGTTTAATCAATGTCTGTTTACCCCGGTACAGAACTGATATCAGTGTCTGTAAATGTGATACAGAACTGTGTAATAAAACATCAGTTCTGTATCAAGTGTACAGACACTTCGCATTCAACTATCTTTAGTAAGGTACGCTGTTAGCGTCCTCATACAAGATGAAGATGCAAACAGTTGTTGAAGAACAACATTTGTTGAATAACAAATGATGATCAGAACGGCTATTTATGGCACGTCACTTAGAATATAAAATGTGGGACTAATACTAAATCAAAACGCATGCTCACATTACTAATTTAATAATCGTAGCCTATTAAACCTTACCTCGAAGGTTTATCAGCTCTTAACATGATGTATTTTTCGCTAACTTAATAGACGTTTCAGAAGTAATTTACAGAATTCGTGTCCGTTCTGTATCGGGATACATATATATATATATATATATATATACAAAGTATGAAGTATAGTTTTACCTTAAAGTCTTCGCTACCAGAGGTTTCACCCTAAACGGGATCATCAGGCGACTGAAAAATATCGGTTAGTGGGCTGCTTAAATGCGTTGGTTGGGGCGTGGGTGTGGGCGTCGAAACGTTGCGCGCATTCCTTTGATTGTTTAGGTTGTTGATCCGAAATCTGTTTTTGTGCCGACAGGTCGAAACTATTTCTGATCTTTTGTTTAGTAAAAGTTGTTTGTCTGCCTTCATGATGAAAAGTTTTTCGTCCAAACATAAATTGCATCTTTTTGATCCTCCCGTGTAAGAAATTGAGTGTTTTAGTATAGACCAGGTTATGTCGAAACTTTTTTTTTTTTTCTTTTAGATTCCAAGTGTATTTCGAAAGTTCCGTCTCATTTGAATACTTTTTATTCTGGAAAGATTTAGTATGGTTACGATATCGCTCCTTAAATGTACTTGCTGTCATGCCAATGTATTGCTTAGTGATGTTCGTGTTGCTTATGGAAATAGATGCCTTGTATACTATGTTGTTTGTCATGCATTGCCCACGTAGGGGGCAATTGTCCTTAATCCTGCAATTGCAACTGCTTGTAACTATGCTTAGTGGCTTGCTTTTCCTGATTGTGCGTGAATTATGTTTCGTGATGATAGACTTGACGTTGTTCATGCAACTATAGCTAATCTTGACTGTGTTCCTGTTAAAAAGTTTGTGAAGCTTGTGTCCTGGTGGAAAGTGCTTGTCAATAAGGCTAAGAAAGTTGCGTCCTATGTTTGTTTTGACATTTTTGTTAAATGGAGGGTTAAACCAGATGATATTGCGGTGTCTATTTCTGCGTGTTTGCTGTGGTGCTTCTTGTGTGTAGTTTAGCTCATGGTTGAAATTGCTGCGCCTTAATGCATTTTGGTAAATTGGTGCGGTTTCATGGAATGTCCGCTCGTCAGACGAGAGGAGGGAAATGCGCTTGTTGATTGATGTAGGTAGCTGTGTTAAAATGCTTGGTGGGTGGTTTGATTGCTTGTTTATGTATAATGGATCGTCATTGGGCTTTCGAAAAGGTTTGTATTTTCCATTGCTTAGGTCGAAAGTAACGTCTAAAAAGTTTACTGAAATTAAATTTGCTTCTGCCGTGATTTTTAAGCCAAACTGTTCGAAACTTTTGTGAAGATATTTTCTTGTTTTGTCTGCCAATCGTGCGGTCTTATTTTTTAGTACTGCCAATCCGTCGTCTCTATATAGGCCAATATTTTGGTTGCCAAACTTTTTCCCTAGGTCGTTTAGAATGAAAAGGCCAACTAGTTCGCATACTTCAGCGCCGTCATAGCTACCCATGGTAACATCAAATAAACTGTTGCTGTCTTTTTTTATCCACGGTCCATGAACCATGCTTGGTCCAGAAGGTCTTCAGAAATTGAAGGGTAGAAATTAACAATGTCAAACGAAATGAAGGTATGTCTGCTTTTCTCTTCAATGTTGCCAAACCATTCGAATTACTTCTTGTGTGTTTCTCCATTGATTTACGTTCAAAATGTTCCTTAACTTAGAGTTGATTTTATCAAGAATTACTTTGCTGAGTTTTCCGGACTCACTTTTAGCAGGGTTAATTAATCGGCATGTTGGGTTGTTTTCGAAATTATCCTTATGGTCTTTGAGTGAAATAAATGTTTCGCGTTTTTTCATGTGTTCAATACGGTCGCCAATTCCCAAGTTATTCGAAATGTAATTCTTGATAAAATCAACTCTAAGTTAAGGAACATTTTGAACGTAAATCAATGGAGAAACACAAATGAAGTAATCGAATGGTTTGGCAACATTGAAGAGAAAAGCAGACATACCTTCATTTCGTTTGACATTGTTAATTTCTACCCTTCAATTTCTGAAGACCTTCTGGACCAAGCATTATCTTGGGCCAGAAATTTGGCTATCATTACCGAAAGTGACATTTCAATAGTAAAACACGCTAGAAAATCGCTCCTTTTCAACAACGAAAAACCGTGGATAAAAAACGACAGCAACAGTTTATTTGATGTTACCATGGGTAGCTATGACGGCACTGAAGTATGCGAACTAGTAGGCCTTTTCATTCTAAACGACCTAGGGAAAAAGTTTGGCAACCAAAATATTGGCCTATATAGAGACGACGGATTGGCAGTACTAAAAAATAAGACCGCACGATTGGCAGACAAAACAAGAAAAGATCTTCACAAATGTTTCGAACAGTTTGGCTTAAAAATCACGGCAGAAGCAAATTTAATTTCAGTAAACTTTTTAGACGTTACTTTCGACCTAAGCAATGGAAAATACAAACCTTTTCGAAAGCCCAATGACGATCCATTATACATAAACAAGCAATCAAACCACCCACCAAGCATTTTAAGACGGCTACCTACATCAATCAACAAGCGCATTTCCCTCCTCTCGTCTGACGAGCGGACATTCCATGAAACCGCACCAATTTACCAAAATGCATTAAGGCGCAGCAATTTCAACCATGAGCTAAACTACACACAAGAAGCACCACAGCAAACACGCAGAAATAGACACCGCAATATCATCTGGTTTAACCCTCCATTTAACAAAAATGTCAAAACAAACATAGGACGCAACTTTCTTAGCCTTGTTGACAAGCACTTTCCACCAGGACACAAGCTTCACAAACTTTTTAACAGGAACACAGTCAAGATTAGCTATAGTTGCATGAACAACGTCAAGTCTATCATCACGAAACATAATTCACGCGCAATCAGGAAAAGCAAGCCACTAAGCATAGTTACAAGCAGTTGCAATTGCAGGATTAAGGACAATTGCCCCCTACGTGGGCAATGCATGACAAACAACATAGTATACAAGGCATCTATTTCCATAAGCAACACGAACATCACTAAGCAATACATTGGCATGACAGCAAGTACATTTAAGGAGCGATATCGTAACCATACTAAATCTTTCCAGAATAAAAAGTATTCAAATGAGACGGAACTTTCGAAATACATTTGGAATCTAAAAGAAAAAAACCAAAGTTTCGACATAACCTGGTCTATACTAAAACACTCAATTTCTTAGATGGGAGGATCAAAAAGATGCAATTTATGTTTGGACGAAAAACTTTTCATCATGAAGGCAGACAAACAACTTTTACTAAACAAAAGATCAGAAATAGTTTCGACCTGTCGGCACAAAAACAGATTTCGGATCAACAACCTAAACAATCAAAGGAATGCGCGCAACGTTTCGACGCCCACACCCACGCCCCAACCAACGCATTTAAGCAGCCCACTAACCGATATTTTTCAGTCGCCTGATGATCCCGTTTAGGGTGAAACCTCTGGTAGCGAAGACTTTAAGGTAAAACTATACTTCATACTTTGTATTTTGCTCTATCTATATATGGTATTGAGCACTCTCTAACATTTCGTGAACCAAAACTCACTTATATATATATATACACTGTAAGTGGGCTTACCTCAAATGTTGATGGTCGCATCAACATTTAACGATAGCGACCATCAACATTTGAGGTGAGCCCACTTATAGTATATTCGCTCTATCTTTACGGTATTGAGTTTCGACATTTCGCGAACAACACTTTGTTTGTTTGAATATATATATATATATATATATGTCAGTTTCACGCGGGGCGATCTTCAGGCGACTATATATAGTATTATATATGTATATATATATATATAGTTAACGTAATAAAATATCTACATTTTATATGTACAATACATGTAGCCTGTATGTACCTGTACAGCTTGTGGTACACATCTATAATTCTTCTATTTTTTTCTAGTTAAACGCTGCTGTAAATGCTTTTCAAAGGAAGTTTGTTAATGAGGTTCGAAGATGTGATGAAATGGAGCGTAAACTAAGTAAGCTTTACTTGATAACAGACTAGTTGTTTGTTTAATATCTTTTTGTAGTATTTTATATATTTATACAAATTATACAAATTATATCAAATTTCTAGGACTCAAAACTGATGTCAAAAAGTCGACCTCGTCTTATACTCAGGGTATATTGTAAATAATTGTCAATAATAGGGGGGTCGACTTTAATATGCCAGGCTTGCCAGACTTATACATTGCGAAATACGGTGTAAATTTCGTGAATTTTTACTTACCGGTGATTTGTACTGTAACTGTACGTATGTTTGTTATCTTTGGAGGATTTTTAATGTGCAGCACAGTATGAACCGTAAAGCCCTGATCAAACGAGAACGCAAGTCATCGCAAGTTTTAGCTTGTGCTTGCTTGTGTCTCGTTTGACCGCCAGCTTGCGATGACTTGCGATGACTTGCGTTAGCTTGCGACTAATTTGTTCTTGTTCAAATTTCATCGCAAGTTTTCTTCAACTTGCGAGAGCTTGCGAAACGTTTGAACACAAAACACAAGTCGATGCAAGTCTTTCGTGCTCCGTCGCCATAGAAACTACCATGAGAACTAGCGAAAAGGCGTGGGAACTAGCGGAAGTGCAGAACTTGCGACGACTTGTGCCGACGTTTGACTGGTGGTATCGCAAGTCATCGTAAGCTAACTTGCGATGACTCGCGTTCTCGTTTGATTAGGGCTTAAGACTGACAGTACATGTAGACTTGTATGTTTATTGTTTTAATGTTATCTTTGTCTACAGGATTTCTGCAAAAAGAAATTGTTAAAGCAGACATTCTCATTCAAAGCTTCCACGACAGTCCACCTGCTCCCCATCCAAGAGAAATGATTGATCTAGAGGTAGGTTTGTAAGAGGCTTGAACTCGTTCTTTAATTTAATAGTTGAACCACTTCTATAAAGACATGGTTGATCACCCCAGCCTCTTCCTGTGGCGTGATATTGTATTGCCATGGTTACACTTAGAAACCATTGGGCTAACACCACATGATTTTCAATTTATATACAGTATACGTACAAATTAAGGGAAAGTCCACTGCCTGGAATGAGTTAAGAACAACTTTAAAAATATTACAATTTTTTATGAGTTACAAGTAAGAACAAGATTGATGTTGCATTTTCAAACTGCTCTCGGTTAGGTCTTAAAATATGTATAGTTCTTACACATCGAAATTTTCTTTCATCTCCCTGGCTATAACATGCAGTTTAACCGAGTGAAATGACTATACTCCATTCTCCTGGGATCACCAACATTATACGGTATTATATGTAATTTGTTAATAACCTCTTGGTAATGACCTCAGTAGCTCAGTGGTCAAAGCATTGCATTAGAAACAAACTTTCTAGATGGAAGGCCTTGATGTTGCATTCTTGGTAATGCCCTCTATTGCTAAGTGGTTGGTGCACTGCACTAGAATGTGTAATTAAGTAATATTACTATTACATCTATCAATATTATTATTAACAATATTATTACTGTACATGCAGCCTAATATTTCATGTTCTTGTAATCTTGTAATGGTAGGTTTTATAACCTCTACTAGTGCATTTTTATGCATAGTTTTTTTCTATATCTTTTTCAAGGCTCAGTTTGAACAACTTGAAAATGAGATGAAGGACAGCAATGCAAACTTTGAGGCAATGAAAAAAGGTTTATTAGAACTGACCGAGTTGAGACATATCCTTCGAAAGACACAAGTATTTTTTGAAGAGGTGAGTAAGTTAACTTTGCGGAAGGGTTGGACATAGACCAAGGACCAACCGACGTTTGATCCGGGTCTAACAAACAAACAAACAAACAAACAAACAGACAGACAGACAAACAGACAAACAGACAAACAGACAGACAAACAAACAAACAAACTGGTGAAAGCATAAACGAACAAAATACAATGGCAATCAGTTACTGTACTGAGACGTTGGTAAATGTGGTAATAGACGTCCATAAATAATCGAATTTCAGGGTATTGCGCGCGCATCATTTTGCAAAGGAATTGGCGGGCTCCTCACAAAGTAAGCAATGGCAAACAGACATGCTAGCGAGCCAACAACAGCAGAATAACACCGTTAAACCATAGTTAATAGAACACATACATGGTTTGGAAACTCGTCCAAAGTGATTGTTCTATGTTTTTGTTCAAGTTTATGGAAATTTGTGCAATTTCACGGTATTGTATTTTCTGTATAATGAAGCAGTCATCCAATAGCAACGATCGGGTTTAATTAGTGAGTTGCTTCATCGTCATGTGTTGTGGTGCTTCATCGTCACGTGTCCACAGAATTTACTTCCATATAAGGAACTCCATTGTCAGTTCAACATGACCATCATGCTTCATGTTGAAAGACAATAGAGCTTCCAAACCATGTATATGTTCTATTAACTATGGTTAAACATCCAGAAACTGTATCTATACGTTGTTGATTTTAAACAGTATGTTTACTTTGAGTGGAGTTGACCAGTATTTTTGAAAAATGATGCGCGCGCAACACCCTGAAACTCGCCTATTAAAGTGTCTATGAAGTGAAAAATTCATTTGCATTTTTGTTGTTTTAATGAACAGAAGGGCATGGTGGGAGCACTCACTGAAAATTTCACGAGTTCTGATGTAATTAGTCAATTCACGCTATTGTTAACTGTAAAAGTTTGCTGTGGCTAGTTCGTTTTTGGATAAATTTTAACTCTCGGCCACAATGCTTTATGACGTACGCAAGTAAATCCGTTTTTCTATATGTATAGTTTTTCTTTTACGTACGGCATTGTTATCCAAAGCCCAAATGTTCTCCCAAAACGAACTAGCCATTGCAAAATTTGATAGTTAAATAAATAATATTTAATAACACATCAGATTCTCTTGAAATTTTCTGCGAATGCTCCTACCATGGATAGTAAAAAGACTGGATAGGAAACTTGATGCCGTGAGCATGACAACCTGGTTGCAATTGACAGGCTTAAAAATCCCCCTACTATATTCCAAGTTTAGGATTAATACAGCTTAAAATTAAAATAATAATTGAACTGCCTGTAAATACAACAAAGCCACAATACGATAGAATGCCCGTCTATTATTACGCATTTAAAAAGAAAATATCAAGGTTTACTAGTTAAAATATGCATCGCAAATTCCAAGCAAAACAGTACTATTTTGCGACGCCCAGTTTCTTTGAAACAACACAGAAAACATCAAAACAAAGATCAACAACGTTTACCTCGAACACTCGATTGTGGCTTAGGTAGGTTTGTAAGGCGATAAAATCATTTGAAACGTCAACATAGTCATCTGAATGTGAGAATTTGAAGAAAAGTTCACTTAAAAACCTCAGTATAAAACAAGCATACTCACGCCATTCGTGACATCACAATTTTCAACTAGGTTTCAACCATTTTACAAACTCAGTAAATGCGATTTAACCAATCAAAAGGCCCAAAACATGAAAACACCCCGTATGGCTATTAGTTTCCTATCCAGTCCTTTTTACAATCCTACAATCCATGCTCCTACTATGCTTCTCTGTTCACTAATACAACAAAATTGCCGACAATTGTTTCTTCGTTGTATTAAAGTAGAGAGAATGGTGTAAACCCACTGACAAAATTTCAATGGGAAATTGAGTTTTATATATACTGTAGATATTGGTGTTTTTGTAAGTGGAAATCTTGTCAAATTCAAAATAGCGCATTGTCTGAAATGCCTTCGGAAAATGTCAGGTGTGACGTCACGGTCATTAAACACGCTTTGTAGACGCTTTATTTTGTCAATCAAAAACGTCATACTGAATAATTTTTAATTGCGTTTTGCAATTGTATCCGTGTGACGTATGTTTTTTTTTTTTTGAAATTGCATGTGTTGGAACGCTCATGAATTATTAATGATTTTACAAGTTATTTCAAATAAGACAAACTTAATTTTCACTTCATAGGCACTTCAGTTAAACCGTTTTTGTTTGTTCCCGGTAGCAAACTTAAATTTATAATTTAAAATGATTTACTCTATTTGATTAAAAGTTGATTTTAATTAATTATATTAGTATAGGAAATAATGTCCACTGTTCGGTAAGAATTGATGAAAAATCGTACGCCTATTTCGCGAAACATTTATAATATCGAATACTGTAGTAACGATGTTATATCGGTATTACGAATATTTTTCCAAACACACAAGTGCGATATTTCCTTAATTCTTCGAGAACACGTGTTATTTCTTATTAATAACATTTCAATCAATTTTGCCTTTTTCCAAAACAAAATGGGAAGCATGACGAAACGTCCAAACTGCCATCAGGAGTTCTTCCACTGTAGGACATTAATAACATCATATTTGCAGAGTAAGATTGCATATCTCCATCTAATTTTCAAACTGTTTTAAGTACCCTCAGCAATGGCGAATGAACTAGGACTCATGATGAACTAACTTGTTTACTGTCAGCAGCATGATCTTGCGGGACGTCAGTTTTGTAGATGGAAACAAGTAATTACTGCAAATACCGGATGTACAAGTATTTATACAAAACCCGGATGTATTACCACATTTTGTCGTTTTAAATATCCCTAATGAAAAGAATAATTAATACTGATGCATCCTCGTTCCCAGACCCTGGAGAACGGAGGCCCTGGTCGGATACAAACCATGGGAAAACCTATTGTCTAAAACAGGTGGGAAAACAGATTTGAAACTGTCAAACGACGCTGTCAAAAGTTCTGCAAATAATACATGTACTAACGCAAGGATTTTTACGGCGAGTTCAAACTGCCATATAAATTCCAGTCTGCGGCGACGCTAAATGTTCGTATAAACCTACCTTTGAATAAACTAAACCTTCGAATGGCAAGAGAAATCGTGCTATTTTGTCCAGCGGGAAGAACAGTAAACACCAATACCTTTCGGACTTTACAATAAACTAGCTTTTCTTCAAATACTGAGTTCGTTTGTTTCGCTTTATTATGTCCATAATCGCATCCCAGGCTCCCAGGCTACAATCTTGGACAAAAGTAGTTGTAACAGTGAACCCCCCGCCTCCATGTTGTTATTTTAAACTTTTCGTCAACATTTGATTTTGGGAGAAAAGACGTTACAACATCGATTTGGGGGGTGGGGGTGTTACAACATTATTGTCCAAGATTGTCGTTGGTTGATATATTCAATGACTCCTAGAATCTAGGACATCCGGATTCATCTGACCAGGGTCTCCGTTTTCCAGTTCACCGAGGAGGCCCCATGGGAACGAGATGTCTGTAGCCAATCAAGAATGAGGAAAATGATTGAAATGTTATTAGAAACTACATCGACCTTATTCAAAAATGGCCGCCGAATTAGAATTCTTTTATGTGCATATAAATTAGCCCTCGTTTTAAAGTAAAAATTATTTTGAATTTTTCACATGAAAACGAGTTCATACGGGCTAATTTATATGTATAATATACATATAAATTGGCCCGTATGAACTCGTTTTCATGTTAATTCGGCGGCCATTTTTGAATAAGGTCTATTGATTGTTTAATAATGATGAATTACAAACAAATCTGTGATACATATATTGTGCATGCTGTCGATATGACATTGGTACAGGCTGAACTTCATATATATGAACCACAGCACGAAGGAAGAACTGATGACTTGGCAACCTTGCTGGATGAACAGCGCGAGCAAGCCTCGCAGCTTGGGTGAGTAGTTTTATTTCTCTTTTCACTTTTAATTTAATTTTTTTAATTGACCTTTTCACTCCGACCATGTCAGGAGGCCTCTCCTTGGTGAGTAAAATGCTCTGGCGTTAGACAGAGTAATTAAAATAACAAAAGTGCAGAATTTATTATATGGTTTTATTTTCGGCTGGGCTTTCACTCTAGGTAGTTACTGCTTTCAGTACTACAAAAGCACCACGTTTACACATTTCAAGGAAGATGATGATGATGCGTCGACTGACTCGTGTCCGCTTTCTTCCGACAAGTACTTGGTGAACTCTATATATACTTGGAAGGCTGACTGCCAATCAAAAAGTGAGGCAAAAATGGCGGACATGGGCCATTTTTGGACGTCAGTTCCGGGGCCCTACGCGACCATATACGGCAAATTTTGTTTACCAAAAGCCAAGAACCGCCACAAAAATAGCTGAATTTCTATTTTTACACAGGATATACGAAAAAGAACAAGTGCTTTACACGGTATAAGATAAAGCCTGTATCTTACCAGCTACATTAAACTGTTGAAAACACGCTTCAAATGGGTAAAATATCATGCCCGGTTTCATGTTGTTAAACTGGCGTTTTTAAGTCACACTTTTGGCTATATTTAGTCATGTCTCGCCGCCCGTTTTCTCCAAACTCCGGGAGCTCTCCCCTTGACGAGTAAAATCGTCTGGCGTTACCCAGAGTAAACTTAATAAGTAGACAAAAAGCAACTGTGCTCAGTAAAGGGTTAAAGCTTCTCGAAATGACCGAATTATTTTATTTTTCGTGGGCAAGCCGTCGGGAAAACTGAAGTTGACATCCAAAATGGCCGCGTGGGGACCTGAATTGACCACCAAAAATTTGCCTCACTTTTACGTCCAGCGATTGACTGGAGTCAGCCTTCCATATATATTAGACTTCACTGCTTGGTACATGATATATCACGTGACACAAACACACGTCCCGATTCTGCCACTGTCAAGCGGTGAAAACTAGCTCTGCCATATATTATAATAATGTTTCCCGCGTGCAGTATTAAGTTACTGTCTCGCGTGTTTACTATAGCGTTTACTAAATTCTTATACTAACCGAGAGTGCGGTCATTACGGAGAAATATCAGACCGAGGTTTTGACACTATGGGCCGAGAGCGAAGTTCGTACATAAAAGACGGAGGTCTGATATTTTCCGTAATGACCAAGCAGTCGAGGTTAATAAGGAGTTTAATATATGACTTTTTGAAACAACATACATTACATTACATTACCGTACATGGTACGTACTTATAGCGTGACCTCGAGCGTGTGACGTAGACTCATCGTTTCAATGTTGTTGCTCTTGTTGTTATCGCTGTCGGAATCCTAACACTCACTTCCAGATTGCTCATCGTCCGACTCATACATGATTTAGTCCTTAGGTTATTGAATTCATAAACTTTTTGCGGTTTTCTTGCATTGTAGCCTGTGTACAGCCGAGTTCGAGGCGATAATCGTGTTTCAGGTCGCGTGGATTTTCAGTAAATTATAATTATTGAATAATTTCAACCTGTGTGTAGTACTTTAAAGTTTCTTTATTATATACCGAAGAAAAGTTCTGACAAATTGAAAACTCTATTTGATCGAAAAGACGTGTGTGCGAGAACGAGAGTTTTTGAACGGCGTATTTACTATAAATATTCAAGATAAGTTTTTCCAAAGGTCAGACTTTCCACTACCACGGTCAAGTACATTCATGCGTGTGTCTTCAAAAAAATAGTGTTTTGTCCACACTGTCTGCACCATTGATTGACTGACTATCATATTCATAAATGTCGTTGTATGTTTTAATTCCAGTATCACAATTGTCAATTCAGATGTGCCATGATCAATAACAACCAACTCCTAATGTCGAAAATTAGGTATTTTTAAATCGTAGTCTTACCGACGATAGATTGTCCGTTGGAAATGCTATTTCAGTTACACTCAATCTGTATCTGTAATATTTAAAGTTGCTTGGTTTCAGTATCAGCGGCTGCCATAAATTATCAGTAATCAGAAGATAATTTTGAAGAGTCGAACGCGAATTAATCTTCCACAGTCAGTTGTTTACTTCGCTAGCGAGGTCGTTCAACCAAATTATAATTAATGCTATCCAGCAGCCAATTAAAACTTGTGCAATACAATTAGACTGAAGGGCCAATCAGATCTGTTTCCACGAATCCGTGGACAATCCACGTGACCTGGAACACGATTATCGCCTCGAACTCACAGACGCTCTCTCCCTATTATTTTCTCACGGGAGAGCGGCTGTACACAGGCTACTTGCATTGTAGCTTTTGTAAACAAAATGGCTAGCAAAACCCGTAATCGACCGGTCGATTATACGGAAATAATCGGCTGGCACGGGACGCGTCTCAGCCAATGAGAACACACGATTTCAACGGAAGTAACTTGTGGCATATCATAAAAAACCCTTTAATTTAGGGATTAAAGCACTCGCGTGAGTGTTTTATCGGGATTTCTACATCCACGAGTTCACTAACAATTAGGAACGAGAATTAAATAATGCTCGAGGCGAAGCCAAGTGCAGTATTTAATTCTCGTTCCTAATTGTTAGTGAACGAGTTGATGTAAATCCGATAAAACACGAACAAAGAGTGCTTTAAACATTTCAATATTCAATTTGAGTACACTGCATGGATATGAAATCTACGCTCGCGAAATGAGTGACAATCTGATCATTTACAAGGTATCTTTGCTTAAATTCCTCGCTTAAAGAGTATTGGCAATTAAAATTAAGTTTATCTCATTTGAAAGAACTCGTCAAATGGTATAAGAAGACCTTTTACAATTTTTCCGTATCTGTTTTGGTTTTGGAAATATTTCGACCAAAGCAGGGTAAAGTGGATTTTTTATCTTGCCAACCTTATGACATTATGAGCTAGAAACTCGATTTTTTGTTGCGCTATTTCCATTTTAAATTGACCCACAACATTTAAAAAGCCTTCCGTGGAAATTTGGGCACCCACGGAGTAGTTTCATCAGGTTTACCCTGCTTGTGACGTCACCAATTTTCTAGTTAATTAGACCCAATATTACAACAAGATGGCGGACAGCACGCTGTCTTTGGTCGAAATATTTCAAAACACAAGAAAGATACAGAAAAATTACAAAAGGTCTTCTTATACCATTTGGCGAGTTCTTTCAAATGAGACAAACTTAATTTTTATTGCCAATACCCTTTAAGAACGAGTTTTCTATAGAAACTTCTCAAACTCATTAATAATTCATGAGGAAAACATGGAAATTAGTTACTAATTAGTTAGACGTTGTGAAATGTGGTAATGAACGCCCATAAATTAAGACAAGTTTTACCTCAAATTTCTCTTTAAATACTGATTTGTTTGAGAAGCTATATCAAAACTCGGCTATCGCCTCGTTTTTCAACATACTTCTTGGTGTTTTCAAATCAGATAATAAACGGCTTCTCGTGTATGATATACTACATCTAAAATACTAGTTTACCTTAAGAAATTGTAATATTCCAAGCTGTTTAATCTTTTGTATCCCTCGGTGTAGCTTCACAATTTCAAAAATTTGGCAATCATGTATTATTTTCCATGTGTTATATGTGTTGCAAGACAAGTTGCACAAAATAATTGCGTAGTGTAACACCGCTCTAATTCTTTGCTGTAGGTTTGTGACTGGAGTAATTGATCGAGAAAGGGTGCCTTCTTTTGAGCGTCTGCTGTGGAGAGCTTGCCGCGGAAATGTTTTCTTCAAGCAAGCCGAAATTGAAACGCCTTTGGAAGACCCAGTGACTGGTTTTGTCATTCACAAATGTGTTTTCATTGTGTTCTTCCAAGGAGAGCAGCTTAAGTCAAGAGTGAAGAAGATTTGTGATGGGTAAGTATAACGTTTTGTGACGTAAGAAGTTTCTTCCTATATAACTTTACATCCTATACTTCAGAAAGATTTGCTCTACCGGAATCATAAATTGCATGTACGTTTGAAGTTGGTTTATAACACCACGACGGCGATGGATTTCTAAACTGGCAATGCCATAAGCAGTTTACGATACATCATGTTTTTGTTTGCTTTCGGTATTCATCAAGGCCATCATCGATTCAGTGGTCAGTCTTGAGGAAAGCAGTGCTCTTTCATGAGTTTATCGGCGCTATTTATAACAGCAGAAGCCTAGTATTCAAGTGGAACTGGACAACAGTTGGCAGTGCCTTTAATATAGCAAGGAGACATTAATATGATGTACATAAATGCTTTTGAGATGATATCATTTACGCGTGAGCAATTTCTCTTGCTGAACCGTTTACCGACTGCTGTTTTAGGCATGGACACTTAGTCGACTAAGAACGTGTTTTACTTAATAACTAGAAATACATAAATAACCCCTCGCCCAGTTTTACATGTATTTTTGCAAATACTCCCTGGTTAGAAAACGTTAATGCCCGCCCCCTTGCGCTGTTTTTAATTGGGGGCTTGGAAATAGCCACTCCTGTCGGAACGATGAAAATATAGTTTTAATTCTGGTAGAATATTTGAAATAAAAAAAAACCTCTATTTTTTTGAAGAAAAAGGTAACAAAGAATAAAGAAAAATTTAAGGATGATATTTCGTAAAAACTATTGAGATAAACAAAATTGCACGTCGTATCCCAGGTTTGAACTCCATCTCGTTTGCATGCAAACCGACGATGTTACCACCAGACTACTGAAGCAGGCGTCAGAAATTTATCAAAATATTAGGGTTATATTTCACAGTTCTTTCTTCCCATGTTTACAAAGAACATTGCTAGAGTATCCAAAAATATTTGCATTTTGAAAACCACTCAAACAACTGCATGTCGAGATTAGCACCCTCACCGGGCTTCGGCCCTGCGCCCGGGCTCGGAGATAATAATTTTTGGACTTTCCAGCCTGCTTCGCATGGAACCCTGTAGGCTCTTTATATTGGGAAGAGGTGAAAAAATCTTGGGTGGAGTGGGCAAACTTGGCTGGAGTGGGCAAACTTGGGTGGAGAGGGCAAACTCGGGTGGAGTGGGCAAACTCGGGTGGAGTGAGCAAACTCGGGTGGAGTGGACAAACTCGGGTGGAGTGGGCAAACTCGGGTGGAGTGGGCAAACTTGGGTGGAGTCACGAGTATGCGATTTCCGATCGTGGGGCAAACTTGGGTGGAGTAGGCAAACTTGGGTGGAGTGGGCAAACTCGGATCGAGTGGGCAAGGGGGGTGTTACATGGGCCACAGACTGCACAGATTTGCCTGCAGAGTAGGCTAAAGGTTTTCATCCCATTTGAGGCAGCACTTCACTTGCGATAGTAACTTCAAGTATGTACTAGTTTTCAAAAGTTATTACTGATTATATGATTGGTCAGTTTGTGCTTTTTATTACTTGTGACCGTATGTAATGAATTTTAAAGGATCCCCGCGTGTGTTCGAACAAATAGGCCGCATGGACGTCGTCGCCATCTTGGATTTGATGGCGTAAAATAGTTGCACTTATTACAATGGTTTCATTGTTTCTGGACAATAAGTACAACTATTTTACGTCATCAAATCCAAAATGGCGGCGCCCATGGTGGCTACTTGTTAAAACATGCTGGGATCCTAGCTTTAAATGGATCCATTTGAAACATCAGTATTTTGTTGCAATGAACTTTGCTTTACGTTACATAGATTTCGTGCCACCATGTATCCTTGCCCAGACACAACTCAAGAGAGGAGAGAAATGGCACTGGGAGTTATGACTAGAATTGAAGATCTTCAAACTGTAAGTTTCTTTTTTGTTTCTTGTCTGTTTCCATTCTGTTGATATTAAGTGTCGTCTCAACTTATTTTCTTGTAATCTAATTTTCCCGTCAATATCTGAATGTTCAGGCGAAACGTCGTGTCCCGCCATTGTTGACAGCTTCGTTTTGGTTTTCGTGCTTGGCGTGGCATTCACGCGTGGGTACACGAACTCGAATACTAAATAGTTAACTCTAATTATAACTAGAATAATAACTAGTTATACCCTGCCACAAGGGGGTATTTTACTTCAATTAATTAAATACCACAGTGAAGTGTAGTTCTACGATTAATTAACTGGTCACGTGATACAAATCTAGCTCTCGGATTGGACAATTTACAGTTGAGGTATTATATAAAGGGGATATTACACGGTGGCGAGAAGATATGGATTTTATGTTCGAGTGGCGAGGACAATATCTCACGAGTGAGCGCAGCGAACGAGTGAGATATTGCTCTTGCCACTCGAACATAAAATCCATATCTTTGAGCAACCGTGTAATGTTCTATTTATTATATGGACAATGAAATTATGCGTGGAAGTGATGTTGATAAACTGGGTTTAACGCAAAAACTACAACCGCTTGACCTAAAACTTTTAGAAAATCAAATGAAAAATACAACAACTCTCCGAATACGTCATTTTACGTGAAAAACTGAATTAAGAGAAGTTACGTGCTCAAATTTACTTTATTCGAAATTTACGGGAAAAGGCGAAAATTTTGACTTGTCGATATGTCACTCGCGTGCGTTACATACGAGAAATACGCCACACAGTGATAACCACTTATCACACCGTTTATTGCATACTAATGAGTAGTTTGATTTCTAACTCTTGAAATTTCTTTCTCGGTAAATTAAATAAGAAACAAAAGGATTTAATTGCAGCAGAGTCACGAGATAAGATGGTTAATGAATGTTCACTCGTGTAATAAAGAATTCAGCATCGCTCGTGAAGCTTTAACGTCAACTCGTGATCTGCGGCCCTTCGTGCCGTTAAAGGGTATTGGCAATAAAAATTAAGTTTGTCTCATTTGAAAGAACTCGCCAAATGGTATAAGAAGACCTTTTGTAATTTTTCTGTATCTTTCTTGTGTTTTGAAATATTTCGACCAAATATTGGGTCTAATTAACTAGGAAATTTGTGACGTAGCAAGCAGGGTAAACCTGATGAAACTACTCCGTGGGTGACCAAATTTCCACGGAAGGCTTTTTAAATGTTGTGGGTCAATTTAAAATGGAAATACGCAACAAAAAATCGAGTTTCTAGC
The DNA here is from genome assembly GCA_035771165.1 of Paragorgia papillata. Taxonomy (NCBI): domain Eukaryota; kingdom Metazoa; phylum Cnidaria; class Anthozoa; order Scleralcyonacea; family Coralliidae; genus Paragorgia; species Paragorgia papillata. The sequence goes on along the minus strand of JAWNZC010000011.1, from coordinate 4,574,780 downwards.
TCAAATGTCATAAGGTTACCCTGCTTATGTCGTCACATGCATAATTGTGCATATCGAAAATAATTCCAAGATGGCGGACAGCACGCTGAGTTTGGTCGAAATATTTCCAAAACCAAAACAGATACGGAAAAATTGTAGAAGGTCTTCTTATACCATTTGACAAGTTCTTTCAAATGAGATAAACTTAATTCTTATTGCCAATACCATTTAAGCTTCACTCACGATGATAAATCCTTTATCACACTCGTGACCATTGATTAACGCTTACTTATGCTGCTGTTACACCATGCATGCGATTTTTCTTGCAACATGCAAAACATTTGCCCATTTAAAAAAACAACTCGCAAGTTGCCTAGAGGGGTGTTACACGCACACGCACACGCATTTTCCTCGAATATGTCATCGTCAAGCTGATCCGCCATGTTTGTTCCCGGAGAGTTTGGCCCCAGTCTCGAGTGCGCGCGCTATCCTGAAGTTCTCGCACCTGATTGGTTAGCATTGAAAAAAAATTGTGTTGCAAATTTCGGAGAGGGTGTTACACGTTCTGCAACTTGTTGCAAGTTGCAGGAAAAAGTACAAGCCTATCCAACTTTTTTTACAACTTGCAACATGACAAAAATCGCAAGTTGCTACGGGGTGTTACACGGTGCGATTTTTTTGCAACCTGCAACATTCAGCCTATTTGTTGCAGGTTGCAAGAAAAATCGCATCGTGTAACAGCATATGGATTCAAAATATTGCACTGTCACGTGACGCTAATGTAGACGTTTGATTGGACAATTATTTGTGAGGGTATACTAAACTGGAATGTTTCTCATGTTTTACAGCAACTAATTACCAACTGGCTTAGCTCATCATCAGTCTATAGTACTTATTATCATCATCGTTTATATAAGAGTTTGTCTTACTTTTTTTAGGTTTTAAATGAAACGCGTGATCACAGATACAGACTGTTAAGTACTGTTGCTAAGAGCATTAAGGATTGGTTTATCAAGGTATTTTACAGAATATGTGACAGTGTAGTCTTACATTCTTATACATTCGCCCTACGTATGCCAAGTTTAACTTAATAGCAGTAAAATAACCTGTATAAATGTCAAGGTGGCTCCGTACGGTATCTACACAATGTCTAAGTATGTTGGACTAATGTACTTAGTAATTTGTTTCTCTTGCGATGTATGTTTATGAAAGTTTCCAGTAAGATTGTTATTATGGCGGAAATTAGTCTTAAGGATAGATCTTTTGATATCTTTTATATGCCTTTTTTTCCTGCATGCTATTTCTCGAGTTTGTTTGTTTTGGGGAAATTTCTTCATACTTCAAATTCTTGAAGATATAGGCGAATTTGAGGGTATGTCAGGTTATAATCTGTGACAGTGAAAGACCATTTAGTGTATAGTTTGTACAGAATACAGATGTCAGGTTATAGTCTGTGACAGTGAAAGACCATTTAGTGTATAGTTTGTACAGATGTCAGGTTATAGTCTGTGACAGTGAAAGACCATTTAGTGTATAGTTTGTACAGATGTCATGCGATAGTCTGTGACAGTGAAAGACCATTTAGTGTATAGTTTGTACAGATATCAGGTCGATAGTCGGTGACAGTAAAAATGCATTTAGAAAAATTACAAATATGTCAGACAGAGGCCTGTGTAGTGATCAAATAACGTATATAATTATACTACTCTAGTGTCGCTACCATTACCAAGTTGGTCCTCCAACACTTTTACACAAAACATTAACTGGTCTTGCTTAAACTTGGGTATTTTGGCTACTAACCAACAGTGCGCCATTCAAAATTTATTACAGGTCAGGAAAATTAAGGCTATCTATCACACGATGAACATGTTTAATTTGGACGTGACACATAAGTGTCTTATTGCCGAGTGTTGGTGCCCAGTCGCTGATTTGGATGATATACAAGAAGCGCTTAAACGAGGAACGGTAAGTGCATATACATTTCAGTTGGCGTTCAAAATACGTTTAACCGACACCGCTGCCAAATGTTGTATGCCCATGCGAGCTTCCGACCAAAAAGGGCGGGAAACTATTGTTATTCTGTAATTCGACGAAGGTTTGTACTCGCATTAATAATAGTTAACAATTATTCACTGAAGTGGATATATTTTTCGGTATTTTCATACAAGACACGGTCTCCAGCAACTTGGCGTACTCGGTATTTGTCGACAAAAGAGTTTTTACAACTTTTGAATATATTAATGGCTAGGAAATTGTAAAGAAACATACCTGTGGACACTAGTCTATACTACATCAGCCTTGTTTATCAACAAAATCTCCTGCTTTGATAAAGAAAGCAAAAGTCTGGCCGCCATTTTGTTTTGGCCGCAGGTGAATAGTGCAGGATATCCCAAGCTAGAGGAACCAATCAGATTGCGTGAAAAGCACTATTCACCTTCGAGGTATATACTAACTTTAAATATTCTGAGATGGCCCCTTCGTAATATTTATGCTTCTTTTTTTTAAGAACACTGATGTATAGTCGATGTATAGTTTTACTTCACTTTTAGTCTTCACTGTCTGCTTGTTATTGCCACGGCTTGTTGCAGTATTTACTCTTGCAAACTCACGCACACGCAAACGTTCGGCAGCGGTGTTAGTTTCCGACGAAGACTAACCATACTGGAAAATGATAAAAAGAAACAACAGAAACTTGGAAGAAGTAAAATTCAGGACCGATATACCGTAGCGGCACCAGTACTAAAGATGAAATTAATTACTGTAGTAGCGTCAAACGAAATGGATTACTGTAGTAATGTCATTTTTCTAGTATTTGATTCGATTGTATTCTCACTTTTCAGGTACTTGAGTTCTGTAGAGTTACCCTAGATTGTGCATAGTATAGTTAAGAATAGGTTAAACGCTATGGCCGAAATGTCCGACTATAATGTCCGACGCGAGTTTCCAAGCGTTTCCGAGTATTTTCAAAATGGCGGTTAAAACTTGAATGTGTGTTTTTAATCTATAATCGTTTAGCTTTCTTACGTTCGCTCTGTTGTCTATAAGAAGCCAAAGGATAAATTAAACAAATATATATTTTAATAAATTCTCACTTTAAGCTCATGTAATTCAATGTAATTTTAAATCCGTAAACAGAACATTACGACAAACGTGTAAGTACATCAGAAAATACGTTTAAGAATATACTAATCAACAGGGTTCGTACCGAGCTTTAATATCCTTGAAAGTACTTTGAAAAAAAAATAATTGGAGGACTTGAAAGTCCTTGAACTTATGACGAGGTGCTTGAAAGTCCTTAAATCTTTCATCAATTAATTTTTATGACATTTTCTGAAAGCGAGAATTTTTTCAGCTTCTGCGTGTTTACGCTTCCTCGCAAAGCAAATGTATATGCAATGCTTCTTGCAATCCTTGCAAGCTGCTGAGAACGGAGAGATTTTTGCAGATACTAGTTGCTAAACCATATCCGCTATGTCACGTGTGTTGATCATTGTTGAAACGAATCAACATATGTGTTACCAGAGATCAGAGCAAAAAGGTGAGAGGGAATGTATAGCAATGGGTCTAGTCCCATCCTAATTCCTCTCAAGTTATTTTTAGATCTCACGAGGTCATCTCGCGCGAGGATTTTAGAAAAGATAAGTCTTTTCCGTTCAAGAGGAGTCTTGATTGTTGTCAATTCTTGAGTAAAAATTTTAATAAGACGTTTTCATAGTGCAATTCTTTGACAAAACGTACTTCACTTCTATGACTTTTTCCCGCCATTTTGTTTTCCCGAAAGAAACGTGTAAACCGCCACGCAAAAATCGCGATAGGTGTCACGTGCTATGAGTATCGTTTGATGATTGGCTATCTCGAGATCTAAAAATAACTTAAAGGACATTGACAATAAAAATTAAGTTTGTCTAATTTGAAAGAACTCGTAAAATTTTACAGAAGATCTTTTACAACTTTTTTGTATCTTTCTTCGTTTTCAAGATATTCCAGTTTGTCTGATATGTAAATTAGTTATCTCTGACGTCAGGGGCAGGGTACAGTATTTTCACACCTTGCAAAATCAGTTATATCTCCAAGTTTAACGAAATAACTTGAAACTGTGCACATAAAAACGCCTTGTGACACTAAACATTTTACATGTATGTTTAGCAATCAGAGGCGTAAGTAATTTTGTAATGTATGAAAATGCTGTACCCTGTTCCTGACGTCAGAGATCATCTAATTTACATATCAATCAAACTGAAATATTTTAAAAACGAAGAATGATGCGAAAAAGTTGTAAAAGAAGATCTTCTATTACAATTTTACGAGTTCTTTAAAATTTGACAAACTTTATTTTTATTGCCAATGTCCTTTAAGAGGAATTAGGAAGACCCATTACTATACATTCCCTCTCTCACCTTTATACTCTCTTGGACTAACGTAATAACATTAGAGCGAGCGCGATATACTAAACACTTATTTACTAGCGCCGAGGGAAACAGTGTGTTTTGTGGCCCCAAGACCGCCGTTGTTTCCCGAGGTGAAGCCGAGGGCAACAACGAGCGGTCGAGGGGCCACAAAACACACTGTTTTCCCGAGGTACCAGTAAATAAGTGTTTTGTTATATATGAAGTGTCAAATGACAACAAAAATGTTGAGCAAAACCTTCAGACATTGTTTTTAATGAAGGAAAACTGAAAAAAAACAAAGACAAACTGAACCTGACCATCTACTTACGGTTTTGATATTTTTCCCTAGGGAAAAATAAATGTAACATCACATGACCCGTTCACATTGAACTATAAGAAGACTGGAACGATAACTCAAAGGGGGGGGGGGGGGGGGGGGGGATTTTGAAGCCAGTGCCAGTCCCTTTGCAGGTAGCTCCCGTGCTTCAAGTTACTTAATTTTCATCCTGCCATATATTTTGTTTGGGACGATAACAAATTACTCCAAAACAACGGATTGAAATACATTGTTTTATACGTATGTTGTTAGAAATAGCATTGGCTTCAATTTGATGTATAGTATAAGTTTCCTCGTTATTTTAAACTTTTTAAAATGTAGTAAATGTTCGACCATATTTCGCTGGGAAATAACACTAAGAAAGTTTTGAGCTGAAATACTTAATGCTGAACGTTGGGCTATATATGAAACTGAAGCTATTGAAAAATGCTATTTGGTATAGAAACTTCAAGACTTTAGCTAAAAGGATAATAATTAAAAAATATAAAAATATAAAAACAACTGCCATTTTGTAACGTTCGGCAAACAAAATGGCAGTTGTTTTTATATTTTTTAATTATTTCCCTTTTAGCTAAAGTCTTGAAGTTTCTATACCAAATATCATTTTTCAATAGCTTCAGTTTCATATACAGCCCAACGTTCAGCGTTAAGTATTTCAGCTCAAAACTCAGAAAAACTAACATTTAAAGATTTTTGGCTTCATCCATTCATAGGGCCAGCCATTATGGAGTTAGCGTTCCAGTTTACTTAGAGTTCAATGTCCGTTCACGACTGTTTCCGATGATTCTTCGAATGGAAGATCTTATTTATACTCAGCCAGAGCTACCTGGATAGACCATTTGCACGATGACGTGAGATGGCGTTGGGTGACTACAACTACCAGAATGCTTTGCCAGTATTCTAGGGTTTCGGCTAAAAGGCATGACTCAAAAGGACCCGTCCAGTCCTTTCGCGGCTTTTCCAAACTATGTCGTCTTTCAACAAGAATATTTTCTTTGGCATAAAGAGCAACTCCAACTCTTTTATGTATTTAATTTATTTATTAATTAATTAATTAATTAATTTATTTATTTATTTATTTATTTATTTATTTATTTATTTATTTATTTATTTATTTATTTATTTATTTATTTATTTATTTATTTATTTATTTATTTATTTATTTATTTACGATATCGTGCAAATGGTGTATTTTTCCAGTTAACTTACCCCTGCAGTGGTTGAATTACATGCAGTGGTTGAATTATGAATGATTTTATCTAGGATGAAAGTGGTGCTTCTGTTCCATCCATTTTAAACCGTATGGTGACCAAACAAGACCCACCAACGTTTAACCGCAATAACAAGTTTACCGTTGGATTTCAGAACTTAGTTGATGCTTATGGCGTGGCCAGCTACCAGGAGGTGAATCCAGGTAACTGTGAAATAGTTGACATTTTTCTTTTATTATTGAAAGGTGTAATGTAGCGCGAAATATTTGGCCTACGAGATAACTGACTTTGGTGGTTTGGCCTGGATTATTTTCATTGCTCTTTACCTAAACACCGCGGAAGAATGTATGCACATGCGCTGGTTAGCTCAAGTGAATTGGACGCGTCTGAGCAAAATATCATGATTTATCAGTGGCGAGCTACCAGTTATTTGCCGATGCCGAAGGCGGAGAAAAATAACTGGAAGCGAGACACTGACAAATGATGATATCTTGCGATAGACGAGTTCAATAATTGTTTTATCATTCATAAAATAGTTAAAAATTTGAAATGCCTGAAGTTAGAGATCGCCATTCTTCTCTCTGTCTTCGGCATACTAAAATCTTCGTAAAACTTACTTTTTGGTGGCACGAGCCTTGCTTTTTATCTCAATAAGTCTTCCTTTTAAATATTTATTTTCTAAAGTATTACCTTATTGCAGTCAGCAGATAGGAAAATGTGACAGTTCAATATATCAGTAAGACAAACTCTATTTATTAAGTGAAAGAAGTTTAAGGCAAAAACAGAAACAAAAACTACACTAAAATGAGTCCAAACCTCGATGCTTGTTTATTTATTTTTAATTTTTTTTTGTATTAAAAATATTATTATATAAATTTGCATTTGCTCTAAGAGCGAAATCGCTCATCGAGAGCGCTCACCCCTAAGAACCATACGAACCAGAACTGTATGGGATTTACAACGGCTCGCCTTCACAGGGCGAAATCGGAGCTTTAAGACAGATTTAAGGCAAATTTGCTTAAATCTGTTCTGCAAATTTAAGCTCAGTTTAGGTTTTCTTAAATATTGCATAAACTTAGAGACACGTTTACGTCACATTTAAGCGGGCCTAACTTTCCTTAACGCGAGTACCTCAAGTAAAATATTTTTTTATGATATTTAAACTTGTCCAAACTCGATACTCCTATCCGAGGTTCTATTAAATATAAGTATCAGATTTAACTTACTTAAATAAGTGTGGTTCCATAAATTGCTCAAAACTATTTTGCAAATTGAAGATCCATTTAAGTTTTCTTAAATTTACGTTACATTTAAGTAAGCAAAGCAGATTTAACTATTTTATGATAACATTAAGCCTCTTGAACAAGGCTAAATATCAACGATTGTTATATGTGTTAAGGAATATCTATCTATTTAAAACTTTCACCAGTTCGCCCGTCACACATCAGTTAAACGATCGTAATTACAAACTAAATACATACATACAAATATAACTAAACATGTACTCCAACCTTGCTATATTTTGATTTATAATTCAATCTCTACAGTTCAGCCGTTTAGTGTATCTATTACATATAGTTGCTTACGCTTTCTTTTTTAGCTCTTTTCACGATTATAACCTTTCCGTTTTTGTTTGCGGTGATGTTTGGCGATTGTGGTCACGGCTTGATTATGTTTCTCTTTGCCTATTGGATGGTTCACAATGAAAAGAAACTTGCAATTACCAAACCTGGTGGAGAGGTGAGTTTTTGTCTGCTTAAGAAATGGTTCATGGTTAGGCGTGCCCCATCGAGTTATGGATGCACGCGGGAAGTTGGGAGAGCACGAAAAAAGCGTTATACCGGTTTTCCACTTGCGATTTTTTCCGCGCGAATCGACATTTCTGTTGTATAAATATTGAATGGATTTCTAATTAGTTCCAGCCGGGAGCTCATAAGACAAAAGAAAAATGTCGATTCGCGCGAAAAAATTCGCAAGTGGAAAGCCGGCTTAATAGTCAGGCAGATAGGAGGAAAAAAACTCACCATATCGAGGGGCAATTCCATTTTGCCTTAATCTTGTGCCTTGAAGGTTAGTAAGTACATTTCTGTATGTCGGCGGCGTTCAAATTTCTTGAGGGCTCCTGCCAACACGTTTTTCTTTGACAGTTCGGCGATTGTTGTGTTTTGTTAAAAATGGCGTCGGAGAGGCAGTGAGCCCGCGATTTTTTGACCATCGCGGTAATAATTCGTTAAGTGCTTCAAGTAATCGCTGTTTTTGAGTATACGAAAAATTTTACAAACAACATGGCGCCTGTTAATATCGCTGCAAGCTGTTGTAAAACGTTGTCGGATAGCTCACTCAAGAAATTTAAACCTCGCCGACATGGAAAAATGGATTTAATAGGTGTTGAACTACAACTCTAGCATGGAATGAAATTGCCCCTCGATATGGTGAGTTTTCATTCATTTTTGTCCCTCTATCTGCCTGACTATTAAAGGCTGTTTTCCACTGAGCGATATTTTTCGATCGAAGCGACTTTTTTGCTTTTGTCTTGGCTAATTAGTTCCACCTGAGAGCTTACGAGACAAAAGAAAATGTCCCTTCGCCCGACATTTTTCGCCAAGTGGAAATCCAGCTTTAGAGTTGGTCGAGGCAATAGCCGAGAGAGAAAGAGTGCTCTCCCAACTTCCCAATTGCATCCGTAACTTAATGGAGCACGCCAAACCATGAACCATTTCTTTTATAACAGAGAATCAGACACAAGACAACGGAAAACAATATTCAATTCACTGATTAAAAATGAGTTTCTCATTACGTTTGAAATTACCGTGCTCCATCGAGTTTTAGTATCAACCAACTGGTGGTCTATTACAAATCCGGCTTTCTGATTGGCTGAGCTACCATGGTCTATTGGTGATAGACCATAGTAGCGTTATCCAATGATATACCTTCTTATAGCTGGAATACTCCTATTCTGACCAATCAGAAGCCACGGCATATTCACGCCGCAAGCAAAACCTGGAAACTAGGCTAAAAAATCAAACTTGGCGTCTGCTAAAATTTTTGCACGAGTGAAGAGAACATTGGGTCGAAAATAATGGAAATATATTCAGTTTGACATTTTCGAATAAGAAAATGAATTCGCTTATGCCTATGGAGTATATCTACACCAAATTTGAAGCAAAGTATAGTTACAATCTTGTATTTTGTGAGCGATTGTTTACCATACGCCATCGAACTGCTCTGCATTATGTATGGGGAGACTTCTGCAAACAAAAAGGTAAAACTATCTGAACATTTAGAACAATGTTTGATAATGTTTAGAACAATGTTTGACTTCTTTACGTTAAAGAAAAGTTGTTTATGGTTGATACTAAAACAATTAGACAACTCGTCCTCTTAGTATAATTTCATAGTGGAAAAGAGGCTTTCCAGCTTTCTGATTGGTCCGCTCAGCGGTGAATCTGAGGTAATAGTCACCGCTTAGCGCGGTGACTATTGCATCACAAGAAATTGTTCTTCAAAAGTAGTTTTGGAAAAGAGACTGGTACTTATTCAACACTGCACTGACTTTACTCGTTTCAGTCTCCCCCTCGGAGTTGTCATTTTGAAGTATGAGATTTTAGAATTTGTTGATTCATTGAACTGTTGATATTTTTTTCAAAATGGGGTCTGTAGCTTTTGAGACAGACAAAAGAGCATAATACTGAAAACATTTATCACTGAGATGTTGTACATATCAAATATCGTAAAAACAAAACTTTATAAAGGTAAGGAAGTATATTTTCTATAATTCTTCGTATTTTTTGTATGTTTTGGCTAAGTTTTGGTCGTAGCGATGTTTTCGAAAACTTCGTCACGAGTGAAGAACATATTGAACATGAATTAAGTGCAAAAAAGCCGTAACACAGGATCCAAAACACCAGAATAAAAGTCTTTTTAGCATATATTTGAATGTATGTACAAGTTCAATTCCAAAGTAGGATGTTGTTTACTCTTTTTTTTTAAAAATTATTTACTGACAAAGACTGTGGCTTGCTAACATCTTCTGTGAATAAACAGAATCACCACTGTTAAAATGAAAGCAGTTGTTTAAAAGTTTTTGTTTCAACGTTATTGTTTTTTTATCAACCAATAATTATGAAATTATACTAAAACAATTAGTCACCTCAGTCTCGGTGAATATCACCGATAGTCACCTCGACGTCGGTGACTAATTGTTAAATAGAAAACTCGTCTAATTGTTAAATGAGCGCGCGCGGTAGCCAATCAGAAACGCCGTTGTATTACATACATGTTATGATAAATATTTAACATTGTTTTAATGCCAAAAAACCCGGTTCCATCAGCACTCATGTGCATTCAGAGAGTTGTTAAATTAATATGAAAGAAGTATTATCTTCTAGGCTGGGGCGGTTCTTGAAAAAAACCGAAACCGAAAACCGTCAAGAAAAAACCGAAAAAACCCGAAAAACCGATTTTTTATTTATAAATAACACGCAGACATAAAATAGTGTAGCACGTGCTTTTATTATGTGAAGAATTTTAGTTTTAGATGTTTAATATCAAAAGCTTACAGAGGTAGAAGACAGAGAAGAGAAGAAGAGTAGAAGACAAAGTTAAAATAACATATTTACTATTTACAAGTTTTCAGCTAGGAACGTAAGCATGTCAACTTTTTCTGGCTTTAATTGTGTTCGAGATGGAGTACTGACCAGTCCTGCCTTGCTAAATAATCGCTCTGATGGAGAACTGCTAGCCTGGATCGCAAGATACTTTCGGGCAAGCTGACTGAGCAATGGGAAATCAACTTCGTTTCTCTGCCATCACGTTTTTCTGGTTTTTCGGTTCTTGGACTTTGGAAAAACCGAAAAACCGGTTTTTCAAAAAACCCGGTATTTTCCGGTATACCGAAAAACCGCCTCAGCCTATTATCTTCATAAAAATGCCGCTTGTAGGTTAACTTGTAGCCGGTGTTATGGGATAAAACCAAACACACTTGCAGGTTTGGTGCGTCCGGGATTGTTGTAGGCTCGATTCCAGCCGTATCTCTGGCCCCGGTATTTACCTCCCCCGAAATCACGGCTGGAATCGTGAGCTTGTGCGTTGTCGATTTACATTACAAACATGCATGCACATTTTCAGCAGGCATATATTATTGGGATTACTGCATGAATTCTATGGAATTACTTCCTAGGATTGATGCACCTCAGGGGCTGGCATCTCCCCGAACCCACCTCGCCACCTCCCTGCAAGTGCGTCTGTTATATACAGACTCCACCCCTCTATCGAGTCCGAGTTCTTGCCATTCCAAGTCTTCCGAGTCCAAGTCTGTGCTTTAAAGGTGGTCTTTTCTTCTTTACCTGTTGTTGAACAGTAAGTGCGACACACGTCCGATTTGACTCGTTCCCAGGTATATAAACATCGTTAGCAACCTCGGTCTGTCGTCTGTGTTCTACACACGTAAAAACGCGCAAGCTGTTACAGACCTGTAGACAAGTTGGTATATATAGGTGTGTTTTTAAGTGTGTAGTAGCTCAATGGTTTGTGTCTGAATGGCACTCGGAAGCTCAAAGTTTTCAGGGTTTAACAACTTACTTGACAAACTTTATATAACGGGTCATACTAATTACCGACAAAAGCCGACAAAAGCCGACAAAAACCGACAAAAAGAAAAACAAATACCGACAAAAGAAAAACAACGTGCAAATAACTAAGTGTCTATTCTGTCTATGGCTATTAAACGTTGATATGAACTTATTTTTATGTTGTTTCAACATCTCTTGATGTATGTGCATATATAAAAATAATTTTGAATGCTTTTCAAGAAGCGAATTCACGGTCAATAAAAATAATTTTGAATGTTTTTCAAGGAAGCGAATTCACGGTCAATAAAAATCATTTTGAATGCTTTTCAAGAAGCGAATTCACGGTCAATAAAAATCATTTTGAATGTTTTTCAAGAAGCGAATGCGATTCACGGTCAATAAAAATCATTTTGAATGTTTTTCAAGAAGCGAATTCACGGTCAGATTATTAGCGATTCAGATTTAGATTGTTCTCGGAGCAAATTAAATACATGTCGTCTGTGTGCTACACACTGCTAGAAAATTTTGTCGGTAGTTGTCTGTTTTTTGGTCGGTTTTTGTCGGCTTTTGTCGGTTTTTGTCGGCTTTTGTCGGCTTTTGTCCGTAATTAGTATGACCGTATATAACAAGACGCCTGCGCAGGCGGTCACTCGGGCTACTGATTTCTGAAAGCTTCGCGTAGCCTGTGCGTACTTTAGCACGACTATACATGGCAATGGCAATGCATAATTGTATAGATTTTCACAAATAGAATCTATGGTCTTATATGAACTGCTGCGGTGCAGGAAGCGCCGAAGGTTTGCTAATGTAGTATAAATGTAAACAAGGTCGTTTTTCTGAATCTAATATATTTAGTTTCCGAATGTAATACGACACACGATATCTAGACATGCACTGAACAGTTCAACATATTGATATCTTACCGATATTTGCTCTATTCGGTGCTTATTATTATACTTGCATTTTGTAGTTGTCGGACTATAAAGCAACGAGGCCAGGACCAACCTGTTTTGAAATAGCTCGTCATCTTTTACGTACTAGGTCATTGTAAAACCTTTGTAAGCATGTTTACGATGAATTGAAGACAATTGTCAGCCGCATTACTGATCAACTATAACTCGGTCACTTGCAAAGCTATTCAAACAAGTAAACAACTGAGAAACAGTGAAATGTCTTTCAAATATTAAAAAACATCGATAAAATGGCAATAAAAGCTTCGTTCAAAAGAGACAACCACTGATCATCTGGAGACAACTCGGCCAAACCTCAGTTTCGCAATTATTAAACATGACTGTTCTCTGACGTCCTTCACTCCTTCAGTTTAAAGTTTCCAATTATTTTTAATACACCTTGATTCGCTGACAGTCCAACTACTCTGACATCTTTGTTTGAGGCGAAACATCGGTAAAATGGCAAGAAAAGCTTCGTTCAAGAGACAACTCGCCATGAAAGTGAAATCTCGGTTTCGCAAAGCCTGTCGTGTCAAGTTTGTCGACACAAAAAAAAAAATAACAGAGCCGAAACCTAGACTCGGCTACACAGCCAGAAATCTCACAGACTTGTTACAACCTGCAGGATTTGCAGGCTTCTTACAAGCTGTTGACAAGTTGCAACAAGTCTGTTGATTTCATCATGCTCTAACAGACTTGTTACATCAGATCTGTTACAACGTGTTGGCAGCAGAGCCGTAACAAGTTGTTGGGACAAGTTGTAACAGACCTGTTGAGAACATGGAATATCAGATCTGATAGAACAACTTGTAGCAAGTCTGATGAAGTCAACAATGTTGTTCCAACTTGTTCCAACAGGCTTGTCGCAAGATGTTATTGCCAAGCTTGCACCAAGTTGACAACAACTTGCGACGGACTTGTTAATAACAACCTGTGTTTCGTTTGTCACAACAAATTGGAACAAGTCTGCATTCATGCAACCTCAAATAAAATCCTTACAATTTATGGACGTTTTGCTGCGTGTGTTTTAGCTTTTTAGCGCAGACAAATTAATTTATGGTTGCTTTATCACGTTCGGTCGAACACAAATTGGTTGTGGTGTTATTATATTACGAGTGTAAACAGGTAATTTTTGGAGAAGGAAAATTTCGAGTGTAGAATATATACATTGTAAATATAAAAGGTTTACTGTTTTGATTACTCAGTTCCCCCAAAGCTGCTATAAGTATAACACGCCAGTTTTCCTAATAAATCAATGCTGCATGGGACTACCGTTACAGACATGAACAAATTTATTTGAACGTTTATTTAGTGTTTTATATTACGTCTTTGTGAATGTGTAAAACGTCAAAACGTTTTTTGTGAACGAAAAAGTGTTTGAAACAAAGAAAAAATAAACAATATTCAATAACTATAGTTGTTCAGGAGAGAGACGGCACAACATTATTCAAACACCGTCAAAAGTCGGTTTCTGATATCACAACACACTGACTACGAAGACAGCCATAGCGGCCAGGCATGTCGAGACATCACTAATTCACTTTGAAATTTTTTGAAAGATATCGACTTATCAAAGCTATAGAAACGTTAATACGATCATAATGCACATATTTATCACTTCAATCTTATGTTCAAGTTCACAACAGGCATATTTTGGGGTTTATAACCACAAAAAAAGAACTTAGCTCAAAATATCTTTAAAACTGTTTCCTTTAATACGGCCACGGCACTTCACGGCAAGGATTTTCTTATAAGCGATTTTCGGCGAACGTATAAAACTGCTTGTGTGACTGATTTGTTACACGCCCTGTTTGTATTTCCAATTTAATCTTTGTGGGCAAGTTCTGTTTGTCCGAAATATCTTTGAGTTTCAAAGTGTTTCTTTCGAAGCTTGTAAATATTAAAAGTTCGAAGCTTCGAGGCTAAAAACAGGAAGTAATGAGCTTGCATCAGCTTATGCTCAGAGAGCCAATCATATGCGAGAAAATACAATCACCAGCCAATGAGAATCAATGAGATCACGAAAACAAACTTGCGTCACCATGGACGACCGTTGGCTAAATTTTATTTTTCAGTTTGAAAGTTGAAACAGACTGGCCATCCACGGTTCCACGGATAAAAGTCCATCGGTTTTGATCGAGACATGATATGTGACTGAAATATGGCTCTGGTTCATGTTCAATCATCATTCGTTCATCGTTTGGAAGAAGTTCTCAGTGGATTTGAGGAATGATAACAGTCGTTGGCAACATTCAAGAACAGCGAGAACAAGTGTGTCGGGAGTGGCAGCTCATTTCTATTTTTAATTTACTTTCAAGTATCAATGCAAGGGACTGAACTGGTCCGCTGGTCCAGCACTCAACGTAAAGAAATGTCAATGGTGTGATCAGACTGGAACTTTCAGAGTGCCAACCACGAATGAAGCGGAGGCTGAGGAGTACCAACGTTCAAAAAGAAGCTGTATATTTATCTTATTATCTGTTACTTATTCCTTTAATGTTGAGTTTATTCATGCATGCAGTTAAATATATTGTGGTTATTTTGCATGAACGTACTAAAACATTCAAATAAGTGAGTGAACTCGCTTTCATCGGTGGACTAAATGTTTGCAATGTATTGAATTGTCTTCTGTAAAATAAAATTACTTTGATAGATATTTGCAGTTGTGTAAATTATATTTGACTTGAATATATTCTATATGAATTAGATTACTTAAGTATAGAAATCACGGAAGTATCACAGGGTGTGACAATTTCGTTATTTCTATACTTAAGAAATCTAATAATCAGTGCATGAACAACGCGGGAATAACGCGTGTTTCATCAAGCTTGTTACAACTTGTCCCATGCAGACTTGTTACGGTTTGTTCACAAGTTGTTACAGGTCTGATGACGACAATATTGTTACGATCTGTTCACAACAAGCTTGCAGCAAGTTGTTGGAACAAGTTGTAACAGGTCTGATGATGACAATATTGTTCCGGCTTGTCAGAACAACTTGCAACAAGCTTGCAAACAACCCGTTGCAGATTTGTCACGACAAACCGGAACAAGGCATGCGAACTCATCCGGATATCGGCTTGTTCATGACAAGTTGTAACAGACAGGCTGCAGACCTGTTACAACACGTGCGTTTCCGGCTGTGTACCACAGGCCGTGAACTCGATGTAAGTTAAAATGTGATACCTGGAACGCTAAAGTGAGACGCTAAAGAACCAAAAAGTGAGGCAAAAAGTTCCAGGCCCCTGCGCGGTTTGCAGGTAGAATTCAGTCTCCCACAAAATATTTTTTACACGGCCGCCCGTCTTGAGCGAACTGCGAAGGCTCGAAAAGGTTTGAAAAAATTATTTATCAAATTATTTTGTCAGATTAAACGTGCATTTAATGGTTTCCCATTGTTGTGCAGTGCTGTTGTTGTTTTATTTACTGTATAGCAGTCCGAAATTAACAGTAAATTAAGCTCGGGTCTCGGGATGAAAATAGGAAAACAGCCAGCTGAAAAGGTGAGAACAAGAGTGAGAAAGCTATTCTTGTACGAGTTTGAAGACGTATTGATACTTGATATCCAATGTCTTTTTCTTATTTCTGCTCCTTTAATTCTTTGTTCGAATGTGTTAAACGGCATTATGATATTTTAAGAAATAACTGACAACTAGATTGTTTATTTTTCACGTTTACTCATGGCTAGTTGTTGTTTTGGGTACGAATGCGGGATGCTTTTTTAAATAAAATGACACTGATGAAACTGGTACTAACTTAAACGGCATATTCTATACTAAGTTTGTTGTTTTTTGTATCCTCTTCGGAGTGACGAAACTCTAATATATATGGTTTATAATATAACGAAAATTTGATTTAATTTCTTCACTGACAAACTTCGTGCACGTTTTGTAGAGACAATGACTTTTACTATAGCAACAAATAGACAATCACTGCATAATTAGTTCGGCAGCATAGCACAACCAATCAAAATTTAAAATGCACGTTTAGCAAAGCGTGATAAAATGATTCAATAAATAATTTTTCAAACCTTTTCGAGTCTTCGCAGTTCGCTCAAGACCGGTGACCGAGTAAAAAACATTTTGTGGGAGACTGAATCCTACCTGCAAACCGCGCAAGGGCCTGGAACTTTTTGCCTCACTTTTTGCCCCCCGAATGACTGGACGTTAGCGTTCCAGGTATCACATTTTAACTTACATCGAATTCACTGACCACAGGTAGCCCGAGTAATAAAATGTCACCTTTTATATGCACAATGTTAACTTATTTTTAATATTTTTTAGATATTTGAAACAATATTCTCTGGCCGTTATATTGTGTTGCTGATGGGTGCTTTTGCAATATACACGGGTTTGATCTACAATGATTGTTTTTCAAAGTCTTTCAACATTTTTGGCAGTGCTTGGAACAACAAGGACTTTAAGTAAGTTCAGTTCAGTTCAGTTCATTGTCGAAGTCTTTATCAAACCAGGACATTTAACCGTCGATCAGTGTTTGAATGATTAAATATAACTTTTATTCACCAACGAAGGCCAAAAAAGAACCTGGGTTTCCTATTTCTTTTGCCAAAAACGTAGGTGGGGTGGGTTGGATTTCATTTTTCCCCTTTTTTTTATTTAGTACCCCATGTATGACAATAATATTCTTTTCAAAACCAAATAACAATTATTATTATATGGCACAAGTTACTTCCGTTGAAATCGTGTGTTCTCATTGGCTGAGACGCGTCACGTGCCGGTCGATAATTTTCCGTAATCGACCGGTCGATTACGGACTTTTGCAGGCATGATGTTTGCAACTAAACAATGAAAGAAAACCGCAAACATTTTGTGAATTCAATAACCTGAGGACTAAATTATGTATGAGTGGGACGATGAGCAATCTGGCAGTGAGTTTTAAGATTCCGAAAGCGATGACAACAAGAGCAACAACATTGAAAACGATGAGTCTATCTCACACGCTCGAGGTCACACTATTGACAAGGTAATGTAAGATGTGTTGTTTCAAAATGCCGTATAATAAACCTCTTATTAACCTCGTCCGCTTGGTTATTACGGAAAAATATCAGACCTCGGTCTTTATGTAGAGACCTCGCCCTATGGGCTCGGTCTGTACTGTCAAGACCTCGGTCTGATATTTTTCCGTAATGACCGCGCTCTCGGTTAATAAAAAGTTACAGTAGCACATCTCTTAAAACTAATCTTGAGCACATTACTAGGTTCTGACGCCATGCTTAATATCTCAAGATGCTAAGCATGCTGCAACTCGGTTCCATGCTCCTCAAAATTTCAATAAATAGATTAAGGATCGGCATTTTGCCAAAAACTAGGTAGGGCTTGGGAAACCGGAAAGTCATATTTCTTTTTTTCCCCCTAATTGTCCACAAATTCATATGACGAAGAATCTGGCAAATTAAACTGCTTATGAAATGAAATTTCCGTAATTTATTTTATGAAATATTTAAAACATGACCAGGTAACACCAGGCGATAGATTAGTATTTTGGATCTGATAAAACGTATACTGCGAATGTTTTAAATAGCTTCAAAAACGACCTATTTGGTAAGTTTATCGGCGTAGTAATTTTAAAACAACGACGTTGTCTAAGCCGAGAAAATCAAAGCTAAAGTTTACGTAAATCAGGAGGATTTTTTATCAGACAAAAGATAAGACCACAGACATGGTACTGATTGCCTTTGTGTTTTCCTAATAAATACGAGTTTCGCTCCCAATTGCATGTTTTGAAATTATTCACTAATGAAGTCTCTTGCTTTGCCAACATCGTATACGAATAAACAGAACTGCCACTTTTAGGAGGAACACTGGTTTACTGGTTTTTCACCGACCTTTGAAATTATACTAAAACAATTTTGTGGCTCAGTAAATATTCACCAATAGTCATCTCGACTTCGGTGACTAATTGTTAAATAGAAATTGCTGATATTGTTGCGCTATTTTTACATTCTAAACCACTAAACAAAAGCATTTTGTAAGTAGAATTATTATTTGATTACCATATTACTATGACTATGCTTGGTACCTTTTTTACCATTTTTTACCATTTTTTATACCTTTTTTACCCTTTTTTATACCTTTTTTACCCTTTTTTTACCTTTTTTACGCTTTTTTACTGTTTTTTACCTTTCATATACCTTTTTTATACCTTTTTTTCCCTTTTTACTATTCTTCCTATTCTCACTATTCTTCCTACTCTTCCTACTCTTCCTCTCTGGCTACTCTGACTACTCTTCCTACTCTTCCTCTCTGGCTACTCTGACTACTCTTCCTCTTTGACTACTCTGACTACTCTGACTAGACTCTGACTAGACTCTGACTAGACTCTGACTACTCTGACTACTCTTCCTCTTTGACTACTCTGACTACTCATGACTACTCTGACTACTCTGACTACTCTGACTACTCTGACTACTCTGACTACTCTTCCTCTTGGACTACTCTGACTACTCACGACTACTCTGACTACTCTGACTACTCTGACTACTCTGACTACTCTGACTACTCATGACTACTCTGACTACTCATGACTACTCTGAGTACTCTGACTACTCTTCCTCTTTGACTACTCTGACTACTCTTCCTCTTTGGCTACTCCGACTACTCTTCCTCTTTGACTACTCTGACTACTCTTCCTCTTAGACTACTCATGACTACTCTGACTACTCTGACTACTCTGACTACTCTGACTACTCTGACTACTCTGACTACTCTTCCTCTTTGACTACTCTGACTACTCTTCCTCTTTGACTACTCTGACTACTCAAAACAAAGTTGTTTGTTTGTTGGTGGTTTTATATATTTTGTAGATCGTTATAACGATCCTTCTTGAGTTACAGAGTTTTAAATTATATTATTGCTGACGTCAGCATAATTTTCAAATGTCGTTAAAAGTCACTTTGTACACACAGTTGAGCATACAATGCTTGGTTGAGCTTTAGAAGAGATGTCTATTTATATCTGATGTGCAATCTAAAGATTCTGGTTGAAACTACACTTATATGAGCATTCGTTTTTTGGCCGCCATATTAGTGTACCTCACAGACGCCAATTAGGTACACAAACATGGCGGATGAAGAACAAATGCTCGTATACAGTGTAGTTTTTGCCGGAGTTTTCAGGTTGTACATCAGATGTAATTAGACATCACTTCTAAAGCATAACAAAGCTTTTTTAACGACATTTGAAAATTATGCTGACGTCAGCAATAATATAATTCAAAAGCCTGTAACTCAAGAAGGAGAACTTGTATCGACTTAAAATTTTCCAGGAAGAATCGTAATAATGATCTATAAAATATATAAAACAGCCAAACCTTTTAGGTTTAATAATAAACATTTTAGAATTTTGTGACGTCACGGTGAAAACCACCTATTTTTATGATATGGATATGATGATGAAACAAACTCTTTTCGAATTCGACCATTTATTTCATCTAATCTTGACCATTTTTTCTTGCAGGTGGCCAGGTGGCAAGGAAGTCATGCTGAGACCCTGGTTAGCGGACTATGGCGGAGTTCCTTACTATTTTGGTGTTGATCCGGTATGCTTTACATCTGTATAATGTTTTAGAGACACTGTGCACTTTACGTAATGATGTTAATGTCGATGACGGGAAAATGTTCATTGCCACGATTTACTTAGGCTCGATTTCAGCCGTTGTGGGCCCGCATTCCTGCGCCCCCACACCGGCTGGATCAATGGTCGACACGATTGTTACTTTCGACCAATAGAAATGTAGCCTACACGATTTCACGGGTAACGTGGTGATTGGTTAAGGCGGTCAAATGTTCGACAAAATAGCGAATGTTCGTGTTGACGAGGGACTTCATTCAAAAGCCTAAGGTAAAATTAAATCGATATTCATTAGAATGTTACAGAATTTCAAGAAGAAATGAGAAAGAGCCTTTTTTTTTTAAAAACAATGTTTTCATAATTTTACCAACTAGATCAGGAAAGTCGTTAATTCTCCAGAGCTTCCTAGTCGTCTCCCACTCAAAACCTACGGTTCGCACGCGCGTATATGATGAGACTGGTACCTAGGCCTGACGTCACCGCTCCAGGTGCTCCAGAACGCCTAGCAGATTTCAGTGTTTTCAAGATGGCAGATTGGCAGTATCTTATACACTTGACAAGGTTAAGGGTTAAAACACAAATTGTTTATGCATGACATACCTTCAGTAGGAAAGAAATAGTAAACCATATGTAAGTTTTAAACATGCACGTTTTTCAATAACTATGAAATTCTAAAATAAGGGCTTTGATTAAACCGGCCGATCAGTCAGTAAATTCGTTCTTCGAAGTCCAGCAGTTCACCTAAAGTTTGCCGAGTTTATCACCTTCAATATTTTCTGTACCAATGTTAACCTTCAATTTTAAATACACACATTCTGCAAACACGAAATACAGGTCAACTGGTGTGAATATAAAATAATAAGCTTGATTTAATCACTGATGGAGGTCAAGCAGGTTCTTATTTATAGGTTGGAACAAGTAATAAAACAAATCAAAATTACTCACCTGGTTTTGCAGCGCTTTGTGAAAATATATTCTTTTCTTTTACGAGCAGGATGGGACCTGGTGACCAGGGCCCATTTTTTGAAAAATCAGGGACCATTTTACTAAAATCTGCTAGGCTCTCTCTCTCTCGCAGCGCTCAGGCAGGCGCCCATGCTAGCAAATATTGAAACAGCGAAGAGAGAGGGAGCTTGGGACAAGGCTGCGGATCCTCCAAGTATTTGTTTGGTGATTTCTCCGCTATCGTCTTTAATACAAAGCAAAGTAATGTACCTTGAAGTTACTTGTACTCGCTGATTATTTTCGAGTGGTTGAGCGACTTGAGCCATATAAATGTTTTCGGGACATGTTGATAGGACCTGTGTTGATATGTGACCCTTCTACTAGGGACAACTTTCGTCCATGTAAATTGTAAAGGGCCTCTTAAACTATGTCTGCTTTAGATTTTAGAACTGGCCTCTTATCTTTATACTCCGAATACGGTATACGTCCGGAAAATTGATAAGCCCGAATAATGTGATCGTCATATCCCCAAACAACTTGTTATGTTCTATCGAGGATTGGTTTGTAACTGGGAGGCATATGTCTAAAAATAAGGTTTCAACCAGTTTAAAAATGTTAAAAACGAGCATTCGGTCTAAGCGACCATCGTCAGGTTAAAAAGTACTAAAATGGTAATCAATAACAAGAAGGCTAATTAAACCACAGGGAGCCCACCCCAGCAGTATGAACGACTTTTACTTGAATTTACACGAAGTACTCTTCGATTCCGTGTCGAATGCCCAGCAGGGAGTGCGGGCGCAAGCGAAAGCTGGGGGGGAAGAGAAAAAAAAAGAAAGGGATGAAACACTGAGAACTCGGCGGAAGTATGTGTTCCAGAGGTTGCTATGACATGCACAAAGGTTCGTCAACTCGTCGGTTGGTTTTCGGATTTCGGAAACGGTCTGCGGTTTCAAATGTCAACAAAACGAATTCTCGCGGATATTTATAGTCATACTACAAATTGTCATGATCGTGATGTGAAAAACGCGGACGAGTTCACGAAGATGACGTATGCAATTAACTGTCACCACAACCTATGGAACACATCGCAAACTTTCAACATATTTAATCGATCGAGAAAATAACTGTCGTAAGCAAAAATTTTACAACTTTTAACTTAATGATATGAAATAGCAGTCCTTAGTGGAGCTTTTAATACTAGTAATTTCTAAAAGTTTTATTTATATATTCTGGAATAGTGCTTTAGAAGATAACTATACTCAGTGTTTCATCCCTTTCTTTTTTCTTCTCTTCCCCCCCCCAGCTTTCGCTTGCGCCCGCACTCCCTGCTGGGCATTCAACACGGAATCGAAGAGAACTTCGTGTAAATTCAAGTAAAAGTCGTTCATACTGCTGGGGTGGGCTCCCTGTGATTAAACCAGCATTTAAAAGGTTTACAGCAATAGTTTATATACGAAAAGACTAAATGGAATAATAAAATAAAAATACAAACAATTTACATAAAGATAATAAAACCAAGAACATAAGAATACTAAATTAAGACTCTTAAAAAACCATGTTTTTCGTAAAATCGGACCATACACCTCGGGGAACATTCTACCACGTCACCATCCCTTGTTATGTTTTATTGTCTTTGCAGGTATGGCAGTTTGCCAAGAACAAGATCAGTTTCACCAACTCTCTGAAAATGAAGATGTCTGTGATTTTGGGCGTCACTCATATGCTTTTTGGAATATTCCTCAGTTGTGCTAACCACAGGTAGGCCTCAGCTCTATACTATTATTATATTTCCCCACCCCCAATTCTTGATAGTAATTGCATGGTCAGAAATTTTGTGGGAATGTTCAATATCTGCACTTTTAATTGTATTTGCCGCTGTGATGGTCAGATTCTGAGCCAAGAATGCTATTTATTATCTGTAGTTTCTGGTGGTATTATCTGTAGGCAAAATAGCCTGTGAACAGGCTCTCTCTGTGGGGGCGGGGCGTAAGGGAAGAACTCAGAAGGAGAGAGGCTGTAGACAAACTATAGAAGCCGTCGTTCCGCCCACTTGTCAAAAATCTGCCATGGTTTTTCTTCAGTTGAGAAAATGTCAACACAAATTGCGATAGAAGAGCGAATTTTATTGACTTTCATGCATATTTATTTGCGTGGGCCGAAAGAGTATAATCGAAAAATATGAGGTTTTGGGTAAACAGTTTGCTATTTTATCATTGTAGCAAGCGAGTGGTTTATTCCTTTTGGAAATCTTTGCCCGTCGCGTCGGCGGATATTTTACCTCGCAACTTCAGTGATATTATTTTCCATTTTCCAGAGGCACTTTTATCTTTATTTCATTTATATTTATTGCAATTTTAATACAACCACATTTTATATATCTGAAAAACGGTCAAGCCTTGACTTGCTATATACGCAAGCATATATATGCTCGTAAAAGGCGTAAAATTTTATTATTTGCCAGACCTTGTTTACAAAATTTAACACTTGTAGCCTTTTCAGAGGCTTCCGCGCGTTTTTATTTATATGAGCAGCAAGAACATAATAAAAATATCAATCTTTGTAAATTTTGTGAATTTCTAAGCTATAGTAATCGAAATATAAGCTTTCGAGTTAACAATGACTTTTTATATTTCACTTCAGACTATATATTTCACTTCAGACTATATTTTCACTTCTGACAATATTTCTCTGACGCTCATACGCTTAACATTGATTTTCACACACATTTAGTTGCATGAGCAGAAAGAGTATAGTCGAAATTCTACTCTTCGTAAAGTTTCTGAGGTTCTTAGCTAAACTTTTCGAAATATTAGCTTTCGATTAAACACTTGTCTTTGCACACACCAACGCTCACTCAGGCTCTCCCATATTTTAATATTATGAATCATTCAGTCAGTGATCGGACCAATCAGAGCATGATACCAGAGAACGGCGGCTTCAGTAGTTTGTGTACAGGCTCTCTCCTTTTCCCTTTCACGCCCCGCCCCGACAGAGAGCCTGCCTGATCACAGGCTATAGGAAAAAGGACTTATCATGCATGCATGCATGCGCTGACGTGAACCTGTCCAGCTATAGGCAAACCGAATAAACCGCGGACGAAGCAACTGTCTTTAATCCGCTGTTACACGATTTTGTGAACCTGCATCGCTTTCCATTGCGAGACAGGTTTCATAAACTATTGCGCGAAGTTGAAGTGCATCCTACTTTGGTGAAACCTGTCTCGCAATGCAAAGCGACACATGTTTATAAACAGGAGGTGTTACACGTTGCAATCTGCCTTGAAAGCTGTGTCGCACAGGTTTTACGAAACATTGCATCGTGCAACAGCGGCTTAAATTGCCTTTTTTTAAACGTTGTTTTGTTCTGAGGGAGTGATTTTCTTTACATTTTCAGTTGAAATTGTATAATAAAACAATTATTGAATTCGACTTTTTTGATATCAAGAATTATCAAGGTCTCAGACCGCATTTTCAGTCTCAGCCTTCGGCTTTGGCAGGTAACACAGACTTCGACCTTGATAATTCTTGATATCAAAAAGGTCTCATCCAATAATTATTTGTTATAGTCCCTTTTTATGCTATACTGTAGACGCACTTGGCAGGAAAGGCTGCCCCCTGGAGAGACGTAGTTTAAGTTTTGACCAAACCCAGAGCAAACAGGGAAAACAAAGACAAACTGAACCTTACTTTCTACTTCATGTTTCACATTTTCCCCAAAAGCAGAATAAAGGCATTGTTTATCCGCTTCTGTGGGTTACACGGGTAACACAGTTTTCGAATCGCCAAATTCAAATTTCAAATTCAAATTTATATTTCACACTGTGTAACAAGTAGTTATTCCATAAGTTTGGAATTGCTGTATTTAAGGATAAGATATTGGTTTTAAATATTTGATAAGAAAAATATAAGTGCAAAGTAGTCAAAGTAGCGTGAGCTTTCGAGTTCACTATACTCCACTCCTTACGAGTGATTAAATTCAAGAGGTAATCAATCAAGAATAAGTAAGTGAATGTTAAATAATGAGTAGCAGATAAAATAAATGTATCGATAAATGTATTGAAAAGCTTTTTAAGCCTAGTTCTCACTTGTTATAAAAATCTTGGACAGTTCTATCCCCGATTGTCGGCGATTCTTACGACAGCCACGTTCACACTTGTCGTGACTTGTCGTAAGAATCGGCGATTTTTTCTGTCCCCGATTATCCCAGACGAGAGGTTTCAGTGTTATTCAGTGTTCACACATGTCGTCGGCGACCGTCTGGGATGCATTTTCCAAATAGAAATGATTCCGATTCTTGCGATGCTTCCGATCAGATCGGCGACTGTCTGGGACGTTACTTCAGCCATGTTCACACTTGTCGTAACAATCCCAGACGATCTGGGACAGGAAAAATCCCAGATTTTTTAGCAGAATAGAACGTTTGATCATTCTCGTTCAGTCAAAGGCTACCCTCAATCCAAGTACTCGTGCTCAGTGCCCAAGCTCGAGCACTCTAATAGTCTGATCAGAACGAACGTCACTAAAAGGAATGACTCAAAAACACGCCCAGTCTCTCAGCGGCTTTTCTAAAATATGTCGATCGTCTAGTTTTTGTTTTTCCCCCAAATTTCAATGAGTCTCAAGATTTTAGCAATCATCTGGATAACATAACCATAACAAAAACCTTAGCCCTATGGTCAGAAATCTGGTTTTCCGCCGCAAAAACATATTTGACGACGTATTTTGGAAATGCCGCGGAAAGACTGCATGGGATGGTCTTTCTGAGTCACCCCTTTTAGCGACGGCCATTCTATAGCGCCCAGCACTTTTTCGTAAATCAACATAAAAAACGTACATTTTCGATAGGATTAAGCATCGTATACACATGGTCGACCATTATAAAATTACGAAACACCGAGACAAAGAGCAGGTTTTGAAGCGCGTGTAAGCATGGTTGGCTTTCGGCACGCATTGATTGGCTTATTGCTGTTACGATGACCTATAGCCATTATATTTTAATCTTCAACATGTAATATGTGTATATACTAAGTGTATACACACATTACATGCTAAAGATTAAAATATAGTACAAGTATATTATACTTGCATTATAATGGCGAATCCACTAAAAGCAAAAAAAACACACCCCAAAAACCCAGCATTTCATTTGGTGCCCGTGCTCCGACACTGGGTCGCCAAAGTTAGGAAACGTTATCTGACACTTGATATAGCCAAAAGCTGTACTGTACATTGGCTTGATTTAATTCTTTTAACTTGTTTTAGGCATTTCAGGCAGCGCATCAACATATACGCACTGTTTATTCCTCAGGTAAGATTTTTACCAAGAGAAACAACTGGCGTATTGAGACTTTTCTAACTTTACAAATAAACCTACTGGATGCGTATAGGCGGTGGCTAACCTGTATTCCAAAGCTGTCTATCACCGCTTAATAATATACACAATGGAACTGTTAAGTTCATTGTTATATATTTGTTAATTCAGCGAAATATTTAAGTTAAATATACATAATATAAGGGACCGTTGATTATTTATGCCCAGGGTTGGGTATCGAAGAGAAATGGGTTGGGTAACCCAGTTTTTGACAGGTTGGGTAAAATAAGATTTGGCTTCATTGATATGGATGAAAGTGATGAGATCGGATCAAGTGAATGAAGACCCACAAGGTCTAGGCGAAGTGCTAAGTCATGGAGATTGGCATTTGCGGACTAGTATTTAATTGTTAAAACGGAAGTTTAAATAAATAAAAATAAATTTTATCTAATGGACAGTATAAACACAATTCATGTACTGTAGTATTTGCAGTACGTGTAGTAAATTTTAGTATGTATTTTGTTTTGCAAAGATATTTTATAAAAGGTTGGTTATTAATATTTAAAAGTGAGTGGGTGAAAAATATCTTAAACCATTTTGAGGTTGGGTAACTAAAAAATTACCCTGCTTGACCCTAAGGATAATGAAGGCAATCCAGTATTTTTTACTCAGTTCTTTTACGGAACAGCAGTCAGATTTTTATAAAATTCTCAACCAAATTCAACTAAAATTTAATGGTTTGGTCTTTGGCTATGCCCAACTCTTTCACAAAATTACATAAAAATTGATTCAATACTTTGGGGGGTATTCTGGTGACTGACAGACAAAAAAACATACAGAGGTAAAAACATATAAACCTGGCTGAGGTAATAAACTTATTGTCTTTTTGTCAATTATTCATTTTTCCAACTCACTTGTGATATTTGTTTGTTTTTAGGTTCTATTTTTGCTTTGCATTTTTGGTTACCTAATTTTCTTGATTTTCTACAAGTGGATCGTCTACAGTACCCTCATGAAAAAAAATGTAAGTTGCATGTTTTCGGGAAGCTTATACACCATGTCGTCCTGTTTTGTTTTTGTTTTGTGTTTTGTGTTTTGTTGTTTTTATTGCTTGTGTGTGTGTGTACACGCGCTTGTTTTTTCCTATGTAATTTGTTTGCGCCGAGTTTAGTTTAGTTTATTCTGTTTGTTTGTTTGTTTGTTTGTTTGTTTTCTTTTCTATATTCTATTCTATTCTATTCTATTCTATTCTATTCTATTCTATTCTATTCTATTCTATTCTATTCTATTCTATTCTATTCTATTCTATTCTATTCTATTCTATTCTATTCCTATTCTATTCTATTCCTATTCTATTCCTATTCTATTCCTATTCTATTCCTATTCTGTTCCTATTCCTATTCTATTCCTATTCTATTCCTATTCCTATTCCTATTCCTATTCCTATTCTATTCCTATTCCTATTCCTATTCCTATTCCTATTCTATTCCTGTTCCTATTCTATTCTATTCCTATTCTATTCCTATTCTAATCCTATTCTATTCCTATTCTATTCCTATTCTATTCCTATTCCTATTCCTATTCCTATTCTATTCCTATTCCTATTCTATTCCTATTCTATGCCTATTCTATGCCTATTCTATTCCTATTCTATTCCTATTCCTATTCTATTCTATTCTATTCTATTCTATTCTATTCTATTCTATTCTATTCCTATTCTATTCCTACTCTATTCCTATTCTGTTCCTATTCTATTCTATTCCTATTCTATTCCTATTCTATTCCTATTCTATTCCTATTCTATTCCTATTCCTATTCCTATTCCTATTCTATTCCTATTCCTATTCCTATTCCTATTCCTATTCCTATTCTATTCCTATTCCTATTCCTATTCTATTCCTATTCCTATTCTATTCCTATTGCTATTCCTATTCTAATCCCATTCTATTCTATTCTATTCTATTCTATTCTATTCTATTCTATTCTATTCCTATTCTATTCCTATTCTATTCCTATTCTATTCCTATTCTATTCCTATTCTATTCCTATTCTATTCCTATTCTATTCTATTCTATTCTATTCTATTCTATTCTATTCTATTCTATTCTATTCTATTCTATTCTATTCCTATTCTATTCCTATTCTATTCCTATTCTATTCCTATTCTGTTCCTATTCTATTCTATTACTATTCTATTCCTATTCTATTCCTATTCTATTCGTATTCCTATTCTATTCCTATTCTATTCCTATTCTATTCCTATTCCTATTCTATTCCTATTCTATTCCTATTCTATGCCTATTCTATGCCTATTCTATTCCTATTCTATTCTATTCTATTCTATTCTATTCTATTCTATTCTATTCTATTCTATTCTATTCTATTCTATTCTATTCTATTCTATTCCTATTCCTATTCTATTCCTATTCTATTCCTATTCTATTCCTATTCTATTCCTATTCCTATTCTATTCATATTCCTATTCATATTCCTATTCTATTCCTGTTCCTATTCTATTCTATTCCTATTCTATTCCTATTCTAATCCTATTCTATTCCTATTCTATTCCTATTCTATTCCTATTCCTATTCCTATTCCTATTCGTATTCTATTCCTATTCCTATTCCTATTCTATTCCTATTCTATGTCTATTCTATTCCTATTCTATGCCTATTCTATTCCTATTCCTATTCTATTCTATTCTATTCTATTCTATTCTATTCTATTCTATTCTATTCTATTCTATTCTATTCTATTCCTATTCTATTCCTACTCTATTCCTATTCTGTTCCTATTCTATTCTATTCCTATTCCTATTCTATTCCTATTCTATTCCTATTCCTATTCCTATTCCTATTCCTATTCCTATTCT
Source organism: Paragorgia papillata (assembly GCA_035771165.1). Lineage (NCBI taxonomy): Eukaryota > Metazoa > Cnidaria > Anthozoa > Scleralcyonacea > Coralliidae > Paragorgia > Paragorgia papillata. The sequence goes on along the minus strand of JAWNZC010000011.1, from coordinate 4,545,630 downwards.
ATTCCTATTCCTATTCCTATTCTATTCCTATTCCTATTCTATTCCTATTGCTATTCCTATTCTAATCCCATTCTATTCTATTCTATTCTATTCTATTCTATTCTATTCTATTCTATTCTATTCTATTCCTATTCTATTCCTATTCTATTCCTATTCTATTCCTATTCTATTCCTATTCTATTCCTATTCTATTCCTATTCTATTCTATTCTATTCTATTCTATTCTATTCTATTCTATTCTATTCTATTCTATTCTATTCCTATTCTATTCCTATTCTATTCCTATTCTGTTCCTATTCTATTCTATTACTATTCTATTCCTATTCTATTCCTATTCTATTCGTATTCGTATTCTATTCCTATTCTATTCCTATTCTATTCCTATTCCTATTCTATTCCTATTCTATTCCTATTCTATGCCTATTCTATGCCTATTCTATTCCTATTCTATTCTATTCTATTCTATTCTATTCTATTCTATTCTATTCTATTCTATTCTATTCTATTCTATTCTATTCTATTCTATTCTATTCTATTCTATTCCTATTCCTATTCTATTCCTATTCTATTCCTATTCTATTCCTATTCTATTCCTATTCCTATTCTATTCATATTCCTATTCATATTCCTATTCTATTCCTGTTCCTATTCTATTCTATTCCTATTCTATTCCTATTCTAATCCTATTCTATTCCTATTCTATTCCTATTCTATTCCTATTCCTATTCCTATTCCTATTCGTATTCTATTCCTATTCCTATTCCTATTCTATTCCTATTCTATGTCTATTCTATTCCTATTCTATGCCTATTCTATTCCTATTCCTATTCTATTCTATTCTATTCTATTCTATTCTATTCTATTCTATTCTATTCTATTCTATTCCTATTCTATTCCTACTCTATTCCTATTCTGTTCCTATTCTATTCTATTCCTATTCCTATTCTATTCCTATTCTATTCCTATTCTATTCCTATTCTATTCCTATTCTATTCTATTCCTATTCTATTCCTATTCCTATTCCTATTCCTATTCTATTCCTATTCCTATTCCTATTCTATTCCTATTCCTATTCCTATTCTATTCCTATTCCTATTCCTATTCTATTCCTATTCCTATTCCTATTCTAATCCTATTCTATTCTATTCTATTCTATTCTATTCTATTCTATTCTATTCCTATTCTATTCCTATTCTATTCCTATTCTATTCCTATTCTATTCCTATTCTATTCCTATTCTATTCCTATTCTATTCTATTCCTATTCTATTCCTATTCTATTCTATTCTATTCTAATCTATTCTATTCTATTCTATTCTATTCCTATTCTATTCCTATTCTATTCCTATTCTGTTCCTATTCTATTCTATTCCTATTCTATTCCTATTCTATTCCTATTCCTATTCTATTCCTATTCTATTCCTATTCCTATTCTATTCCTATTCTATTCCTATTCTATGCCTATTCTATGCCTATTCTATTCTATTCTATTCTATTCTATTCTATTCTATTCTATTCTATTCTATTCTATTCTATTCCTATTCCTATTCCTATTCCTATTCTATTCCTATTCTATTCCTATTCCTATTCTATTCATATTCCTATTGCTTTTCTATTCCTATTCATATTCTGTTCCTATTCCTATCCTCCTATTCTATTCCTATTCATATTCCTATTTCTATTCCATTCCATTCCATCCCATCCCAATCCCATCCCAATCCCATCCCATCCCATCCCGTCCCATCCCAATCCCATCCCAATCCCATCCCATCCCAATCCATTCCAATCCATTTTCCTATGTAATTTGTTTGCGCCGAGTTTAGTTTAGTTTATTCTGTCTGCCGTTTCGATAAAAAAACTAAAAGCGTCCCTTGGCTGACTAAAGATCTGAAGGATTTAATTTATAACAGAGATAGATTAAAGAGGAAGGCAATAATTACGAAATCTGAAGTTGATTGGTCTAATTATAAGTCTGTTAGGAATAAAACTAACACAGAAATAAAAATGTCTAACTATTATCGCCGGACGATTGCTGATCATAAGTTAAAAAATGCTAAAATGGCTTGGCGGACAATAAATAATTTACTTGGAAGACGGTCTAATATCAATACTATAAATGAGCTGTTAATAAATGGAAATTGTAAAATATCGCCAGATGAAGTCGCTGAAGCATTTAATGCTTATTTTTCTACTATGGCACCAAATTTTGGCGAAATCATTTGAATATTCTGATGTTAATTTTGAAAGCTATCTTGATTCAACTAATGCAGAATTTTCTGCTTTCAGGCTCATGAGTGTTGATAAGATTTGTGGTCTACTTTGTCGTTTATCTAACTCGAAAGCAACTGGTATTGATAAGATATCCACAAAAATTTTGAAAGTCGCTTCTCCTGTGATTTCTTCAACTTTGACTTACATTTTTAATCACTCTATTCTTCAATCCATGTTTCCAATTGAATGGAAAATGGCTAGAGTAACACCAATCCATAAAAGTGGACCACGAAATTTAAATGAAAACTATAGACCTATTTCTGTTCTACCGGCCATAAGTAAATTAGTGGAACGAATTTTATACGATCAGTTATATGAGTATCTCACAGAAAATAAATTACTTTCAACAAATCAATTTGGCTTTCGGAAATTTCATTCTACTGCGACGGCATTATTAGATGCCACAAATAATTGGTAATTGAATATGGATCGGGGCTTGTTTAATTTGGTTGTTTTTGTCGATTTAAAAAAGGCGTTTGACACAGTTAATCATCAAATATTACTACGTAAACTGGAGCTTTATGGCCTAAAAGGAAATGCCCTATTATTACTAAATTCCTACTTATCAGATCGAGTCCAGGTATGTAAGATGAATGGCGCTACCTCATCTGAAAGGCCAATTACCTGTGGAGTTCCCAGGGCTCTATTTTGGGTCCATTACTCTTTTTTATATATCAATGATCTTCCAGGTGACTAATGCAAACAACATCGCGATTGTTTGCTGATGATACTAATCTAACATCATCTGGGAGCTCAATATATGAGGTACAGTCAGCCATGAATGCTGATTTAGAACGTCTTAAAAATTGGCTATTGGCCAACAAGTTAAGTCTGAACGTTGCAAAGACTGAATGTCTGTTAATTGGATCAAAGCCTAGACTTATAAATATCGATAAACAGCCTGAATTATATATTCAAGATATGCCGATAAAACAAGTGTTTGAAAGTAAATGTCTTGGAGTAATTGTCGATCAGCATTTGTCCTGTGGGATAAGAATACTGACAGTATCTGTAAGAAAATTAATTCTGGTATTGGAGTTATACGTAGAATAAGATATATTGTTGATAAAGATACCTTATTATCTGTTTACAATGTCCTATAGTACAGCCCTATTTCAATTATTGTAATGAAGTATGGGATGTGTTCGGGCAGTGTCATTCCACAAAGTTACAAAAATTGCATAATAGGTCTGCTAGAATTCTTATGCACATGAGTAATGATGTCCCTCATACAGTAGTAGCTCTCAGCTCTTTGGGCTGGGATACTTTAAACACTCAAAGAATGAAATCGAAAGTGAGATTGATGTATAAAGTTTTAAATGGTAAAGGGCCTGAATCTCTTAAAGATATTTTCATAAAAAAGTCTGAAGTTACTAATTACAATATACGAGGTTGTAATTCATTGCTGCAAATACCTCAACCTAAAACTAATAGTTTAAAAAATAGCTTCAGTTATAATGGCGCTGTAACTTGGAACTCCTTGCCATGTATAATAAGAGAGTCTCGGACCTATTCTACATGTAAAAGTAAAGTTGCTACTCACGTTTTTTAAATAATTTTGTAATAAATAGTAATAGTGTATATATTTGACTTTTAGTGCCTATATTAGTTATGTATTTTTAAATTTCTTATCTTGTTTGTTACTATAATTATATATATATATATATATATAGTTCAATCTACAGACACGGTGTTTCGCTGTACAACAGCTCATCAGTGTAGCTTGGAACAATCTGAATGGATTTCATCAATTACTTATACACATGCGATCGTCGGTGACAACCGCATGTGGGACAGCATCGGTGAAGTACATTCAGATAGCGTGAAGTGCGCATGGGCCCAGAGTGCTCAAACTTCCACAAGGGTAGTGAGCGTTGCATTATCGCTAATAGGTACCCACGACAACTTCACAGAGTGCTCAACAACACCGAAGTGAAGGAGCGTACATATATATCTTTAAATGCACGCCCTCCATGGAAACCAACTTTACAGTTGACGAAGTTAGCGTGTTGAAATAAAATCTATCTATCTATCTATCTATCTATCTATCTCGTCTCGTCTCGTCTCGTCTCGTCTCGTCCCGTCCCGTGCCGTGCCGTCCCGTCCCGTCCCGTCCCGTCCCGTCCCGTCCCGTCCCGTCCCGTCCCGTCCCGTCCCGTCCCGTCCCGTCCCGTCCTGTCCCGTCCCGTCCCGTCCTCTTCCGTCCTCTTCCACCCTATTAATTTTATGTTGTTTCTATTTTATTTAATGTTATGTTTTGTTTATTTTATTTTACCTTTACCTATTTTACCTTTATTCGACTATTGTTTAGAGATTTAATTAAGAAATTAAGACTATATTAAGATTATATTTTTGTAAAAATTAGTTGTCTGTAATAGTGAACAACTAATCATACTTGTAACGAACTCATTGTACTCGTATCGTCATGGCGACGATGTTTGCAGGCTACGGTTATTTTCATTTAATACAAAAGTTCATCATTGTCTTTTTGTAGCCTCCAAGTCTCTTGCTGGTCCTTATCAACATGTTTTTAAAGATTACCAGCCCTACTGCTGCAGAGGATAGATTGTTCGATGCTCAGGTTAATTTTGTACTATATTATAATTCCGTACTTTTGTTTCCGTAACAGACTTTCGGTAGACATTCGTCAAACTCAATATATTTCTAGGCTCCAGACAGGAATCGAACTTGCAAACTTATCCCCGAGCCCGGGCGTAGGGCCGAAGGCCCGGAGCCCGGTGATGGTGCTAATCTCGACATGCGTGGAGTCCACTTTACACGCGAGATGAAAAGCTGAAAGTAATTCTGAAACCTGTTTATATATATATATATATATATATATATATATATATATATATATATATATATATATATATATATATATATATATATATATAAATATGTATATATGTTATCAAATCCACAACTTGCGCAGTTCGGATAGCAGGGTACTGGTACCTGTTAAATTATTCAAGCTCTACTTAAAACTTAAAAGAGAACAACGAAGAAAAGGATAGTGAAAGAGTCAGTTGAGATGGGCTAAGAAACAAACAGCCGATTTAATATATCTTGAAGCGAAACCAGAGAACCTGAAGAAACCAAACGCCGTATGGTAAACAAAATCTCGTCACTCAGTGGTCTCAAAATAATTTTAAAGTTAACGGTACTAGGGGATTTGCATTTATTTAGTATTATAAATAATTATATTTATTTAGTATTTATATATTGTGTAAACGCCAAGAACGGTATACAGTTTCAGTATACCTTGACCTTGTCCTTATGTTGTTTTGAAGTTTTCGCTTAACCTAAAACAATATACAGCTTCACGTTTTCGTGCTTTCCCTTTGCTCGTTCAGACCATAAGTCAGCTTAACTAAAGCTAACTTAAAACACTACCTTAGGCTTATGTAGGCGTGATGTTTTTCATTGACTTTGCATGCACTTTTTATTATTAAAAATACTCATGGGCTTTGTCGATTTTCTTGGCTATATACTGTATATTTCCAAATTTTCGACTGAAACGTGCATGGTCTGTTTGATACTTCTTTCAGGAATCCGATTCTACTGAATTGTTTTATCTCAGACTCTATTATAAATGTAATTTTTTAACTCTGCCTTTGCAAAACATGTATGCATAGGGAAGCCATTTAAAGGCTTGCTAAAAATAATCCCTTTTGAAACCTAAAAACAATATATTTTTTACAACCAGAATTTAATAATGAAATTGGTATGTTCAACTTCATTAAATCAGTTTTATTAGTCATCTTATCCATAAATTATATAATTAACTTGAGGATTATCATTTGTTTTTATATTTGTTTGTTTTTATATTGGCTGTATATAATCAGGAGTGCTTATTTCAATCAGAGGGTGGGTGGGTGGGTGGGTGGGTGGGTAGGGGTGTTTCAAAAAAGCATGTAAAAGTGTGCGAGGGGTTGTTGCGTTTATGTATTTCTAGTAATGACTATTAAGGTTACGTAACACCTTGGAGTAGTGCTTTGCGAAAAATGCAACTGCGCGTTGAGTTTAAAAGCAATCAAATTCAAATTTTTTCAGTTTATAAGCAAAATGATTGTAGAATTGGACAGTTGATTTAGAATTTTGAAAAGTATTTAAACTTGTTTTGTTTTGACAAAATTCTGAAAACGCATTCGCTTTGCGCCGCGACTTTTGTTGAACTACAGTTTCAATCAAATCATGTAAAAATAGTTTTAATTGAAACTCAACTAGCTGTTCTACAAAAGTGTGTGCGGTAGCTATAGTTTTATTTTGTTATTTTTGAGATATAAGGCATTCTTTTGCAACCTCAGTTAAGTGGCGTGCATGCGCATACCATGAATCGTAGTCGATTACTCAGAAATGAAAAAAAAAATCGTTTTGCTACCGCACACACTTTTGAAGCTCTTATTGTCTCCGATACATTGTGAAAATTTGAAAAAAATCGGCCAAAACCCAACAAAAGTCTTTGAATACGGCAATTACAAAAGTCTTTGAATACGACAATTGCTTTGTAAGTTGAAGAAAAATGTTGCCCGTATTACGTCACCTTGGGTACTTCATTGTCTTTGACGTCAGAGCGGTAAAACCCCCCAATCACCTTACTAGTACCAGTCTTTATTTTAACGCGGTCGTCATTTAGACGAGTTCAGTAAAAACTCAAACTTAGACAGTTCATAAAAGTGGAACCGAGTGACTGGTTTCAATTATTTCTTCGGTTTTAGATTGAACTTTTCCGACTTTAACGGAAAATAGAATAACCTGGAAACGTATAGTTGTCCTTTAAGCTATATTGAGGATCTGAGGCATGGAAAGCAAGTTTATTGTTTTTGTGCTCCTAAATGGTGAGAGACAACTTTATTTGGCTTTGGTAAATCCGTAAATTCTTGCTCGGATGAAGGCCTGAGTCAACAGGTCAGAAGCTCAGTAATGAATAATAAACGTGGTGTTACCACAAATTCTCGCTTGTATTACTATCTGTCACCATGCACACTTTTGAAGAATTAATTACGGTAAATCACCCAATTACAAATAATTGCTTTTCAAGAAAGCCGTTTTCAAGAAAGTGCAACGAAATAATATAAAAAAAACCCCAAGAAAATCTACAGTTAATTAGTTGACAACTATACGTACTGCATGATGGCATTATTTAAATTAGTCACATTTGGTAAACTATTAATGGTTGGTGGTAAACTGTTGCGTAAGATGGCACCACTGTACGATAGTAGGAGGTTGTGAGATTAGCCCTCAGTCCTTTATCCTATCCTTGTACATCAACGTGGCTTTTTACTGATTTCTCCTGGTCTCAAGATCACACCAACCAAGTGATTTTGTTTCGCAATTTTGTTGTGACGCAAGCTACAACGGGAAGTTACATGTGCGCAAAAGGCTTGTGCCCACGTACCCCCGTATGTTGCGTGCTTATAATAATAGTATATTTATTAATTTCTCCAAATATGGCTTTTCAGTAATTAATTACAGAAATAAAGTCTAAAAGAAGTCTAAAAAGTCTAAAAGGAGTATAGAATATGAACAAATTTAAAATTATTAAAAAGCTAAAATATAAAAATATTAAAAAATTACATTCTTATGTGCTCCACCATTCTTCAACGAGAATGTTTTTTACAGTACTTTTAAAATTTTTAATACTAGCCGTATCCTTGACGCTGTCCGGTAGCTCGTTCCATAATTTAGTTGCCCTGAACAAAAACGAACGTTGGCCCACAGCAGTTCTATAAAACGGAACGTCTAACTCATCCTTATATCTAGTATCACGATTATGTGTTTGTGATCTTAAAGTAAATCTATTGGTAAGGTATGATGGAGCTAAACTCTTCAAAAATTTAAAAGTCATACCTGCGTCCCTAAAACCATAGCTAAAACGCAGCATGTATACCTAACCGGTAGCCAGTTGAGTTGCTGCAAAGCTGGCGTTATATGGTCGTATTTCCTCGTGCCGGTAACAATTCTCGCAGCGAAGTTTTGAACGCTTTGGAGTTTAGCGATGTTTTTCTTGGAGTGTTTGCCCAGGCAGAGAAGCAATAGTATAATTTACTGAAGACCAAAGCATTTATAATGGTTTTTAGGGTATGGCTATCTAAGATGTACTTAATGCGGTTGATTTGGCAAAGACTCTTTGTGCATTTTTAAACTACCTGAATAACATGTTCATCTTTACTCAAATATGCGTCCATTTCGACACCTAAGTCTCTGGCAGAAGGCGTCGGCCATATTTCCTTCCCAAGAACAGTTATACACGAAAGTACTCTGGCACCCGTTTAACTAGCTGTTGCATGTGTTCCCAGCAGAAGGAGCTTTGTCTTTCCAGGGCAGTGAACTCTATATAAAGACTGGAACGATACCTCCATAAGGCCGGCCCTATGATTGGGTGAAGCCAAACTTCCGGTTGCTGGGGACAACCATGAACGTCTGACCAACGTCCAAGGAGCGGTAGAAAACAGACAATGGCCCAGCGAGAATTTTTTATTTTTTTGTAGTTGAACTTCTTTTGAATTGATATAACGAAGTCAGTATGTATTAGAATCATTGTCCTTTCTGTCTGAGGTATGTTTGTTGGCAAAAATAGATTGAAGTAGGAAATATATTGCCAAACGAAAGCAAAATTTTGCTTGGATTGATGGAAACTCCTGACGAAAATTCAGGTTATATTTAGTATTTATTCGTCTTTATTTTATGAATTCTTGCAACCCTGTCAAGCTGTGCCTTTGCTCTTATGAATAGTCTCCTCGTACCTTTTGAATCATTGTGTAAGACCACGTATATTTTTTATCTTTGATGCCTTTAAAACACTGTCGGTTCGTATTTCTGTGTTTTGTTCGATTTTTCGACTGTTCAGAAAATTTAATATTTATGGTTTTTATTGATCATGTCAGCATCCATATGCTCGACAGATTATAGCCACTATATTTCAGTAGGCTTTAGCCCTGATTAATGCTATCTTTATTTGATTCAAGATAGTTCATAGACTTTTTTCTGGACTTTTGATACCTCAACTGACTCAACACTTGGAGCTGCCCTACAAAAAATCAAGAGATCCGCGCGGTTTCGGACTCAAAATGTGTTTTTTGTCAAATATTCAAGCTACGTTTTTGCTGCTAAAAGGCTTTAGAAGAAGTATCTATTACTGTAGCATGTTTGCATTTCTTTGTAATTGGTTCATAACAAAATATAACTTATAAAATAAAGATTTTCTTGCATATAAAGAGGACTGGGGCCGCCCTGCATGTCAGCCCTCCATGACGGCTTCAAAATTTGGTTTGTGGGTATCGTTCCAGTCCTTATATAGAGTTCACTGTTCCAGGGTTCACAAGCAGACTATTTGAGCAGCATCAGGCAGCAATTCTCCTTAGGCCACCTGTAAGCTGAACCTCAGCGAAGTCCGCGTTCTTGACTGGAAACGACAAATAAAACTTTGAGTCATCGACATAAGACTCTATAAGGAGCACACATCTGGGATACATGGAAGGTCGTTTATATAAATGTTAAATAAAGCCGGACCAAGGATAGAACCTTGGGGCACACCATGTGCGACCACACAAGCTTCTGATAGTTTATGACCAATACGTACTGACTGGCTCCTATACCTAACGGGTAACTTTTAAACCAATCGGTTGCATCTTTAGACACGCCTAATGTACGACGTTTTCCACATAGTAGCGAGTGTTCAATGCTGTCAAAAGCTTTTGATAAGTCTAATGGGACCAGGGCAGTCACTTCCTTCTTACCCATAGCGTCCAGGATCATGTCCGACATGAATATATTTAGCGTATCTGTTGAATGTAGCTTCTTATTCCCGCTCTGATGTGCAGTTAGGCGCTTTTTCCTAACACGTTCGCAAACCTTAGAGGCCGCAGGCAACAACGACACAGGGCGATTATCATTTGCTATTTCAAAGTCTCCCTCCTTCAGAAACGGGATTACTTCCTATTCTTTCCATACTAATGGAACACCGAAGTTAGTAAGGAACTGTTTACGATCTCAGTCAGAACTGGGAGGATAACAGGCAGAGCGTCCATAATTACAGCCATTGAAACCTTGTCTCTTCCTGGTGCCTTATTTGATAGAAACGAATTCACAATTTTACGCATTTCGGCGGACGGCACTGGATGAAAATGGAATTCATCCGTCTCGTGAATAAGTACAGGTGTTTTTGGTTGTATTAATGGTAGATTATATTCAGCAGCTGGCTTCTTAGATTCTTCCGCCGCTTTAGCCCCAACTGATGTGAAGAATTCATTGAATTCATCAGCTAATTCCTTCATGTCCCTGGAATAGACGGGTTGTGATACCTCTTTACGAGGGACACATGTACAGTTCCTGATGACTTTCCACATTGCATTTGGCTCTTGGTTGTTATGAATTTCGTTTTGGACATACGCCTTCTCAGCATCTCGTAACTTTTTCTTTACTTCCTCACGGGACAAACGGAAACTTTCCCAGTCAAGGGCGTTATTGGTTTGACGGGCAATCTTATGTATCTTGTCTCTTCTGTTCATCTCGTTTTTGATTTCTTCGTCCACGAACGGGCATTGGCGATATATAATCTTCATAGTTTTTATGGGCGCGTGCCTGTCCAGTATCCCGAGGAAGTTACAATTGAGATGATCTAATTTTCCATTCACGTCGTCGATTAACAAATTATTCAACCATGAGACTTGTGCTAAGTCTTGTACGAACCTGACAGGGTCATAATGCTTATAGCTTCTGGCGATGACGAAAGCGAGTTGTGGTTTTGGTAATTTCAGTTTCAGCACAGTAAATATCAGATAGTGATCACTGATATGATTTTCCACTACTCTAATAATTTTTTTTACGGAGAGTAATTGAAATTTGTTAATGTGTATATTTCCCTATTAAATCTATATCATACTATGCCACTGAGTACGTAGTTGCACACGAGCACATTAGCAACAGCACAAGGCGAGTTGCAGTTCCGTTCCATGCTGCATTTCCTGATTTTCATGTTCCTGACTTCACAATTAGGGTTCCTCCCTACATAAGGAGGTTTAATACCACCCAAATACATTCCTCACTCCTCAAAAATAATATATTCGCTGAAGAACAATGCATCTCAAAATCTGGAACTCAATTATGTTGGTTGGAACATCTGTTACTGTGAGGAAACAAAATAATCTATATGCGAGGATTCAGGAACAATCATATGACAGATAACTGAATATGATTTCTTAAAATTCATTCTTAAAGTAGATGTGAAGAACTCAAAATGTTCCTCAATCTTAGACTCTTAGCATGCAAATGTTCATCAGGATCGAGATCCCACTTTTTTCCAGGTCTGACATGGTGTAACATAGTCCGCAATCACACCTCGCAACAGCTCTGGTGCAACAAACGTTACACGAAGCAGAATCAAGTTCTACTTTTCATGCACAACGATTGCGGCAACGCTACAACAGATTTTTGAAGCATTGTACAGTGTAACACTCCTCTGCAACTTATCACGCAACAATTTCTCAATCTCGCGACCAACCAATACAAATACGCTTTCTCTTTGGTCCCTTCGCGAGACAAATTGCAAGAAATATTGCACAGTGTAACACTCCTGCTCGTGTAAATGCGACACGAAAGATTGAGTCGTTGCGAGACAAGTTGCACAAAGAATTGCCCGAGTTTGCTTGTTATTAACTCCTGTCTATTTTTATTTTAGCCTGTAATTGAGAAACTATGTGCTGTTACTGCCGTCTTGTGTATCCCTTGGATGTTGCTTTCCAAGCCATTGTATCTGTTGTACCAACAACGGAAAATGAAGCGTCAGGTACGTCTTTTTAATACTACATTTGGTGTAATAACATTCGACTAGTTAACCTAATTGTTCAAAAAATAACATACCACGTTATCCGAAATAGTTTAACGCTACTCTGACTTAAAAGCTCTTTAAACATAAAAAGTTACTGTTCATGACCCGACGTTTCGACGCTCCAGTTTAGTGTCTTGAAGCGATCGTTATGAGGAAAAGACCCATATATTTACACTCTCAAATAGAACCGTTATCAACAAGATACAAATAGTATCTATTCATAGCGCCCACGCTTTTAAATCGGGATGGTGACGTCTTTTACTAGAAACCAATCGGGCTCTTGCAAGTGACGTCAAAGTCGTCATGTGGATTTGCCACCCAGCTTGGAAATACGTGCAAGAGCTCAATATAGTAATAACCAAGTAGATTAACATGAATGGACTAAACTGCCTTGGGCCTCCGTATTTAACCTATACTTATAGTGTGATTAGGTCGGGGGATTATGTACCGCGATTTATGTAATATTTAAACCATGAGCAGCAGTGTTTTATCCGATTTAGATAGCGAATGTTTTGAATAACTTCCAAAACGACCCATTTGGTAAGTTCTTTGGCGTAGTAATTTTGAAAAACAACTTTGCTGAGCCGAGAATATCAAAGCTAAAGTTTATGTAAATTTAATAGGAGGAGTTTTTATTAGATATAAAACCACGGATATGGAACTGATTTCTTTTGTGTTTCCCCCATGAGTTCATGAAATTTAGGTTATTAATCTGCCCACCTTACAATAACGATAGAGCCATTTCAATATTTAATATGTTAAACTTGTCTTCAAGCTCTTTTCCTATCGAATTCTTTATAAATACCCCTTGATCATGTTATAAATAAGTTAATTTGCCCGTGGGATTATGTAATGTTTAATAAACTTCTGGTTATGTGCTTAACATAAACTTAGTTAACTCGATCGAGATAACTATAACCTACACCTTTTGAAAGTGGAACTTGGGTAGAGAATGAAATAGGGGGTTGAAATATTGGATATGGAGTTAGGAGGCGTCTTGAAAATAGAAGACTTGCTGTTTGAGATGGTCTTAAGAAAAAGTAATATTTTTGGAATTTCTCACCAACCGCCCTCCATGCCATTATTAATGACCGGCCCCTTAAAAACTCATACCGTATTAAAATGGTAAAATAATATGTAAACCTTTTCTAAATGAGTTTGGGTTGGCAATAACTAAATTAAAATAGTTATTAAATGTTGTATGTGATTAGAAACATGTAGTTAAATCGTAGTTTAAAAAAAATCGCTAAATTGTATTATTTATAAATGTCTTACAAAATCGGAGAGTATAATCAATCAACAAATCAATCAACAAATCAATCAATCAATCAAACAATCATTGAAACAGTCAATCAATCAATAATCAATCAATCAATCAATTAATAATCAATCAATCAATCAACAATTATTCAACCAATAATCAACCAGTCAATCAACCAATTAATGAACAATTAATTAATCAATCAATCAAACAGAATAACCCTGTCAATCGTATCTAAACTGTTCTTCCTAGAGAGCCAGTGAGGAACCTCCTCAAAGCCATAAATAATCCTACAATATATATATAAATAATCCTACAATATATATATATCGAAGATTCTATCCAGCATAATCCTACAAAATTCTATAATCATGCCAGCCCGATAAAATGACACTATTTAAAACTTAAACCAAGCAAAAGGGATATTAAATTAACTTATAATAAAAAATCAAATAACTAACTTATAATAAAAAATAGGCTTTCGTGGTTACTGAGATTGATGTGCAGGTATTTTGACGTCGAAATTTCAAAAAATCGAATTAAACCAAATGCTGTAGATCCTAAATTAACGGTATTGGTGGGTTGTAATTACTGTATAACCATGAGAGTTAGAGGACAAAGACACAGCGGCCATGTTGGTTGGTAGGTACAATAGCATCTAATAAAGGATTATCTTGTACTTACCAACCAACATGGGCGCCATGACGTTACGTGCAACCTAGCAACTGATTACTGGCATTGACAGTATTAAATTACCGTGTTTCGGCAGTGTTGATCAATACTTAAATGACGAAATGAAAATATTGTAAAGCTATACGGCACTTGGAGACTGCGTGCCTCCGCCAGCCGGTAATCAGGGGATGTTTATGAGGAAACGAGCCATTTCGCTAACCAGTCTAGCTCGCCAGACCGACACATATATGATTAAAATGCTTGGTTGCACTCGTACTATTAAGAAAAAAAACCCTGCATGTCCCTTGCGTGGTCTATGACCGCTCTATTCTAAAAACAGTGGAACTGTTAAGTTCATTGTAATTTTCTTAATTCAGCTAAATATTCAGTTAAAAGTTTGCATATTATAAGGATAATTAGCGAAATGAATAATTTTTCACTCCTTTCTTCTACGGAGAACCTTATAGTTTATAGACTTTTTTAAAATTCTGATCCAATTTTCAAACAAATTCAACCAAAATTTGTTGGTCCTTGGTCTATGCCCAACGCCCTTGAATATAGTTACAGAGAAATGTTTAATATTTTTGAGATATCTTGTAATCTTGGCGACAGCCAAACAACAAATAAACCAACGAACAAACAGACAGACAAACAAACAAACGAACAACACACAGAGGTAAAAACATTACTTCCTCACCGAGGTAAATTTGGTAAAAATGAAATTCCAGCCGTCGAAAGTTCTTTAAAATCAAACGATACCGTTGAAAGTTCTCGCAATTTTCTACAGTTGTGCTCCTATTAACTTAACCGCGTTAAGATAACTGAGTTCAAACAGTGTGTCGCTTGCTAGCAATAGTTTAACTATTGGCCAAATGTTTTGCGGGAGTAAAGTCTATAATTTTCAGCATAAATAGGTTTTTTGGTGATTTAGGAAAGGTTCTTGAATGGGAAAATGGGGATGTGCTATTCTTGGCATCACGATTTTTAACTGCAATCTCAGACAATATTGTTTGGACACTTGATGCCTCCCAACTTCTCACTTCATCAATGTTGTTCAGTATTAATATTTCTACTTTTTACCAGCATGAAACCTTCCACCATTAGAAGAGGAGGAAGGGATTGAGGATAAAATAGATTTACCCCCTTGTACAGATTAGGTGCTCGGGCACGGGCACTGATGTGAACACGACTTTTTGACGGTGCCTAACTCAAACTAATCAAAACTGGACACTAATATGAACACGTTTTCAGTGCCCAAAGTGTTGCCCACGCTTCTTACTCAATATTCTTTGTAATTCGAAAGCTTAAAGTCACAAAATAGCTACAAAAGCCATGAAAATCTTTCTGTGTGAACGCTTGTCAGATCCAGGGCACCGTGAATGTGAACAAGTGGCCCGTACCCGAGTACCGTACCCAGGTATCTAGTCTGAACAGAGGGTAAGTGTCTCAACTATTGTCTGAGGTTGTAGGTTTGACTGAGTAAAATGCGGTTTAAAGAATCAAATGATTACGATATTTGCGTCCGTGCTTGTATGCTGTATCTGACACTCGGGATCAGGTTTGTATATCCAATTGATAATACCAATATCAGAATT